>JAOWBW010000717.1:191266-681372 GCA_026119855.1 Campanula takesimana
TCAAACGGATTCGTCAACAAGGGTTCACCAACGGACTCATCCAAGGGATTCACTAACGGATTCATCAAACGGATTCACTAACGGATTCGTCAACAAGGGTTCACCAACGGACTCATCCAAGGGATTCAATAACGGATTCATCAAAACGGATTACTAACGGATTCGTCAACAAGGGTTCACCAACGGACTCATCCAAGGGATTCACTAACGGATTCATCAAACGGATTCACAACGGATTCGTTAACAAGGGGTTCACCAACGGACTCATTCAAGGGATTCACTAACGGATTCATCAAACCGGTTCACTAACGACCTCATTCAAAACATTCAGCCGGCAGGTTCACCTAACGGATCATGCCACCCCTCTATCAACAAAAGCCGCTCACACAGAGAGCGCACCACTATCTCTCGCAATTTCAAATTCCTGCTTTCATCGAGTCTTTGCTTTTTATTGGTGATGTCCTCGCGGGTGTTTTAACTTTCGTCGACGCGTTTTGATTTGCAGTCCACGTCGCGAGGGGCTCTGTAGACACCCGCCTTGGACCGCTCACCCCGATTGCACATTTGATTTTGTGTTTCTCCCCATTTTAAGTGTTTCTCGTTAGTTTCTGTCACTTCCGTTAAGTTCCTGACTGACTTCTCTAAGTCCAGGGACTAAATGAATGACAGGGCTGACTTCTAGTCCATTCTGTCAAAATTGCCTTCTCTGAGTCGCGCGCCTCCGACACTAGGAGCCAGGCGCGCGGCCTCCCGCCCCCAAAACAGGAAGCGCGCGCCTCTGGGCGTCAGTTACAGATTTCTGGCCAGGATTCCCTCCCTTGCTCAATTTACAGGATTTTGCCTGGGAAGGATTTCTTGGTGACTGAATTTTGGCAACAAAAACACCCCTCTTTCACCTATAAAAACCTCCCTTTACCTCCATTTCAAGGAACGAAGATTGAACTTACAAAAACTTTACCAAAATCACTTTCTAAAGGCTCTCCAAGGATTTCATCAAGCAATATTTGAAGTTCTTCAAATTGTAGGTAAAAGTCTATCTTTTCATTTCTTTTCTACTTCATCTCCTCTCTCTCGTTTACTCTAATCAAATGTGCAATCACCCAAATCATTTTGGGACATAACTCTAATGATCACCTCATCTCATTGAGGTTGGTTAAGGAGTTATCTCCTACATTCCAAACTCTATTTTAAACCCCCTTTTCATGACTTAAAGAAGAAGAAGAAGAACGTTATTATTCATGTAGATTTTGATCAAGCAAGACCAACTTTAGTTGGGCGAGATGGGTGTTTCGGTACTTCCCATCTCGTAATCTAACCCCCGAACCTCAAAACAAAGAATCTCTGTTTTCATAATCAAACTTAGGCTACAATCAATAGGTTTTTCTTATGTTCCTCAAAACATAGGTGGCGACTCTAAAACAAGTTAGACATCCTAGGATAATTCACCACTCCAGCCAAACCGTGGTTCCCCTGGGGTATCTACAGGAGGACCTATAGGATTTGGTTTTGATTTGATCGAGTCAGGTAAGGTTTGACCTAAGGTTTGTCCTAAATAGGCCGAGAGGTGGTTCAAGCTAGAACGCGTCGATAATGGTGGGTTGATCTAGATGGCTGAATGATAGGTCGACCTAAATGAGAAGGGTTGGATTGACCTATATGGTGAATGGATCAAGGTAGCGGGTTGCAGAGGGACAGACGTGGTTTGCCCTAGGTGGGTCAAATATAGGTTGGTTTGGCCTAGATGGTTGACCTAGACGGGTCAAAGGGAGGTCAGTCGACCTAAGCGGGTCAATGATCGACCTAGAAGGGTCAAATACGGGTAGGCTGGCCTATTTGGGTTGGTTGACCAAGGGAGGTTGGAGATTGACCTAGATGGATCCAAGATAGGTAAGTTGACCTAAGCGGGTCAAGGATTGACCAAGATGGGTCAAAGGTGAAGGGGTAGTTTAAACCTAAGACAGACAAGTTGACCTAGATGGGTCAAGGATGGTGTGCGGACCTAGACGGGTTGAGACAGGTTGACCTAGGTAGGTCAGGACAACGGTAGGTCAAGTAATGACCTAGGTGGGTCAAGATGACAGTTTGACCTAAGCGGGTTAAGGTCAAAGGTAATTGGGGTTCACCTATGGAATCAAAGATTGACCTAAGAGGTCAAAAGCGGATAAGGTTGACCTAAGGGGTCAAAAAGTGATAAGTTTGACCGATGAGGTCAAGGGTTGACCTAAGATGTCAAGGGTTGACCTAAGAGGTCAAAAGCGGATAACGTTGACCTAGGAGGTCAAGGGTTAAGAGGTCAAAAGGTTGACCTAAGAGGTCAAAGGTGATAAGGTTGACCTAAGAGGTCAAAGGTGATAAGGTTTTGACCAAAGCAGGTCGAGATGAAGGGTAGACCCAAATGGATCACAATGATGGGTAGACCTAGACGGGTCAAACGTAATAGGTAGGTAACCTAGATAGGTCAAGATAACGAGTTTTGATAGATGGACCAAGGGATGAGCAATGGAACTCGGAGGATCCTAGAGGTTTCCAAGATGCAATGCACGTTTATTTTATGAAAAGTTTTGCATTATTACATCCTAATCAGTTGGTCCAAGGAGTGCCTTAATCTCTATGTATGGGTTAACACGGGTAGGATAAAAGGCTTCCACCGCTCACAAGCGTACCCGGTGAGTGGAGGAAACGAGTGTCTCGAAAGAGGGCGATAATAGCACCACCAATTTCTGCACATCGAATGCTCTGAGGGTGATGAGGGTTATGTGCAGTGCTGACACGGACTAGTGGTAGTGTGCGGCAAGAAATTAATTATTTTTAGGAAGAAATGGAGAAGTTTTGATGTTTGCATGTATGCAATGCAATGCAAGAGAGAGAAAAAGATAGATAAGAATGAACATTATGATAATAACGAAAGTTAGACCCACTTAGTTTGAAACAGATTCAAAGCATGTCCCCAGCTGTAGACACCCCGCCTTGACCGCTCACCCCGATTGCACATTTGATTTTGTGTTTCTCCCCATTCTAAGTGTTTCTCGTTAGTTTCTGTCACTTCTGTTAAGTTCCTGACTGACTTCGTTAAGTCCAGGGACTAAACTGAATGACAGGGCTGACTTTCTAGTCCATTCTGTCAAAATTGCCTTCTCTGAGTCGCGGGCCTCCGACACTAGGAGCCAGGCGCGCGCGCCTCCTGCCCCCAAAGCAGGAAGCGCGCGCCTCTGGGCGTCAGTTACAGATTTCTGGCCAGGATTCCCTCCCTTGCTCAATTTACAGGATTTTGCCCAGGAAGGATTTCTTGGTGACTGAGTTTTGGCACCAAAAACACCCCTCTTTCACCTATAAAAACCTCTCTTTACCTCCATTTTCAAGGACCGAAAATTGAACTTACAAAAACTATAGCAAAATCACTTTCTAAAGGTTCTCCAAGGATTTCATCAAGAAATATTGGAAGGTCTTCAAATTGTAGGTAAAAGTCCATCTTTTCCTTCCTTTTCTACTTCATCTCCTCTCTCTTTTTACTTTAATCAAATGTGCAATCACCCAAATCATTTTGGGACATGACTCTAATGATCACCTCATCTCATTGAGGTTGGTTAAGGAGTTATCTCCTACATTCCAAATCTTATTTTAAACCCCCTTTTTATGACTTAAAGAAGAAGAAGAAGAACATTTTCATTCATGTAGATTTTGATCAAGCAAGACCAACTTAAGTTGGGCGAGATGGGTGTTTCGGTACTTCCCATCTCGTAATCTAACCCCCGGACCTCAAAACAAAGAATCTTTGTTTTCGTAATCAAACTTAGGCTACAATCAATAGGTTTTTCTTATGTTCCTCAAAACATAGGTGGCGACTCTAAAAACAAGTTAGACATCCTAGGATAACACCGCGCGCTCCAGCCTAAGGCCGTGGTCACCCCCGGGGTATCTACAGTGGCGACTCTGCTGGGGATATTTGAGGGTTAAACTTGCATTCTGATCAAAATCTACATCTTTTCTGGGCATTCTGTTTCCTGATGGGGGAGGCGCGCGCGTCTGGCCTTTTAAGCCTAAGGCGCGCGCATCCCGCATCAAGAACCAGAATCGCCCACTTCTTCATATTCTTCATCTTCTTCTTCTGTTATTCTGCACTAATCACTTCTGCAGGGGTTACAATATGAACATGGGACCAGTGCAATCCCCTGAGTCCAAAGTCTGACATTCTGACAGGTGTGCCCCAGAAGCGCGCGCCTCCCATACGCATTGCGCCATGCCCGCGCGTCCCACATCGGAACTCAGAGGCGCACGCTTCTGGGTTGGTTTCCAGAACAGAAACAGGTTTCAGTGACTAAGCAGAACAGTGGGGTGTGGGCACAGTTGCCTGCATCAGAACAGAATTGAACCCTCGGACTATTTTAATTTTGTGTTTTATTTACCGGTCACACGGGTGATTCGGGAGTTGTAATTTTATGTGCTTATGTGTTTTGTGTGTTTTTCTTTCTTTTCAAAAAAAAAAAAAAAAAAAAAAAAAGAGAAAATTTTGTCACTTGTTAGACCTCACACTACATGCACATATTCCTATGAACTGCTCACTATCGAGTCGCACAAGTCCAACCCCAAACCCATCGAGGCCTGTCCTAGAAAGTTTCAAGCTCCACCAGACCTTGACTCTTTCGAAGCGGTAAACCTCAGCCCGTGGCGTAGTTCAAGACTACATGCCGGGGGTGACCTTTGAGCCTCATATTCAAGCCGAGCACAAACCACACAAATTCTAGTTTAGGTCTAACACTCCGTGACTCAAGTCGGTTTCCATGTACCGAGATTTCCCTAAACTAATGTCTTCAAATCATACATGCCAACTTGTTGAAATGGACGCAATAAAAATCCGTCCCAAAAGTGGTTGTTTTGGACGAAAATAAAAATCCGTCCCCGCATGTATGCTTTACTACATTAATTTAGTTTAATCCCGATACATGTAGGATTCACAAGCGCGATGGAATCCGATGAGTATATGGGACCGCGAGATGGTCTATATACTAGTGTGACGATTCCATTATTTTCTTAGAAACCCCAAAAGGGATTCATGCCCTCCGACTTATAAAAAAAAAAAAAGAGTCTTTTCTTATGTGGTTCGAGGTCGTGTGCCCAACTGTGTGTTCTAAGCCTCTTCATGGACCGCAAGTGTTACTCAAGACTGACAAGGGCCTCTTCTGCAATATAGGTTCAATTGGTACTTACAAAGTCTACCGGGATTCAGCAAATCGGTTAGTCCGTGAAGAGATCACTCCAACAGCTCCGACATCAACCATGACCGGCAGCAGCAACACCATGTCTCTCGAACAGCTCTCAACTATGGTCCAACTCCTCCAAGAGCAAGTCTCCACCCTTAACAAGGAAGCACAAAGCAAGGACGACATTTGACAATCCCACCTCGACAGCCAAAGGGAGGCCCACGAGGCCGAAATGGAGCTAATGAAAGAAAAGCTCACCAACCTTGCCAAGGGAAAGAACAAGAACAATGATGATGAATCCGAATGGACCGATGGTTTGTTCAAGAGTCCTTATGTCAACACCCGCACCAAGAAAATGGGGGAACCAAGTTCCGAGAACAATGAGCCCAAATGGTGGATTCTATCATGGCCTACATCGACCAAAAATTCAATGGGCTCAACATGGGGAAAGGCTCCGACACAAGCCTTTATCAATCATCCATCCTCATGAGTACTATGGCCGCTCTTCCCGATAAGTTCAAGATGCCCGACATAAGCAAATTCAAGGGCAACTCTTGTCCTATGGCTTACATTGAGACTTATATTTGGGCAATGGTTCCAAAGAAGGTCTCCCCCAAGGTGATGGCTCAATGCTTTCCTCTCACTCTCGAGGGGGCGGCAAAAGATTGGTATGCTACTCTCCCGCTCATTATCAGTCTTGATTGGGACTCCGCCATGCTTGCCTTCAAGAATCAATACCAAGGCAACACCACTCACCGGCCCACAAGGAAAGAGCTAGAGAACACTACTCAACGAGACAATGAGTCCTTCATCGACTTCACAAGGAGATGGAATGACAAACTCTCTGAAATTGTTGAGAGGCCGAACACAAAAGAGAAAATGGACATATTTCTCAAGTGTCTCAAGATTGATCTCCGCACTCACCTAAGTGGGGCTTGCTACTCCGACTTCTCCAAAATGTATGAGGCGGGGGTACACACATGGATGACTTGCTCTAGGAGATTAAGAAGACCACTCCTACTTACCGCTACAAGGCCGCTTCCAACTCCACAAAAGAGGCCTCGGTCAACGCCGTCACTATTGACAAGGGGAATTACAAAAAGGTTCCTCCAACTCAAGGGAAAAAGTCCCGAAGTGACCGTGTCTACACGCCTCTCCAAGGCATGACTCAAACTGAAGTGTTCGAGGTCCTCAAGGCAAAGGGTCAAGTCACACCTACCAACCCAAGACGATCAACTCCAATCATGCTCACCACAAATATTGTGGCTACCACCAATATAGTGGCCACACCACCGAGGAATGCTTCATTCTCCGTAATGTCATTCAAGATCTCATAGATAAGAAAGAATTTGTAGTGACTAATGACGAGCATGTCAATGTAATAGAGATAGGAGAATTTGAGGAGACCACCCATTCAATCCCAATTGTGAATGGGGGCCCCAATGTTATGAATAAACTTGACAATTCTTGTTATGTAGTGACTTACGATGAGGTAATGAGGGAAGTACTAGAGAATAGGAAAAAGAAGCAAGATGGGAACGTCAACATGCTAACTCGATCCGGTCGAGTCATAGCAAGCAACCCTTCCACTTCCGCACCGAGCTCCTCTTCTCAAAAGCCGCAAGCTCACAACGCTCCCGAAGATCCTCTACTTGTCCAACTCAAGAAAACTCAAGCCAACATCTCTATTTGGGACCTCATTGCATCCTCGAAGAAACACCGAGATCTCGTTATCCGCAATCTCGATGATACCTCAGTTTCTCCCGATACTTCTCCTGAGGACCTCACGGCAATGATTGGTCACATTCACTTTGGCAACGTCATCACCTTTGCCGATATGGACCTTCCACCGTTTGGTTCCGACCACAACGAAGCTATTTACCTCAAGGTACGAGCAAGGGGGAGGCCCGTCTCAAGAGTCTTAGTGGACGGTGGTTCCGCACTCAATCTCATGCCTGGTAGAATCATGGGCATACTGGGACTTAAGGATTCTGATTTGAAGCCTTCTACTCAAGTAATCTGAGGTTATGACAGCACCGCCCGTACAGTCATGGGTATGATCGATATAGACATTGAGTTTGGGAGCATGGTCATGTCCGTTCCATTCCAAGTGCTTGATATCCCGGCCTCGTTCAACTTACTGTTGGGTCGACCATGGATTCACAGTGCTAACGCCGTACCGTCAACTCTCCACAATGTGTCAAGATCCGAAATGGTGATGAAATAGTGACCGTAATGGCTGAAAACATTACTATCCACAGAAAAAGGTGAGCCCGTCCACCAAGTTCAGCATGGTCTACCAGACACCACTCTCTCCGGCGTCTCAATCAACGCCATTGATAAAGAAGGGGGAAACGGATCATGGACCCCCAGCAATCACAAAGTCTTCCGCATGATGAGGAATATGAACTACTTCCCTGGTTTAGGCTTAGGGAGATATCAACAAGGAATCCTACATCCCGTGCAAGTCCCATTTGTCAAGAACACCTTCGGGTTGGGGTACGAGCCTTCCGAAGAAGACTTGAAGCAAGAACAAGAGATCAAGAACGAAAAGGCCCGAGCTCGTAAAGAAGGCCGTCGGTATGAAGTCCCTAACCTAAGGCCTTACCGCAAGACGTTGAATGGCTATTTTGTCCGCCAAGGGGAAGACGTTCCATACATGATCTTTCCCGAGCCGTGGGTTAACAATAAAGGTGTCAAAAAGCCTGGCCTCGAAATCTTCTCCGATTGTGAGATCCAGATATCCGAAAGGGAACCAACTCCCATGTCGCCCCGTGAATGGTGGGGAAGGAAGGTGACTATAGAGTCCGAGACAGAAATCACCGTGGGGGAAGAACTGACAGATTTAGCCTCCATGTTCGAAGAGCTTGCCGTAATGAATGAATGCCAAGTCAACGCCATCCATGACACCGTCATCATGAACGAGACTATCAGTGAGATCCCGCCAAGCTCCGAGCCGATCAACAATTGGTATTCAATAAAAGGACCCGTGGTATCCGAGGAATTCTTAGTCCAAGAAATGGGTTGCATACCCCGCACACCAACAAAGGAAGAGCAGCTCACACTTACTTTCGAGTCCGAGAGTGTCTCTAATACCCTCACCCAAGAGGATTTGGAGGCCATAGCCGAGCGTGTCTTTCCTTTCTTTGCTAATGAAAAATTTGATATTTCTGAGTACCCTGAGATTGCAAACATCATAAATGATGAATTAACTAATAATGAACTTAACGAACAAGTTAATAACGATTCAAATTATGATGAAATAGACCACGAAAACACAACATACTTAAATGAACTTGCTCAACAAGTCCGTAGTCATGGCGAGAATGGTCCAAAGGCTGACGAAGAATTGCAGGTTGTTAATCTGGGTACCGAAGAAGAGCCAAAAGAAACTAAGATTGGAAGCTTCTTCAAGGGGGACGACAAAGACAGGTTGACTGCATTACTACAGGAGTTCGTGGATGTATTCGCATGGTCATACAAAGACATGCCGGGTTTAGACAGAGAGGTAGCGGAGCACAGGATTCCGATCAAAGAAGATGCCAGGCCAGTAAAGCAGAAGCTCTGAAAGATCAAGCCAGAATGGTCTCTGCAGGTCAAAGAAGAGATTGAGAAGCTCCTCAGTGTGGGTTTCATCAAGGTTATCGAGTATCCCACATGGTTAGCCAACATTGTGACAGTCAGGAAGGCGAACGGCAAGGTTCGAGTTTGTGTAGACTTCCGGGATTTAAACAAAGCTTCCCCAAAGGATGATTTTCCACTCCCTAATATCGACATGCTAGTCGACTCCACTGCTGCCTACGAGGTTCGCTCATTCGTGGATGGGTTCGCTGGGTACAATCAGATTCTCATGGCCGAGGAAGATCAACATAAGACAACCTTCACAACACCGTGGGGTACCTTTTGCTACACAGTCATGCCGTTTGGGTTAAGAAATGCTGGGGCTTCCTACCAAAGAGCCGTGACAGACTTGTTCCACGATATGATTCACAAAGAAATCGAGGTCTATGTGGACGACATGATCATTCACTCCAAAGGAACCGATGGTCAACACCTAATCGATCTCCGCAAGTTCTTCGAAAGGCTTCGTCAACACAAGATGAGGCTCAACCCTGCAAAGTGCACATTCGGGGTTATCCGAGGCAAAGTTCTTGGTTATATGGTCACTGAAAGGGGAATCGAAGTAGACCCCTCCAAAATCAAGGCAATCATTGACATGCCTCCTCCAAAGACGCAGAAAGAGATTAAAGGTTTCATGGGAAGACTACAATACATCAGTCGGTTTGTGCACCAACTCACTTCCATGTGCGAGCCAATCTTCAAGTTACTCAAGAAGAATGTGGCTCTAGAATGGACCGACGCGTGCCAAGAAGCCTTCGATCAAGTAAAGCATTACTTGACGTGCCCTCCTGTTCTAGTTCCACCACACAAGGAGAAACCTCTGTTGCTTTATCTCACTGTCAATGATGAAGCCCTAGGGGCTATGTTAGCACAAGAGCAACGAGAGTCCACAAAGGAGAACGCCATTTATTTTGTCAGTCGCCGATTCCAAGGGGGCGAAAAGAACTACTCTGTCTTAGAGAAGTCATGTGCAGCATTGGTTTGGGTCACTCAAAAGCTCAAACACTATATGGAAGCTTTTCCGATCAAGCTAGTAGCAAAGGTGGACCCGCTCCGCTACATCTTCGAGAAGCCTTTCATGTCAACAAGAATAGCCAAATGGTACTTCATGCTCGCCGGCTATGATATCACTTACGTCACACTAAAATCCGTCAGGGGGAAAGTGTTCAGTGACCAGCTTGCCGAATTCCCATGTGACGAAGTGAAGGGGGAAGATGTACAGTTCCCCGACGAGCATTTAATTTGTACCACAACCGAGGAAGACAAGTGGCAACTTTTTTTCGATGGCGCCGCCAATAAACACGGTTTTGGTATAGGGGTATTGCTTGTCGATCCAAAAAGACATCTACACTCCCATTGCCATACGCCTAGAATTCGAAGCTACCAACAACATTGCCGAGTACGAAGCATGCATAGCAGGGCTCGAAGCAGCTCTCGAAAGAAACGTCACGGAACTAGAAGTGTTCGGCGACTCTTTGCTCCTTATCAATCAGCAATCGGGTAAATGGCGAACCCAAGACCCGACTCTCCAACAGTATGGTCAGCACCTTGAAGAACTGGTTGAACAATTCCAAGAGATCACTTTCAACTACCTGCCAATGGATAAGAATCGCTTCGCCGATGCACTGGCCACTATAGCTTCATTAGTTGAAATGCCCAAAGGGAAAATGGTGAAGCCTTTCAAAATTGCTCGAAGGAGCAGTCCGGCATATTGCATGAGTATTGAGATCAACGAGGTTCAAACAAACTCTCCGTGGTATTCAGACATCATGAACCTCCTCAAGGACGGCACCTATCCCGAGAACATCAATAAGAAGTCTCAAGCAGCTCTGCAAAGGTTAGCCTCTCGGTACGTACTGATTGGGGACCGAGTCTATAAAAGGCACCACGACGGGATCAATCTCTTATGCGCCAATGAGACCGAAGCTTAAGAGATAATGTGTGAAGTGCACGAAGGAGAATGTGGACCCCACATTAATGGGTTTATGCTAGTCAAGAAGATACTTCGCATTGGTTACTATTGGAGCACTATGGAACGAGATTGTATCGAGAAAGTCAAAAGGTGTGCCAAGTGCCAATTCCACGCTAATCTGCAACATGCTCCACCCTCACAACTTTACAACATGGTCACACCTTGGCCTTTCTCTTGTTGGGGGATAGACATCATCGGTAAAGTTCATCCTGCCGGAAGCAATGGGCAGTCATTCGTCCTAGTGGCAGTCGACTACTTCACAAAGTGGGTCGAAGCACAAGCCTATCGGACCCTCAGCGCCAAGAAAGTGGCCGAATTTGTAAAGATTAATATCATGTGCCGATATGGCGTGCCTCATGAAATCATTTCCGACAACGGCTCTCACTTTGAGAAGGAAATGGATGCACTTTTGGTAGAATACAAGATCACCAAGCACAAGTCATCTCCTTACCGGCCCCAAGCGAATGGCGCAGTCGAAGCAGCAAATAAGACCATCGAGACCATCGTCAAGAAAATGGCCTCAACAGGAAGGGATTGGCCCGAAAAGCTACCATTAGCATTGTGGGGCTACCGCACATCAATACGATCCGCAACAGGAGAAACTCCTTATGCATTGGTCTATGGTTTTGAACCCGTACTCCCTATCGAACTTGAAGTCCCATCTCTACGAGTCCTCCTCGAGAATAAAGTCAACGAGGTCAACTGGATGCAAAGTCGATACGAACAGCTAGCCTTACTCGACGAGAAAAGGTTAAGAGCACTCGAACGCACGAGGGCATATCAGCAAAGGATGGCAAGAGCTTTCAACAAAAAAGTGAGGCCTCGAAACATCAATGTGGGAGATTTGGTCTTAAGACAACATCCTCCTAATGCCATGAATCCCCTGGGGAAATGGGGACCCCGATGGATCGGTCCGTGCGTGGTCAAAAAGATACTAAGCGGTGGTGCAGTCCGGCTCGTGGATTTAGATGGTGACCAGCTGCCAAAGGAGGTCAACCTCGACAATCTCAAGAGGTTCTACGCTTAATAAACAAAGACCATTAAAAAAAAAAAAAAAAAAAAAAAAAAATCGCTCGCTAGGTTGAAAACCCGCAAGGGCGGCCTAGGGAAAATTAGAGCACGTGCAAAAAAGAAGCCCGCTAGATTGAAAACCCGCAAGGGCAGTCTAGGCAAAAAACAGGGTGCACAAAAAAAAAAAAAAAAAAAAAAATGGTCTTTGTTTGTTTGAACTACGAAGACCTGAGCCTCCCAACTGGAGGAACGTAGGCAACCTTCGGGTGCGGTCTAAAACATATCAAAAATACCCAATTCACTTCAAATAACAAAATGCAATTTTTATTCATTCAAAGAATTATTTAAACCATTACAACGGATTATTGAGCAACAAAAGACATCAAAATATTAAATCCTAAAACAAAGTGGTCTAATTGCAATCTCTTGGGGTACAAAGAAAAATCTAATCTTTCTTAGGTTTGGGAACCCATTGCTTCTTGTTATGTACTTTAGTCTTCTTGGATGGGGACGGAACATTCTTGGGACCGCCAAGACGGGAGAAAATGCTAGGACGGGACGGAGCTTCATCAACGGCTTTCCCTTTACCCTTATCAAGCGGAACCTTAGCGGGGACGACCATGGGACGCTTCCACACATATGAGGAATTTCCCTTACCTTTCTTCTTCTTGGGAAAATGACGGGGTCTATAGTCCCGCACATGAACCACCGGTCTCACGGGGTCAACAACATCGTCATTGGGCCTTCCCAAACGATCAAAAACGCTCGGACGTTTCTCCACCATCGAGACGGACCCTACAGTTGGAACGGCGTTCACCATTGGAACGGACTTCTCACCCTCGGGGACGGAAACCTTAACTTCAAAGGAGAAAGTCATTGGGGCCATTATGACAAGAATTTTGTGATTTAGGAGGAGAAAGTGTTTGCAAAAGAATGCTGTGTGGCCATTCTGGTCGAAAAATGGTTCAAATTTATAGCTGTTGGAACATTCTGATCAGAAAAGAAAGGGGTTGTAATTCAGCAGGCCAGAAGCGCGCGCCTCCGACCAGGGCTGCACAACGCGCGCGCCTCACACAAGCATGGCCCGACGCGCGCGCCTTTGACAGCAGTTCAGACAGAAACAGCCCTTGTCAGTTCAGAACAGAACCCGAGCGCTTCAACATATCCAACCTGCAGCAAAATCAAATCCCAGCAACAAAAAGGAGTTCAAGCATCGACAACAAGCATCCTTTGGGCACACATTTGTTTGTAAAGAGTCGACATCTAAGGTCGAGTCGCTAATTGAACATAAAAATGAGTAGTAAAATAGATAGGATTGTAAATACATGTTAAATGCTATTACAGGCAAAAGTAAAAGTGTTTGAATCCCTCATCCTCTCAGCCTCAACAGCTCGGGCACATCATCACCAGCACTGTGCTCACCCCCTGCTACCGCTCTCGGTCTCCTCATCGTCATCATCATCCTCATCATCATCATTGTCATCATCATCCTCAGACTCAGATGTCTCAATCACAACATCAGGACGGGTCCTCTTGACAGCTCTCCCTGATGAACTGGCGCCGCTCTGGCTCTGGCTACCCTCTCGGCTCAGACTCCTACTATGGCTCAGACTCCTGCTCAGCGACTGCCTCGCTGAAGAGACAGCCTCATCAATGTCCAGTGCAGCATCCCTGCAGCCTCGTCCCATGCCCCGAGCACCTCGGGCAGCTCCTCTCGCAGCACCAGAGACAGCACCGGCAGCATCTCTAGTCATGGCAGCAATATCCCTGCACAGCTCCAGCACCCTCTCCTCCAGCTGACGGAGCCTCCGCCTCATTCCTTTGTTCTGCCTACCCAAGTGCCTATAAGCAGCTACGGGCACCTGTTGCAACAAAGGACAGGGAAAAGAAATTACAAAGGGACAGAAAAACAAGACTGGAACTGAGAAAATGCAAAGATGGTCAGGAAAACATACCACAGCAGCCTGAGCGGGAGGCACTCTCTCCGGTGACATATCCTCAGGAACAATATCCCTCTGCTCCTCAAAGACCCCGAAGTTGGAATAAGTGTAATAAGGAGGAGGCAAAGGAGGATCAAAACAATACCCGGCACCGGTAGTATAAAACCGAGCGGAGGTCGAAGGAGCAGCCTGTGATCTCCTCGGATCAGCAAACATAAAGCCCTGGATCAAGTTGTTCTCCCTGAAGAGGCCATAATCCTGATCCAAGTGAATATAAGGGACGGCATCAACCCCTACCATATATGCTGCACGATCAGCCTCTGGGAGCGACCTCCAGTTACGAGGGCAGAAAGGAGGAATGTCTGGAACTGCAGGACGAGGAGGGGTGTAAAAGTCTGTCACCTGGGTACCGTGCTGCCAAAATACTCTATCTCCCAAGTACAGAGCCATGCACTCACCCGAACTCATCAAAAGCCGAGAACGGGTAGGAATAAGAGTGTGCTCAAACCAGTGCTGAACTGATCTCCACGGATACAAAGAGAAGGCAACAGACTCAGGCCTCAGGGTGTCCAAGTGCCGTTGGGCCGAAGTAAGACTAATGGGATTCGTGCCAGTCTTCACATTCCTCTCCTTATACGCCCACCGTGCGTAGTCCGGATACTGGGGCTGGCCTTCCTTGGCAATCTTGAAGTCCCTCAGATTCAGGATAGCAAAAGCCCAAAGCTGTAGACAAGAGGCGGAAACAAAGTTAATGACAGTCAACGAAAAAGGCAGTTATGACTAAGGCAAGGAGAATATAAAAGGGACAGTAAGTGGTATACCTTCCACAGCAAGCTGAAGCCCGTAACAGAGCTGGTAGTCGAGCGGCTGGTCAAATCCATGCCGTGATAACAAGCAGCCAAGCCCGCTGCGCCCCAGTTATACTGGCCGATCTGGTCCAAGTCCACTAACAAGTCAAGCGGAGCCAAAGAGGCCGAAGATCCCCCATTAGCAAACAGAGTGTGGGATAACAAGTACCAAATGAAGCAACGGGCCACAGCATCAACCCGATCAGCAGTAACACCTCGAGCCTCAGCCATCAAGATGCTGAAATAAGCCCGGATTCTCCCCCATGTCACTCGAGAATTCTTAACCTCGAACCGGCAGTCAACCAAGGCCAGTAACTCGTCCGGAGTTCGAGCAGCCCCTCTCAAACCAAAAGGGACAGGCACCCCCATGAACGACAAGCCCGTCAAAGCTGTGAAATCAGTAGGCGTCATAGTCACCTCGCCCATGGGTAAATGAAAGGTATGGGTGGTATCCCACCATCTCTCCCTCAATGCCTGAACCACATCAGGGTCATTCTTCAAAGCTGGGAGGCTAGTGACAAAAAGACCAAAATGAGTCCCTGTGACTCGGGCCCGAACATTCTCGGGCAACCTCTTCCATATAGAGATGGGCCCATGAGCCCCACCGCGAATCTCTGTCAAACGGGTCCACTCCTGAAAGGAAAAAGAGGAACAACAAAAATTTCATCAGCACGACTGCTAGAAAACGGATGAACTCAACACAGAGATTTCAACGGCAGAACAATGTACAAGCAAGTGTGCGAACGTGAAAATGGACATCCCAATATGTTCCTTACAACAAATCAGCAACAACAAACAACATGCAAAGAATGATCAATAAAGCTGCTGCAGCAATATTTCGGGTAAAGAAAACAGAACTTCATGAAACCCGAAATCGACAAGAAAGGTGAGGCATTCTTACCAAACCCGAAGTCACGAAGTGAGAAATATGGGTATGAGGCCGGAAAGTAAGCAAGCTCGGGTCCATAGCTTCAACCCCAATTTTGGGATCCTCGCCCTGTGGCATCTCAAACGGAGGTGATTTCTGACGATCCGACATCGTTTCTTTAACGGAATTGATCCTAGAGCAGCAAGAAAGTGTTTTGGGGTGATTTCTCTACGAAAATTGGGCTTGGAATTTGGAGGGTTCTTCAAATTTTGAAAAATGGCCGAAAACAGCAAACAACCTGTTTAAATATGCTGAACTTATGCGCCAGGCGCGCGCCTCCCGACATTTCATACGAGGCGCGCGCGTCCCACAACGAGGCCCGGACGCGCGCTCTTCCCATCATCAGGCAGGATCAGTCTCCCATACAAAAATCCATGCATCGTATCAAGGTTTCCCCACGGATTCCAAACTCCCTAAGTTCTGTCACGGGTGCCACACCCCCCTCAAGAGTCAATCTCAACATTTCATCCCCAGCAGGAACATTTTTCTGGTCACGGTCAACTGTGCCCGTACCCCACAACTCAAAAAAAAAAAAAAAAGTCAAGCGTGACTCCAAATGGCACGAGACTTCAAAGCAATATTTCATCAAACGGATTCACTAACGGATTCGTCAACAAGGGTTCACTAACGGCCTCATCCAAAATATTCAACCGTGCCCACACCCCACAAAGTCAACAACGTAAGCAGATGCGGCTCCAAGTCGGCAACTCGGTCCATATCGAGACAAGCTCCCATGAGCCGGCAGGTTCACCTAAAGGATCATGCCACCCCCTCTATCAACAAAAGCCGCTCACACAGGGAGCGCACCACTATCTCTCGCAATTTCAAATTCCTGCTTTCATCGAGTCTTTGCCTTTTTTTGGTGATGTCCTCGGCTGGTGTTTTTAACTTTCGTCGACGCATTTTGCTTTGCAATCCACGTCGCCGAGGGGCTCTGTAGACACCCCGCCTTGGACCGCTCACCCCGATTGCACATTTGATTTTGTGTTTCTCCCCATTCTAAGTGTTTCTCGTTAGTTTCTGTCACTTCCGTTAAGTTCCTGACTGACTTCGTTAAGTCCAGGGACTAAACTGAATGACAGGGCTGACTTTCTAGTCCATTCTGTTAAAATTGCCTTCTCTGAGTCGCGCGCCTCTGACACTAGGAGCCAGGCGCACGCGCTTCCCGCCCCCAAAGCAGGAAGCGCGCGCCTCTGGGCGTCAGTTACAGATTTCTGGCCAGGATTCCTTCCCTTGCTCAATTTACAGGATTTTGCCCGGGAAGGATTTCTTGGTGACTGAGTTTTGGCACCAAAAACACCCCTCTTTCACCTATAAAAACCTCTCTTTACCTCCATTTTCAAGGACCGAAAATTGAACTTACAAAAACTATACCAAAATCACTTTCTAAAGGTTCTCCAAGGATTTCATCAAGAAATATTGGAAGGTCTTCAAATTGTAGGTAAAAGTCCATCTTTTCCTTCCTTTTCTACTTCATCTCCTCTCTCTTTTTACTTTAATCAAATGTGCAATCACCCAAATCATTTTGGGACATGACTCTAATGATCACCTCATCTCATTGAGGTTGGTTAAGGAGTTATCTCCTACATTCCAAATCTTATTTTAAACCCCCTTTTTATGACTTAAAGAAGAAGAAGAAGAACATTTTCATTCATGTAGATTTTGATCAAGCAAGACCAACTTAAGTTGGGCGAGATGGGTGTTTCGGTACTTCCCATCTCGTAATCTAACCCCCGGACCTCAAAACAAAGAATCTCTGTTTTCGCAATCAAACTTAGGTTACAATCAATAGGTTTTTCTTATGTTCCTCAAAACATAGGTGGCGACTCTAAAAACAAGTTAGACATCCTAGGATAACACCGCGCGCTCCAGCCTAAGGCCGTGGTCACCCCCGGGGTATCTACACCAGCGGAGTCACCACTGTGAATACATGTGTTTAAAATTGAGATATTCATAGCAACATTAAAAATATGAGAGTCGCCACACCGTTTTAATTAGCCAAAACATTGAGAAAGGCATGTAAAAGGGTTCAAGGGTCAAATTACTACAAGGGAAGAATATTAAGCGTTATCACTCCTATCCCCCGAATGATCGGTCTTTCTATCATGATGCGGTGTAGGTTGTATGCGGTGTTTAGAGACCGGATCCGAAGATTGCCTACGTTCTTCTCAATGTGAAAAGCTCAGGTCAGCATAGTTCTAGAAGAGTTTAGAATAGGTAGGAGAATCGGGATCATGCATAATGATGGGGGAATTACCTAAAGATTAGGGTTTAGAAGTAGTTCCTAGATCGTCTTCGGATTGATGAACCCTAGATCATCATCGGGTATTGTAATACCCCGGGGAACCGCGGCTTGGCTAGAGCGGTGAATTATCCTAGGATGTCTACTTGATTTTAAGAGTCGCCACCTATGTTTTAGAGGAACATAAGAAAAACCTAAAAAAAACCAATTTTATATACAAAACCAGAGATTCGGAAAAAAGATGGGTTCGGGGGTTAGGTGACGGAGTGGGAATTACTTAAACACCCACTCCGCCCCGCTTACGCGGGTCTTGCTACTTTTGGTGTTCTAATGCTAAATGTCCTTCAATAAAAAGTGCGAACAATTACAATGAAAAGAAAGGGGAAATTTACAAAGGAAAATAAAAGAGAGTTGTTTTATTTATTTAATGGTAAAGATTACATGTCAAACTATTCTAGCAATTATATTAAGAAAAGAATGGTAAATTAAAGTAGAGATTAAAATGTAGGGAGATAACCTTAACCAACTTTAATGTAGTAAAGTGGTCATTTGGTCATGTCCCAATTGATGGGGATTGCATACATTACTATGACATGTAAAATAAGAGAAGAAGAATAAAGTACCTTAAGAAAGAGGACTTCAAACTTGGACTTGAAAATGGTGTTGTTATAAGGCAATTGTTGTAGAACAATTTGTGTAGAGTTTTGTTGTGTTAAACTCTTGTTGGGAGAACTCTTGTAAAGAGAATTCTTGGGAGAATTGTGTATAGTGTATTTGGGTAGAGATTTCAAGTCAAAAGAGAAGGTCCTAAAAGTCTAGAGTTTTGGCTAGAGAGAAAATGTTGAGGTCCCTTTTCTAAGGTAGAAGAAGGGGGTTTTTATAGATAAAAATAGGAGGGAAATGATGATCATCCATGTGAAATGGAATTGACTAATCAAAAATAAGATAAATAAAATAATAAACGAAAGAAATAAAAGAAAATCAAATAAAATAAAAAGGAAATATTTTGTTTTAAAGAAAAGGCTTAGAATGTGAGATTGGGAGTTATGAAATAAGGGGGGATGAATGTGGATGTAAAAAGAGTGTTTTTTGTGATCAAGAAAGGATGTTGTAACTAAGAAAAGGGAGGGAAAAATGGTGCAATTCGTTACTGCCATATCGGGAGGCGCACGCTTCTGGATTTTGGGACGAGAGGCGCGCGCGGGCCGTGGACAGTATCGGAGGAGCCCGCGTCTGAGGAAGACAGAATGACAGAATGACTACAAAATTAATTCTGTTATGCAGTTTAGTCAAAAACTAACGGAATCAGTTAGGAACTTAACTGAAGTAACAGAAATTGACAAAAACAAGTTAAATAAAAATACTATGTATACAATCGGGGTGAGAGGTACAAGGCAGGGTGTCTACAGATCCCCTCGGCGACGTGGATTGCAAAGCAAAACGCGTCGACGAAAGAAAGACAACCGCCGAGGACATCGACAAGAGAAAACAAAGACTCGATAAAACATGAATTTGAAATTTGCAAAGGATAGGGGTGCGCTCCCTGTGTGAGCGGCTTTATTGATATAGAAAGGATATGGCGGGATCTGTTTTGCTAAGTGGGATCCGTTTGCTGAAGCGGGATCCGTTTGCTGAAGCGGGATCTGTTTGCTGATGCGGGATCCGTTTGCTGAAGCGGGATCCGTTTGCTAATGCGGGATCCATTTGCTGATGCGGGATCCGTTTGCTGAAGCGGGATCCATTTGTTGAAGCGGGATTCGTTTGCTGATGCGGGATCCGTTTGCTGAAGCGGGATCCGTTTGCTGATGCGGGATCCGTTTGCTGAAGCAGGATCCGTTTGCTGATGGCGGGATCCGTTTGCTGATGCGGGATCCATTTACTGAAGCGGGATCCGTTTGCTGTTGTGGGATCCGTTTACTGAAGCGGGATCCGTTTGCTGATTTAGGATCCGTTTGCTGATGCGAGATCTGTTTGCTGATGCGGGATCCATTTGCTGATGCGGGATCCGTTTGCTGAAGCGGGATCTGTTTGCTGATGCGGGATCCGTTTGCTGATGCGGGATCTGAGGCTCCGTCTGCCTATATGTGATATTTTTGTGTTGCTTGATGTAAATGTGGTGATTTTACGGCTCACCATGGACCGAGTTGTTGTCATTGACTCTGTGGGATGCAGGCGTAGTTGACGGCGGATCACTTTTTACTGGGGATGAAGTGCCTTGAGTTGCAGATGCTGTTGACTTTGTGGTGGTACCTGTTAAGTGTGTGCTTTGCAGGTATATATGCTTGTGACATGTATGAGATGTGAAATGGCGGTTATGAGAGAAATTATGCTTGTGGTGTGATGTGATTTGAAGGCAGTTTTGCATGAGAGAGAATTTTTGTAAGAATGGAGAAAGTGATTTTGTGTGCGGTGTGATTTGAGGAAAGCCTCGGATGTATTCATACCTTCACTTACCATTGCCGTTGGATGGATTAGTGTTGTGGTGGTGGATGCCTTGATGCTTTTGATGAAGAATGTCTATGCTTTGGATGGAGAATGATGATGTTGGTGATGATGAATTGTTTTTGCCTTTGATGGAGTGTCGGTGAGATGGTATTCTGGGTGATGGGTTGGTCGTGCCAATAGGCTGCCTATGTATCCTTTGAAGAGAATCAGACCAGCGTAGTTCAAGGATGATGGAGAATGCTGGGGGAGAATGCTAGGAGCAAAGCAAAAAAGAAACACATAATTTTGGGCAAGAAAAGAAAAAAGAAAATAAAATCTTTTTTTCTTTATAATTAGAAAGAAAAGAATATGCACACACGTGAGAAAAAAGTTTTTTTTTTAGTTCGTGGGTGAACCATTTTAACCATTGTGTGTTTGTAAAGCCAACCCATGATCAAGTCATGTTCAATTGAAGTCCGGATTGCCTTGCTTGAATTCTGTCGTCGTTGCCGTTGTGTCCAACGAAAAGTGATTTCTAGCCCCAAGAGATGTGTTAGTTATGGGGCTCCAAAGGACATTCGAGGCCGAGATAAGGGGTTGCTGATTGTAAAGCCCCTAGAATGCCTTTGATGCCAAACTATGAGAGACTTGCATAGCCCCAAGATGAATCAACTCTTGACTTTTTCAAATAAATCGCCTTTTGCTGTTGACGTGAGCAAGCTCCAAGAGAAGATTATTGATACCAAGCTTCGAGAGATTACTAAGCCCCAAATGTCATGGGCTTATCAAGTTTGTAGATGGCAGGATGTGGAGACCTTTCGGTGTGTAGCCTCAAATTTTCTTGGAATCGGCTTAGCATTATGTTGGGAGCGGATGGCGCTATTGGGAAGAACTCTTGAAGGCGATCTCCTTCTTTCTCTTGCTTGGAGATGGATGGCCCTTTTTGTGGTTGATACCCAAATGGTGGAAGGTCCATGTTGAAAATGTAGTATGGTCTTCGGGAGACGTCTCGTGGGAGCTGGTGATGTTGTTGCAGATGATAAGGTCTTGGTGTGATAAAGTCTCGAACGGTATGTTTGCTTGAGTCTTCTTGAGTTGAACCGACGGCGGATATTCGGATGCAGCCTGTGCTTCTGATCTTGGAGAAGGGGGTGCTGTATTGCAGAAACATTGGGATTGGCCGTAACTCTGCTTATAGAGTTAACATATTGGCATTGCCCGCTATAACTCAGCAGGGTGAGTATAGCATATTGAATCTTTTTCCTTTTCTCTAAGACTTCCTTCATAATCTCGCTGTGAGTTCTAACAAGAATCATCAAATTCATTCATATCATCGGAGCCTTCATTTAAAACCAAGAGGCCTTTTGACTGGAAGTGTTGAGGGACCCTTGAAGCTTGATCTCTTTCATGGAGCCATAAGACTACTCCACATTGGATTGCTTGAGCATTGTTGCCCTAAAAGACTGTCGGTTACGAAGCCCCAATATTGCCCTTTGCTTGTATCACTGTAATGCCGTAGCCCAAAAGATTGTAGATTGCGAAGCTCCTTGAGACCTTTGGTGCTGAATTGAGGAAGCTTCCAATGTTGCACATGACCCGGCTGGGGACACTGAAGTGAATTTCTTCTTGCCGAGGGAGACTTTAAAACATGATCGTAGCCCCTAGAGTGACACCATTGATTAGGAGTGGAACGAGAAGGGCCTATCCTTGATCGAGGGAATAAGTATGAGCATACATGACAAGAAGGTGCTTCTCGACATTCCTTTTGAGAGACTTTGAGGATAGTCTCACACATCTTTCTTGAGCGTAGCCCTAGGGCTCATTAACTGTCAAATGAAGCAAGAGAAGTTTTCTTTCTCGAGTCACATAGCCCCTAGGGCGTCATCACTTTCTGAGCAAAACAAGAGACTCGTCCTCGCGTGGGGGAACAAACATAAGGGGACATGGCAAGAGCTACTCCATTCTCGGGAGTCTTTCGGCATACTTTAGAGGGACATGCTTGTAGAATCTTGAATTACATGTTATTGCTCGCTGCCCAAACCAACTGACTAGATGGGGATTATTTTGTGCAACCTCGTACCCCTTCAATGATAGGCTCGTTCTCGGATGGGTCTTGGTTACCACGGGCCTTATTTTTCATGAACCCAAAAAATGGCACACTCCTGGAGAACAATATCCCAAAACAACCTTTGATTGTGCTATATCTTGTCGAGCCTTTTGCCATTCCAAAGTTGACTCGGTGGGGAATTGGCTTGCTGAGGAGATTCAATGTTGAACTTGTGTCTTCATTAGAGTCTGGGGATCTCTATTTCTCTTTCCCTTCTCTCTCTCACTCTCTCATTTTTTTATGACGCACCCTGTTTTTTGCCTAGACCGCCCTTTCAGGTTATCAATCTAGTGGGCATCTCTTTTGCGTTTTCATTTTTTTTTACTCAATTGATGAGGAAGTGTGCATTGACTCTAGCGGAGGATGAGAGACATGTGATTTTGCGGTGAAGACCTCTTGTCACTAAAGATGAGTGACATTGACTCGACTAGGGAAGTGTCCCTAGTATTAACTTCATGTATGTATATTTTTTGAATGACTCATGAAGGCAAGTAAGTCATTAAAAGAGAAGAGAAAGAAAGCCCCAATTTGATTGGAAGAAATTGGGAATATGTAGAAAGAATAGAAGCCCTAGACTCGACAAGGAACGGAAAGTGATTCCAAATTTAGGAAAGTTGTTCAATCTTGAGGTGATTAATTCATTGGCAAATGAATCGTACAAAGATGTCATGACAAGTTCGAGAGGAAGGCCGATCACCATAACGCGCTAGGGCTAAACATATCTTCTTTCTTGCATGAGACCGGACCCGAAGGTTGCCTACGTTCCTCCAGTGTAGAGGCTCAGGTCACCGTAGTTCTTGTGGATTCTCCATTCGTAGTGATGAATTGTTTCTTCATCATGATTGTTGTCGATGTTGCTTCGTCCTTCGTTTGGTGGAATGATGTTGTTGCTGTGAACTTCTTTGAATGAAGGGGGATATTTTTTTTTTTTTTTTTTTTTTTGTGCTCTAACTTTTGCCTAGGTTGATTTGAGGGTTTCAACCTAGCGAGCTCTTTTTTTTTTTTTTTTTTTTTTTTTTTATATCCCCTTTTGAAAACTTTGCTTCATGATTGTTGCTCCACCTTTCTTTGTCTTGATTTCATCGTTGTTGATGTCTTCGTTGTTGATGCCGTCGTCGATGTTTAGACTCTAGGCGTTCAAGTGATAGCCTTCGTTCTAAAACGTGTTTAGACATCTTTTCATCATTTTGCCAAGAATTAAATTGAACAACTTGGAAGAGTGTATGAGGACAAGAACGACTTTTATTTGACGACTCAATGGACTCGAACATTTAACATAGGACGAGAGAAAATATTAATGCACACTTAAGAGGACTTTTGACTCCTATTTTTTTTTTTTTACTACTAGGTAGAGAAAGAGAAACGGAGATTGCTGTTGTAGTCCCCATTGTCGTTGTAGCCTTCCTTGCGGCATGATCTCTTGTTGAAGCCCCATTTCAAATCTGAGCCCCTTCCTTAATGATTTCTTGCATGCTCTCACTCTTTAACTGTTGTTCTTCACCCACAGTAAATTCACCATTGTCAATCAAGTCTTGGATGATGTTGCGGATGGAGAAGCAACCCTCAGTGAGGTGACCGCTGCATAGGTGATAGTCACACCACTTGTGGTGGGCATGGTTGTGGTTGCTTGTACCCTTGGAGAGGAGAAATTTGTCCCTTTTCTTTGAGATCTTCATAGGCCTTGGTGACGGTCATACCTTGGAGGGGAGTGTAGACACGGTCGTTGGTAGAACCTTTGTGAATTTTGAGAGGCGAGCCACTTGAACATGCCTTACCGTTGACCTTTGCCTTGTTGTTGGTGAACTCTTGCAAACGAGCCTTAAGTTCGGACATTTATTCCTCATGAATTCTCCTCTCGAGATCAAGACGGTCTAGCCACAAATCATCCTTGCGGCGGGCATCCTTGACAAGTCTATCCATTTGTTCCCCCATGTCTCTTATTATTTTGAAGAGCCTTTCGTTGGAGACGGAAGTATTCTCACCCCTGTTGTTGTTGCCGCTTGAAGCCATTGGACCTTTGGAGAGAACACGGTTGATCTTAGGTTGGCCCCTAACCCACGAACAAGAGAAAAGACTCAAACCACATAAAAAAATGACTCTTTTTTTATTATTATTTTCAAAGTCGGAAGGATGTGGTCCTTTTTGGGGTTTCTAGAAAAATAGTGGAATCGTCACACTAGTATATAAACCTTCTCGCGGTCCCATATACTCATCGGATTCCACCACGCTTTTGATACCTATATGTGACGGGATTAAACTAAATTAATGTCATAAAGCATACATGCGGGGACGGATTTTTTATTTTCGTCCAAAATAACCACTTTGGGGACGGAGTTTTATTTTGTCCCATAACAACCATTTGTTTCTTTTGGAAACGGCATGTATGATTTGATGACATTAGTTTAGGGAAATCTCGGTACATGAAAACCGACTTAGTCACGGAGTGTTAGACCCTAACTAGAATTGTGTGGTTGGTGCTCGGCTAAAGAGAGGCTTAAGGTCACCCCCGGCATGTAGTCATGAACTACGCCACGGGCTGAAGTTTACCGCTTCGAGAGAGACAAGGTCTGGTGGAGCTTGAAACTCTTTAGGACGGGCCTCGACGGGTTTGGGGTTAGACTTGTGCGACTCAATAGTGAGCAGTTAATAGGAATTATGTGCGCGTAGTGTGAGGTCCATTACGTGACAAAAATAATTTTTTTTAAAGAAATAATAAAAAACAAATAAGCACGTATTTACAACTTTTGAATCACCCGTGTGACCGATAAAAATAAACAAAATGAATAAAATCGTTTATGTGCAGGCCCGGTGCCCACACTCTGTCATTCTGTCCATTCTATTCTATTTTTGTGCTGTTCACAGCTCTGTTTCTGGGCACTGAATGATGTTCTGGGAATTTACCCAGAAGTGCGCGCCTCAGAGAATTGATATGGGAAGCACGCGCATTGCGCCATGAAGATAGGCGGCGCGCGTATCTGGGATACCTGTAAGAATATCAGAAGCTGTGGACTCAGGGGATTGCACTGGTCCCAAATCATGTAACTTTCCCCTGCAGAAACTGTTAGCACAGAAACATGAAATTCGAAGAACAAATGAGAGGCGGGTGATTCTGGTAGAAGGGGTCGGACGCACGCGCTTTAGGCCAAGAAGGCCAGAAGCGCGCACTTCCCACCCTTTTTACCAGAATGCCCAGAAAACAAAAATTAGAACACCAAAAGCCGAAAATGCAAGTTTAACCCTCTATGTCCCCGGCAGAGTCGCCACTGTAGATACCCCAGGGAACCGCGGCTTGGCTAGAGCGGTGAATTATCCTAGGATGTCTACTTGATTTTAAGAGTGGCCACCTATGTTTTAGAGGAAAATAAGAAAAACCTAAAAAAAAGCCAATTTTATATACAAAACCAGAGATTCGGGTAAAGATGGGTTCGGGGGTTAGGTGACCGAGTGGGAATTACTTAAACACCCACTCCGCCCCGCTTACGCGGGTCTTGCTACTTTTGGTGTTCTAATGCTAAATGTCCTTCAATAAAAAGTGCTAACAATTACAATGAAAAGAAAGGGGAAATTTACAAAGGAAAATAAAAGAGAGTTGTTTTATTTATTTAATGGTAAAGATTACATGTCAAACTATTCTAGCAATTATATTAAGAAAAGAATGGTAAATTAAAGTAGAGATTAAAATGTAGGGAGATAACCTTAACCAACTTTAATGTAGTAAAGTGGTCATTTGGTCATGTCCCAATTGATGGGGATTGCATACATTACTAAGATATGTAAAATAAGAGAAGAAGAATAAAGTACCTTAATAAAGAGGACTTCAAACTTGGACTTGAAAATGGTGTTGTTATAAGGCAATTGTTGTAGAACAATTTGTGTAGAGTTTTGTTGTGTTAAACTCTTGTTGGGAGAACTCTTGTAAAGAGAATTCTTGGGAGAATTGTGTATAGTGTATTTGTGTAGAGATTTCAAGTCAAAAGAGAAGGTCCTAAAAGTCTAGAGTTTTGGCTAAAGAGAAAATGTTGAGGTCCCTTTTCTAAGGTAGAAGAAGGGGGTTTTTATAGGTAAAAATAGGAGGGAAATGATGATCATCCATGTGAAATGGAATTGACCAATCAAAAATAAGATAAATAAAATAATAAATGAAAGAAATAAAAGAAAATCAAATAAAATAAAAAGGAAATATTTTGTTTTAAAGAAAAGGCTTAGAATGTGAGATTGGGAGTTATGAAATAAGGGGGGATGAATGTGGATGTAAAAAGAGTGTTTTTTTTTATCAAGAAAGGATGTTGTAAATAAGAAAAGGGAGGGGAAAATGGTGCAATCCGTTACTGCCATATCGGGAGGCGCGCGCTTCCGGCTTTTGGGGCGAGAGGCGCGTGTGGGCCGTGGACAGTATCGGAGGCGCCCGCGTCTGAGGAAGACAGAATGAAAGAATGACTACAAAATTAATTCTGTTATGCAGTTTAGTCCAAAACTAACGGAATCAGTTAGGAACTTAACTGAAGTAACAGAAATTGACAAAAACAAGTTAAATAAAAATACTATGTATGCAATCGGGGTGAGAGGTCTAAGGCGGGGTGTCTACAGCTATGAAATAACACATTAATCATTAAGATCGCAACCCTAAATCTAGCATAAATAAGGTTTTAATCTATGAACATGAAAAACATGCGAAGAATATATTATGAACATATGAATAATATGAAGAACATATGAATAAACATGTTAGGAACATGAATATTATGGATCTACACTAAGAATATGGCAAGAACATGAAGAAAAAGTTAGAAAACTTACCTATGTTGGCAAGAAATAAACTTAGATCTTCTTGGGAACTTCGAGAATGTTCTTGGATGCTTGAATGCCTTGATTAGAGAGTATTTTCGTCAGTTGGGGAGCTTAAGATTGATCAAAACTTGGATGATTGACAAAAATTCAGATCCTTGATTATGAGGCAAGGGAGGCCTTATATAGTAAACTGGTTGAGAGATCAGACGGCTGAGATTCTCTGTGTTGGGTATGCTTATTACTTAACCCTCCTATTTATGTTAGAATTGATTGATACCATCACCTAAATTTATTTTAAGGACTTTAGGACCCTATGTAAGAACTTTTATAACTTCATTTTTTTATCTAAGTCCTTCTTATTGACTAGGCTTAGGGGTTAGGGCTTTTACTTTGAATTTGAGGTCTTATGTGCAAATGTCTAAGTGTAATGCGCATGACTCCCATGCGCAGCACCCATCTGCGCAACTCAATGCTCATGGCTTCCATGAGCGCGCAGTTTTACCTTAGTCAATTCTCTTATTTCCTGACCTCATATTTTAGAAGCTTGGAAAGCGTCAAGTCAAGCTACGCTTTTTGGACTGAGCCAAAGTGCTGATGTGTACATACGACAAATCAAGCACACTCAGAATACACGTAGATGGAGACGCGCCTCAGTTTGAAAATTCAAAATGAAGACAGCTGTCATCCTTTTAAAAGAAGTTTGAATCTTGTCCTCTTGCTCTGTCTCTAACGGCTATAAAGGACACCTGCCCACCAATCACATTGTGCCAACTCATCGTCCTTGCTCAGAGCTCCAACGGCTAGTTTTTGAAGCTCCACTATAAATATCCTTGCTCATCCTCATTTCCAAGCTGCTTGTGTTTTGCTCTCAGAAAGAAACTTTGAAGATTTGAAGATTTCTTGCTCATTTCCAGAATTCTCAAGAACAGCCTTCATACCTGCATACCTTACCAAGCCCAGATCCTAAAGCCTTGTATCACCAGAATATCTTGTGCTCTCCATCTCATAGATTTATAGAGTCCAAATTTCTAACACACATACACCTCTTGAAGTTCCGATCTCATCGATCATACTTCTAGAGATACACCGGTTTAGTCTAGGATTTGTTCTTTAAAGCATAGATTTAGTTTTGAGTTTTGATTCTTGTAATCTTGTAAAATCTCCTCAAACTAATATAAATCTCATCGTTAGAAATCCAAGACTAACCATCTTGGTAGAGGACGTAGATCTTTTCCCGATCGAACCTCTCCAAATAGCTTGTCTTGTTATTCTGCTTTTCATTCTACATTTAAGCTTTTCTGATATATTGCTTTATTTGATCTTTGTAGATTGTCTTGCACTGTTTGAATTGTGTTTGTGTGCTTTCTACCTTAGTACCATTTTGTGCCTCTCTTTAAGCTAAACTTAGTACGTGCGTTTTTACACTCCTGCGCATATTCCCTGCGCATTAGTGATTGCTTTAAGTTTCCGCTGTGCATTTCACACTCTTGTTGCGCGCTATACTTAGCCAAAATAAGAGTTGTGCGTATTTGCCTTTAATTTGCAAAAGGGTTTGAAAATAAAATTAAAATGCTATTCACCCACCCCCTCTAGCATTTTTCATACCCTTGTTGCCCCTTTGGGACCAATAAGTGGTATCAGAGCGAACACCTATATAAAACATTTTTGTTTTTCTAGCTTAACAGCTTGGGTGCCGATTCGATATGGCAAACTCAAAACCTATGGCAACTGCAAACTACACACATGTTCCAGTATTTGATGAAGATCATTTCGATTTGTGGAAATTCAGCATTCTGACCCATCTCAGCTCAATCAATGATAGTCTTCATGACACCGTAGTTTATGGACCTTACATCCCTATGAAAGCGAATCCAAATCCGCGCACCAATGCTGCTCAACTTTCAATTAAGAAACCAAAGGAAGAATGGACTGAAGAAGAAATAAGAAGATTTGCAAATGATGGGAAAACAAGAAACATTCTCCTAAGCACTCTAAGCACGGTTATGAAACAAAAAGTCATGCATTGTGCTACCTCCAATGAATTATGGGATGCTATTGAAGAGCATATAAAAGGAGACACTGTTTGCAAGGAGAACAAGAGATACGAAGTTCAAAAGAGATTCAATATTTTCTCTTAACTCCCCGGTGAAACTCTAAGACAGACTTATGAACGATATTGTGAAATTATCAATCTATGTATTTCACTTTGAAAGAAGTTCTCTAATAGAGAATTGAATGTTAATTTTCTCGCTGCTTATGGATCAAGATATCTTCATAAATCTAGCGCCCTTGAAGACGCTGGAACCTTGGATATTGGACCTTAAGAAACCTTTCTGCTAATCTCAAGGTTTACGAGCTCAAACTTCAGCATATCAGTGAAACTGAAGGAAAATCAAAATCCATTGCTATGGTGGTGCATAGAGAGGAAGCGCCCGTTGAGAAAAGCGAAGACCCCAAAATCTCAACTTCTGAGCTATTGGACATGGATGACGAAGACTTCGCTTTATTTGTGAAAAGATTCCAGAAGTTCGGAAAATTCTCAAAACCCATCTCATTCAACAAAGCTCAAGGATCTACAAGCAGAGCTCCTCCAAAGTTCACAAGGAGCAGTGATTCAAAAAGAAAAGAAGACCTTTTTTGTTTTAATTGCAGGAAGCCAGGACATTTTGCATCGAGCTGCACAATTCCTAAGTTCGAGTACATGCAGAAAAAGAGCAGCCACACTCCAAAATTTAATCGTCATAAAGGAATGGTTGCTAAAGAAGAATCTCCATCAAATGAGCGCAATACGTGGATTGAAACAGACTCGGAAGAAAGCGATGAAGATCCTGATGATGGACTCATGTGCTTGGTGGCAAAAGATGAAATTGATGATTATGATTCTGATGATGACTTCTCTAAAGATGTTCCTGATATGAAAATCTTGAACAAACCCGTTAGAAAATCTGCAGGTCATCAAGAAGCAAAGAAGAAGAAAGGACCAACCATCAACGAGCTCATTGAACAAGGATGTATTACTCCAGCTCAAAGCGATGGTAGATTGTTATTTTCCAGATGTGATCTGAGCGCAAGAAGTAAACTCAGAAAGAGTGATTACATCAGACCTCAAGTTGTATCAATTCCAAAATAAGTCGATTTAGTGATATGAAGGAAGCTTTAGCACTATCATGTGATGAAATTTCCCAGCTTAAGACCGAGACATCTCTATTAAAATCTGAACTCACCCTCCTTAAGGAACAGATAAAGAGCATGACTCCTTTTACTATTAAAAACACCTATCTAACAGAACGTAACTCTATACTTAAAGTTCAAAACGATGAATTGGTTGCTCAAATTACTGATCTTAAAAAGATTACAATGAGTGGTCCAATTCTCGTGTCACTATGGACGGTATCTTTGAGTCCCAAAAAGCCAGTGGTGATAAAAGTGGCTTGGGATTCAAATCAACTAGTGACAACTTTAAGTGTGAGGTCTGTGCTGAAAGAGACAGTGAATTTACACCTCAGCAAACTCGTGAAATTCCCAAGGAAAAATATTCTATTTCAATGGTTAAAAGATAGAAACCAGTCAAGAGACAAACATTCCATTATGTCTACCCAATGAAACAATTTGGGAAAGCGAAAGAGAAGGAAATAGCTACAGATGAATCTTCCTCTAGCAAAATTATTCTTGAAACAAGGCGCGCTCCTTCTACGAGCGAACATTATGCGCCTAGAAGCCATATGCATCAACGCCGTGTGCCTCCTAGCCCTATGCGCGCTCCTAGAAAAAGCGCACCAAAATTTCAAAAGAAAATTTTTGTTAAGGCAAATTCATCTGACCCAATTAAGAATGCTATCCCAAAGAAAAGTAAGGAGTTTGTGAAAATTCACGTGATTGGTGGCTTTCATCATTGTTCTATTTGTGATTGCTCAGGACATAAGGATGTGGAATGCTTTTTGCAATTCACTCATAATGCCAGAGGACATAAAAATCCTAAGGTCAAGCAAGAGTGGGTTGTCAATAATTGCTAACTCTAGGACCCAAAAAGGAATAAAGGGGACATGCTTAAATGTCTAAATTTCAGGTTCTCTGCTTCATGGCTGGATCTTCAAAAGCTAGAACGTATGAATGGATTGTTGATAGTGGGTGCTCACGACACATGACTGGAGATAAATCCTTACTTGAAGATGTTCATGAAGAAAGAGGTCCCTCTGTAACATTTGGTGATAATAACAAATTTCAAGTTGTTGCATATGGAAAGCTCAAGAAAGACAAAGTGTGCATTGAAAGAGTATCTCTTGTGGAAGGACTCAAGCACAACTTATTATCCATATCTCAATTTTGCGACAAAGGATTAGAATGCCACTTTACTTCAAAGAAGTGCCTTATCAAGGATGGCAAATCTGGAGCTACATTACTCACCGGTTATCGTAAGACAAATATTTACATTATTGATTTCCAAAATATAAACTCTAGTACTAATCTTTGTTTTGTAGCTAAAAGTGTGAGCGAAAATAGTTGGCTATGGCACAAGCGTTTGAGTCACTTGAACTTCAAATATCTATCAAAACTCAGTAGGATCAATCTTGTTAAAGGACTTCACAAGGTTGCTGATCATCATGACAACAAATGCGCTGCGTGTCAACTTGGAAAACAATCAAAGCAGTCTTTCTCCAGCAAGACAAATCCCTCAATTTCTAGATGTTTGTAATTGCTGCACATTGATCTTTTTGGACCAGTCACCACTACAAGCATTAGAGGAAACAAATATACTCTATTTGTAGTGGACGATTATTCAAGATATGCGTGGGTGGAAATGATGATCTCTAAAGACAATTGTTATGACATTCTCACCACTCTATTCAGACTGCTCCAAACCCAAAAAGAAGATGACATCGTTTGTGTTCGATCCGACAATGTAACAGAATTTAAGAACAACGGTGTTGCTCGATACTGCGACGATCATGGGATAGATCACAACTTCTCAACAGCTAGAGTTACTCAACAAAATGGTGTTGTGGAAAGGAAAAATAGGACATTGATTGAAGCGGGGAAGATGATGATAGCTGAAGCAAAACTACCGAAGTACTTTTGGGAAGAAGCTGTCAACACCGCATGCTTTACTCGAAATCGTTCCCTCATCAACAAACTTCATAACAAGACCCCTTATGAAATTTGGCGTGGTAGAACTCCCAACATTGCATTATTCAAAATCTTTGGTTGTAAATGCTATATCCTCTACAACGAAAACGAACATAGAGGTAAATTTGATGTCAAAGCGGACGAAGGTATTTTTGTTGGGTATACTAAACATTCTAAAGCTTTTCGTGTTTTTAATAGATCTTATTTATTAATAGTTGAATCTGTACATGTTACATTTGATGAACATTCTCTCCTTGAGCCACATTTGGCTCCAAACATTGCTGATATTTCTGTTGAGTCCATTGAGACAGCTGCCACATTCCAGTTGCACCTACACAAGTTCAGAATGCATCAACTCAAGGAAATCCATCTACATCAGTTGCGCAAAGCTTTGTCAATAGCGCACCAGGTGAAGCTTCAATTGCACCGTACAATGCGCCTGAAGATTCCACTCATGCGCCTCATTCTAATGCTGCACCTGGTGTAACTTCCACTTTCAATTTTGAACTAGTTCAACCCCCTAACTTTAATGATTTTAATGCTGGTGAAGATGTTCCAATTGAAGACCTTCAAGTTACTACAACCCAACCTAACTTACCTCTTGAAATTCGTGAAGTTAGAGATCACCCAATCACAAATATCATTGGTGATCTACATGTTGGGGTTCGTACAAGGAGAGCTACAAACTTTGATGCGTACACTGCATTTATCTCTCAAATTGTACCTAAGAAGGCAGATGAAGCGCTCCAAGATGCGAATTAGGTTATTGCAATACAAAAAGAAGTAGTTCACTTTGAAGATATTTTCAGTTCAGGGCCTCATGTGATTGATGACAGGCTTTTCCAGGACATTAAGGCAGGGGTCACAGTTGAGGATAATCAGATGTTGACTACAGTGCCTGAGGAAAATGAGATTTGGGATGCCATTAAATCTTTAAATGCTGACAGTGCTCCGGGTGTTGATGGCTTTACAGGTCAGTTTTTCAGAGGTTGTTGGCCTACCATTAAGGCTGACATGATTGCTGCTGTCAGATCATTTTATCATGGGGAGGAGCTTCCTAAAGGATTGTCATCGAATGTGCTTGTGTTGCTGCCCAAGGTTGATAAGCCATCAGGGTTTAAGGATTTGAGGCCTATCAGTCTTTATACCTTTATGAATATGGTAATTTCTAAAATCCTTATCCTTCAGTTGGCTAGTGTTCTGCCGAAAATTATCTTACCTAAGCAGACGGGGTTCATAAAGGGTAGGGTATTCAGGAAAATATTGCCTTGGCACATGAGATGGTATATCAGATCGATCAGAAGGTTGTTGGTGGTAATGTTCTCTTTAAGCTTGACATGTCTAAAGTGTATGATCGCCTTGAGTGAGATTTCTTATTTCGGGCTTTGGAGACGTTTGGGTTTAATGCCAACTGCTGTAACCTGATCTCGAGATTGGTGCGGGGTAATTGGTATTCTGTTCGGATGGGGGTGTATCCCATGGTTATTTCGCTTCGTTCGTGGGGTCAAACAGGGTGATCCTTTATCACCGTTGTTGTTTATAATCGCGCAAGAAATTCTGTCCTGGGTTCTTCACAGAGTGGTTCAGGATAATGTTTTTCGACCATACGAGCATGGCAGGGGGGATTTTCATTTGACTCATCTGTTGTATGCAGACGATATGTTGTTGTTCTGTAATGGGCTACAACGGTCCATAGAGGGGCTTCGTGAGGTGTTGACTATGTATGATAGGGCTTTGGATTTTCATTTTTATGTGGGTGCTAAAAGGCAACAGTTTGAGATTGATAATATTCAATGATGGTCGGGTTGCACGTACCAACATTTCCCTCTCAAATATCTGGGGATACCGTCGTTCAAAGGGAGAGTCAAAAGGATCCATTTTGCGGAGTTAGAGGCAAAGATGATAAAACGGGTGGATGGGTGGAAAGCTCGGCTGATGTCGTTTGGTGGTAAGGTAACTCTCATTAAATCAGTGCTTTCTAGTATTCCTATTTATTCTTTGGGAGTGCTTAAGGTACCAAAGGTAGTAATTCGTAAATTGGAAAGCATCATGTCCAATTTCTTATGGAGCAGTGGTGGTGAAAAATGGGCGCATTGGGTTTCTTGGGATGTGGTTTGTAGACCAATCCAAGAAGGAGGTTTGGGTATAAGGCGGCTAGAGGACATGAATAAGGTGATGCTTGCAAAATTGGTGTGGGTGGCCACAGGAGGTACTTCTTTGTGGTCGCAATGGGTTCGTGTTAAATATAATTGCCAATTTGTGGCTTCTAGTTCAAATGTGTGGCAAGATGCATCTTCTTTTTTTCCTCAAATGGATGAATGTAGTCGTTGGGTCGTTGGAAGAGGGGATATTAAATTTTGGGCGGATAATTGGTGTGGAGCTCGGATAGGGGGCCCTATTCCTGAAGATCATTTTTTGACTGTCAGAGATGGTATTCAGATTCTTAAGGACTTGATTCCGTATATCCCGCAGGAGCTACATGAAAAAGTTCGTAGGGTGGTTATTGATACGCATAGTGAGGATCGTTCGGTCTTCACTCTTTCAAAAACTGGCACTTTTGAGACGGCTGCATGGTGGGAACATATTCGGGTCCGCAATCCTTTGGTGGAATGGGGTGCTAAGATTTGGCATCCCAACATTCCAACAAAGGTCAGTGGTTTTTGGTAGAGGGTTATGCACTACGGTTTACCGGTTGATGCAAAATTGGAGGCTCGTGATTTCAATCTCCCCTCTCGATGTGTTTGTTGTCCGGGTAGAGGTAATAGAGAAACTTTACTTCATTTACTGCTACAGTCAGAGATGGCACAGTCAGTTTGGTGGCATTGGGTAGGATTCTTCCCTCTATCACACTTATATATTGACTTGCAGCAGTTTTGGGATTTATGGTGTGGACGACAATCGAAGCGTAGGCAAATTGGTTTGGTGCGCATGGGCATTATGATGTTCTCCTGTTGGGAGATATGGAAAGCCAGGTGCAAATCAGTTTTTGAAGGGGTAATTATGGACAGTGCGAAGATTATTGATGGGGTCAAGCATTCTTTGATTGAGATGTGTTCTTTCTTAGTCCCGAAAGGGGCTCCAAGGAGGGAGGACCTTCTTGTTTTGGAAAGGATTGGTCTCAATATTGCTTGGCACAAGACTCACCCAAAATGGTACTTGCGATAGGAACTGGCTAAGTCCCACTTTTATACTCTCAATACGGACGGATCGGTAGTTAATGGTGTTTGCACCGAAGGGGGTATTGTTCGTGATTGTAGGGAACTATGGTATTTTCTTACTCTCGGCTTTATGGCATGGGCACAAACATGCAAGCTGAGATCTTTGCACTTCGTGATGGCTTGCACATGTGTCGTGACTGGGAATTGCTATTAGTCATGGTTTTCTCTGATTCCTTAGTAGCCGTCAATATTTTAAAAGGTAAATTCCAAATCCCGTGGAATTACACTTATGAGATTCGTCAGTGTGCTTCATTGGTGAGAGGTTATGGTTTAGAACATGTTCTTCGTGAAGCTAATGGTGTCGCAGACAGACTAGCAGCGGAAGCTCATGTTCATGGGAATCAACGGATGTATAACACTTCACGGGACCTTCCTAGAGGTGTGTTGGAGGCCTTGAGATTTTATGATGGATGTTGTCATGTGGAAAGAAGGTAAAAATTGGCTTGTGATAGCTTCTTGGGTGTTTTGGGGTTTTTTGCTGCGAAATTGCCAGAACAGGAAGTGCTCGGTCGAGCACTTGTCTTGACTCGGCCGAGCAGGTACATTTTTCTCAGACGAATGACTCTATTGATGCGGCCTAGGGAGGGAAGACAGAACCCATGTTTTTAAGGCAGTTAGTGCAAGGCCGCGCAACATTGGCTGCTCGACCGAGCAGCACGGTCGGCCGTGATAGGTTCTGGTCGGGTCTTTGGTCCGGTTTGGGATGGTCAATTGAGGTTTGGGCTTGTTTGGGCTTCGGTTTTGGGCTTATTTTGGCATGGTTTTTGGGCTCTAGTGAAAGATTGATTGGGCTGAATTTCTTAAGAGTTTTGAAGACTTTTGTGTGGGCCACAAAGGGTGATTTTAGGATTGTTCTTTGGTTTAATTACTTTAGGACTTTAATTTTTAAATGGTTTTACCTTTTTAGGACTGTCTTAATTTTTTGGATTTTGAGGTCCGGATCCATATCCGGCAATATGTCGAGTGGTTGTCCCCCTCTTGTACTTTTATTTTATTATTAATAAAATCCTACCAGGCGCCGTCCTGGTTTCTAAAAAAAAAATGCAAAATGAATTCAATCAATTTGAACGTTGTAAGGTTTGGACTCTTGTTCCAAGACCAAATGATCAAGGAGTGATTGGTACGAAGTGGGTGTTCAGAAACAAGATGGGCGAGAATGGAACCATCACGAGAAACAAATCAAGGTTGGTTGCAGAAGGCTACAGGCAAGAAGAAGGAATCGATTACGATGAAACTTTTTCGCCCGTAGCAAGACTTGAAGCTATAACGATATTCATAGCTTACGCTGCTCACAATAACTTCAAGTTATATAAAATGGATGTGAAGAGTGCATTTCTAAATGGTGAACTCCAAGAATAAGTCTACGTTGCTCAACCGCCTGGGTTTGAAGATTCTCAATTTTCAAATCATGTCTACAAACTCCAGAAAGCTTTGTATGGACTCAAACAAGCACCAAGAGCATGGTATGATACACTATCCAAGTTTGTCATTGAGAAAGGCTTCACTCGCGGTAAAATCGATACAACTCTTTTCATTGCCAAGCATAATGATCATAAATTACTTGTTCAAATTTATGTCGATGATATTATTTTTGGTTCCACTAATGAATTATTGTGCAAGCGCTTTGAGAAACTAATGAAAAGCAAGTTTGAGATGAGCATGATGGGAGAACTCACATTCTTCCTTGGGCTTCAAATCAAGCAAATGGATGAAGGGATATTTATCAACCAAGCAAAGTATACAAGGGATCTAATCAAGAAGTTTGGACTAGATAATGCTAAACCATACGATACCCCAATGGCCACCGGCAACAAACTCGGCAAAGACTTAAAAGGTAAAAGGTTGATCAAACTCTTTACCGAGTTATGATTGGCTCACTCCTTTATCTTACTTCTAGTAGGCCTGATATAATGTTTAGTGTTTTTATTTGCGCTCGTTATCAATCTGGCCCTAGAGAAGCGCACTTAATTACTGTGAAACGTATTATACGATATCTCTCTGGCACTATTCACTTTGGACTTTGGTACACCAAAGATTCGAACTTTAAACTTGTAGGTTATTCAGATGCGGATTATGCAGCATGCACGATTGACAGGAAAAGCACAAGTGGCACTTGTCATTTCCTCGGATATCGACTTGTGTCATGGGCAAGTAAGAAACAAGATGCAGTACCTGTCTCAACTACAGAAGCAGATTATATCGCTGCTGGAAGTTGTTGCTGTCAGATTCTGTGGATGAAGCAGCAATTGGTGGACTACGACATAATCGAAGAAAATTGTCCCATCTACAGCGACAATACATCAACAATTGCGATTTCTGAAAATCCTGTCATGCACTCAAAGACTAAACACATAGACATCAAGTATCACTTTTTCAAAGACCACGTGGAGAAAGGAAACATCCATTTGGAACACGTCGGAACCGACTACCAAATCGCCGATATTCTTACAAAAGCACTAGATGCTAAAAGGTTCATCTTTTTTAGAGGTGAAATGGGTATGCTTGAACTTAGCTAAATCTTGTCCATATGATTTGTCAATACTAATGATTTTATGTTTACTTGGCAAATTTTCTAAGTTAGAAATGCCTCATGCGCCTGCGCATTTGATGCGCACATGGTGTTGCGCATCAGACAGAACATTTCTGAGTTTTCTAAGAAACTCTGCGCATTATAGAGTTGCACATAAGCTGTTGGGTTTCAGAGTAACATGCGCAGTGGAATTTAGCATTTAAATTTAATGAAACCCAAAGCCATAGATCCGTTCATATGATTAGATCAAATACAACAACATGAATACTAGAATACTAACCCTTGATGCCTTTGATTTCGCAACCTTGAATTCGATGGAGGCTTGAAACCTTGATCACGAACATAGTAAGAATCACGAACTTTGAAGATGATAAGTTTCACCCTCTAGTGGTATCCACACCACGAACGAATATCAAGAACACTTGATCTTGGTTGCTAGACCAAAATTGTGAAACACGTTTTCACAATTAATATGAACTATATGGAATTTTATTTGTGTATTATTTTGTTCTTCAATCTAGGATGTCTTAGAATAAAATTAAACTCTCTCAAACCCTTTGGAGATTTTCAGAAAAGCTTGGTTTTTAGTTCTGGCCGAATTTTGGTGTTTATATACAAGTAAGACCTATTCCAAATAGGAAACTTGTGTTTAAACTCGTCCAAAATTCTTTTCTAAATCAAATTAGAAAATCTGTCCCGACACGCTTGTGCGGCCGCCCAAAACTAGTTGTGCGGTCTCCCAAAAACTGTGCGGCTGCCCGGCCCAGTTTGTGCGGTCGCACAACATGGTTCAGAAGGCCATATTTTCCATTTTAGTCCTTTTTAAGATTCTCTCTCTCGTGTGTGACCCTCTAGGATTATAATAAGTTGGCAATGGATTCAAACATGAAACCATAAGATATGATTAAGTTCTAGCAAACCGTCATACCTACCCAAATAGTATAACTAGATACAAGTTTGCATTCTTTTAGAACATGTCATAATCCCTTTGTCCACGATGTCATTGAACACAAGTCATGGTCAATAAGTCAACTTATATTGTTCAATACTTTTCTCGATCCCGAATATGTTGATAATCCAAACGACATTGATCCAATCAATCCATTTGAGTTTGCCCAACATTTAATCAACATCATTCCTTCGAGGGGCCCAAGATTGACATCTCTCCGAAGAGGGACAAATCCATTTAGCTTATTATTCTTCCCTACGTGAATCTGATTATGCCAATCATACCCTTTATGGCTACCTGTTTAAGGGCAACGTTTGATATGTCAAACATAATCTTCATCAAGTGGAGGACTATAATAACTTCATGTCTAAGGATTCAAATGACATAACTAATATGAGATTTATATATGACATTGACCATGACATAAATCTCATACCGCGGGTCATGTCCAGTACCTTGTTCCAAACAAGTACCTATAAATCTAACATGATCATCCAACAATCATTTAGCCTTTATACTAGTGCTTAACAAGCTCTAGGGACGGAGATTATTATAAGCAAACATGCGCATTAATAATAACCTAAATATCTCTTCATTAATATGAATATAATGATAACACATACAACGTTTAACAAACGTGCCTAGGGCACCAACACCAACAATCTCCCACTTGCCCTAGGCTCAATCTCTAGGTATCCAATACCCATGAACTTAACATGACCATCATGTTTAGCTTGTGGAAGTCCCTTTGCCAACGTGTCCGCAACGTTATCATTAGTTGGTACTTTGCATATAATTACGTCTCTCTTATCAACGATTTCTCGAACGATATGAAAAGGCCTAAGTATGTGTTTGGATTTAGGATGTGCTCTTGGTTCCTTTGCTTGATCAATAGCACCACTATTGTTCTACTAATAAGGTGTATTGGATTAGCAATGCTAGGAACCATCTCAAGTTCAACAATGAACTTCTTAATCCAAATAACTTCCTTTGCAGTATCCAATGCGGCAATATACTTAGATTTAGTTGTAGAATTAGTGACTGTATTTTGCTTGGAACCATTCTAACTTACAGCTCCACTATTCGACACATGTACAAAATCCGATTGCGATTTTCTATTATTTTTGTCAGTTTGGAAGCATGTATCCGAGATCATCTTCCATACCTCCATAGATCATAAACGAATCTTTAGTCCTTCTAAAGTTCTTAAGAATCGCTTTTTCAGCCACCCAGTGAATCTCACCGATGTCGGATTGATATCTACTCGTCATGCTCCAAGCATTTAGATATATCCGGCTTAGTACTTATCATGGCATCATGGATCCAATTCCCAAAGCAAATGGCATCTCATTCATTTTCTAATGCTCATCTTTTGTCTTAGGACATTGAGTCTTGCTTAGAGAAACTCCATGTAACCCTGACAAATGTCCTCTCTTAGAATTTTCCTTGCGGAATCTTCTTATGACTTTGTCAATGTATGTACATTGGCTTTAAACCATTTAGCTTCCTTGATCTATCTCTATAGATCTTAATGCCAATGACTTATGCGGCTTCATCCATTTTATTCATTGCGAAACACTTTCTTAACCAAATCTTTACAGATTAAAGTGTAGGAATGTCGTTTCCAATGAGCAATATGTCATCCACATATTAGATAAGGAATAGCACCATGCTCCCACTAATCTTCTTGTATATACAAGATTCATCTTTGTTCTTGATCAAGCCAAACTCTATGACTTGTCAAAACGGAGATTCCAACTCCCAAAAGCTTGCTTCAATCCATCCAATGAATCTTCGCAACGTTCATACCTTTTTAGAATTTTCTTGACTATCAAAAATTTTAGGTTGTATCCAATACATCCTTAAGTGAGTTCCCATTGAGGAACGCTTGTTTTGACATCATTTTGTCAAATTTCATATTCCAAATATGAACATGTGACTATGAAAATTCTAATAAGTTTCTTGCTACCCATGTAAGTTTTTCTCCAAGAAAAGTCATTCATCTCCTTTGGTTTTTTACACCTTAGGTTAGAATGATCAAGTTCCAAACTTGATTATTATACATGGATTGCCTTTTAGATTTTATGACTCCAAGTCATTAATCTAAGTGTGGAGTTGATATTGCATCTTTGATAGATGGTAAATACTTCATTCTAAATGAACTTTACCTCAATACTTTCTATTTCGAAATATCCAATATTTCTTCTAATAGATTGTATTTTATCATGTGTGCAAGTACTTGTATATCTTGAACGGATTTTCACAACCCCTTGTGAAAACTTGTTCAACTTCCATCATAGGTTAAATACTATTTTCTAGGTCTCGAACCATTCGAGATATATTTTACTCCCACTGATTCTTTTAGAGATAAATGACTTATCAAGAAAAGCACCATCATAAGTAACAAACCATTTGTTTCTTATGAGTGAAACATTAACCTCAAGTTTTCTTAGGATATACCATGAAAATATATTTATTAGATTTAAGTGTGAGTGTGTCCCAGACAGCTCCTTTCCAAAAGGTCTCACCATCTTAAATCTTTACGAAAGACAAACTGAGTTTTCTTCACCATTTAACCTCTCTTGTTGGAACTCAAATTAGTGTAGTCATAGCGGTTTTGTAATACATAACCCCAAAACAAAAAATGGAAGATCAATTTGACTTTATCATCTAATGAACCATATCCAATAAGGTTCTTACACTTCCACGTAGATACATATTAGAATGGTGTTCTTAGTGAAGTTAATTGTGAAACCACTTCACAATCTTAACAATGATTGTCAAATTCTTGGTTTAATTATTCATCATCATGATTGAATCAGAATCTTTGAACAGTTTTACCAAGTCCGACCAAAATTCTCTTTTAGCATTTCTACTTAATGCACCATATACATGGACATGTATTAGGTCAAGTAAGATATTAGCCTTTCACTATTCATAGCAAAAGATGTCTTGGTCCAAGTAAATAAAATTTGCATAAATCATATGATTCCAAATCATATGACTTAAAACTCCGTCCCATGGAATTTTAGATATGCATTTCTCATTTATTTGATCAAAACAATAATGCATAAAGAATTTTAATTATTTATGTTATAGCTTTTATTACTTTGTTCTTCAAGATTTAAGATATATAAGATTTATTTATATGATAACACAATGAAGTAAATCATAATAAATAAAGCATCTTTCTTATTCCAAATAAGAAATAAATATCCTTCATTATCTTATAACAAAATAATATTTTTCTACTTCATGAGTAAAGTCACTTTACAAGTGTTCTACGAACAATTCTGCAACCATTACACCATTACCATTCGTAGGTCAAACTTTACAATAATTAGTCTTTCAATTTACTAATTATTGCACATTTATACAAATATGGGATCTATATCCGATATCCAATACCCAATAATTAAAGTTAGAAAGATTAATTTATAACATAAGTATCCGGAGTGGTAGTCCCACTACCATTCTTTTGTTGATCGTCCAAAATTTTGACTACAATTCTAAATGGTCAATCCAATTTCCATCTTACCAAATTGCATCAATTAGAGTTATAATTTTAACCACAATTATTTCCTTTAGGTTTGACAAGTCTGTCTTACCTTTCCTTTGGCATTTGGCCTCCTTTTCCATCATGAACCATGAGCATTGGAGAACCTTTCTCCATTATCTTTATCTCCGCAGTTTTCAGCATATCATGCAACTCGGAGAGATTCTTATTCATTCCAAGCATGTTATAGTTCATCATGAAGTGATTATAACTTTTGGACAATGAATCAAGAATGAGATCCGTAGCTTGCTCCAATCCAATTGGACAACCAAGTTTCTCAAGATGCTCTACGTAGCCTTTATCTTAAGCATGTGAGGTTCCACATATTACCCTTTACTCCTTTTGCAAAAAGTGAATGCAATAATGGTTTTATACCTCTCTTGCTCAGATTGCTCTTTGAGACATGTAACTCAACTCCACGCCTATCTAATAGGCTTCCACAAGTTCCAAACTTTGTTTGAGTTTTGAGCACATAATCGCGAGCATAAGACAACTCACATTCCTAGAATCATACTCATGATTCTTGTGATTGTCTATCTCTGGCATTGGGTTCTTTAGGAATAGGCCCATCAAGAATGTACAACACATCTTCTTGCCTTAGAACAATTCTTAGGCTCAGGATCCAATCCATGAAGTTTGTACCATTCTTCTGAAGCATTTTCCTTATCAAGGATTGATCGCAACGATTTTAGTTGTTATCTACATTAAAGAGATAAATAATGTATTTTCCAAAAATACTCCCACTAAATTATATAACCTTCTTATACATCCAATGTATAATATAATTTAAATGGGATAAGATCCAACTTTAATTTAATTTCAAGTACGCTTTGGCGCACCGCTCAAAATTAAATTAATTAGGTAGACAACCCTGTCAGTCATATCCCATATGACTCTTAGATCCTTTTCTGAGATTCTTTTAAATTGGGCTAAGATCCAACTTTAATTTAATCTTGAGTCCGCTTTGGCGGACAGCTCAAAATCAAATTAATTAGGTAGACAATTTCTTGTCAATCATATCCAATATGATTCTTAGTGATCCAATTTCAAAAGCATGTTTAATCTCATCTTTTCCTAGGCCCAAAACTGTTTTGACGCCTAATTAAGTCCAACCATTTTAAATGCATAGGAAACTCTTATTCACTCATCTTGCTCATACAAGAATAAAATCAATGCACCTCGCTTTGGCGAGCCCACATGAAAATACCCGTGTACTTACAAGTGTTTTAATCATGGCATGGAAAAAAGGACTCAAAACTTTCTTGAAGGTTCATCACCACATAGCATACAAAACATTTATGAGAACATAAGATAAACATGTTACGCATCAACTTTAGCCACTAAATTAATAATTATTAATTTAAGCATAATATTTATTTGTCATTAGTTTCTCTATAATTATGAGGATGAATTTGAACTTTGGTTATCATCTCCAAATCAAGACAACAAGAAGTGCGGTCGAACTAAGCCATTAGGCAACCACAATCCCGCACTAATTCAAGAAACCAAGAAAGTAGTCCATGTGGCCGAAACTAAGTAATAGATGGTCTCGATGAACGTAGGCCATTGCATCCACAATTCCACATGGATCTCCAATCATTGAATCAAGAACTTTGTTTCTCAATTTTAGCAATTATGAACTCTTCATAATTCTAACTTCGTTTTATCTTTGAAACTTTGATTGCAATCAAGTTTGGGAAACACAATCTCGATGAACGTAGATTAGCCATCCAAACCTTGAATCAATCTCAGAATCAAACGACTAAAACAAATAGGAATTCAAACCAACTAAATCCACCCCGCGACCCAAAAAGAACCCCAGCCCAGACCAGAAGGTCCGGCCGGGTCCTTACTTTGGTCCGGTCGGACCTACCTCAAAATTCCAGCCTCTGACCATCACTGTGCGGCCGCCCAAAAAGGACTGTGCGGCCGCCCACGTTTTTCTGTGCGGTCGTACAGTAGCATTAGAATGATTTTCAAAGTTCGAAAATTTGTCTCAAAATTGTTTTCCCCAGTTATTAAAATTTTGATCCAATCAAAAAATTAATAATCAAACAATTCAGAATCCAACATAATTTTTAGTGTGATTCAATAGTGCGATTAAAGTTGTAAAACAATAAACCACATAGAATCATATAACACATAAACATCATATATCCAATATTCATATCATGTTAGGCACATAAACAATTTATATACACACAACATGATCTAGGTATTGAAATAATCAACATGGTAAGAATCACGAACTTTTAAGATGATAAGTTTCACCCTCTAGCGGTATCCACACCACGAACGAATATCAAGAACACTTGATCTTGGTTGCTAGACCAAAATTGTGAAACACGTTTTCACAATTAATATGAACTATATGGAATTTTATTTGTGTATTATTTTGTTCTTCAATCTAGGATATCTTAGAACAAAATAAAACTCTCTCAAACCCTTTGGAGATTTTCACAAAAGCTTGGTTTTTAGTTCTGGCCGAATTTTGGTGTTTATATACAAGTAAGACCTATTCCAAATAGGAAACTTGTGTTTAAACCCGTCCAAAATTCTTTTCCAAATCAAATTAGGAAATCTGTCCCGACATGCTTATGCGGCCGCCCAAAACTAGCTGTGCGGTCGCCCAAAACTGTGTGGCCACCCAGCCCAGTTTGTGCGGTCGCACAACATGGTTCAGAAGGCCATATTTTCCATTTTAGTCATTTTTAAGATTCGTTCTCTCGTGTGTGACCCTCTAGGATTATACTAAGTTGGCAATGGGTTCAAACATGAAACCATAAGATATGATTAAGTTCTAGCAAACCGTCATACGTACCCAAATAGTATAACTAGATACAAGTTCGCATTGATTTAGAACATGTCATAATCCCTTTGTCCACGATGTCATTGAACACAAGTCATGGTCAATATGTCAACTTGTATTGTTCAATACTTTTCTCGATCCCGAATATGTTGATAATCCAAACGACATTGATCCAATCAATCCATTTGAGTTTGGCCAAACATTTCATCAACATCATTCCTTCGAGGGGCCCAAGCTTGACATCTCTCCGAAGAGGGACAAATCCATTTAGCTTATTATTCTTCCCTACGTGAATCTGATTATGCCAATCATACCCTTTATGGCTACATGTTTAAGGGTAACGTTTGAATATGTCAAACATAATCTTCATCAAGTGGAAGACTATAATAACTTCATGTCTAAGGATTCAAATGACATAACTAATATGATATTTATATATGACATTGACCATGACATAAATCTCATACCGCGGGTCATGTCCAGTACCTTGTTCCAAACAAGTACCCATAAATCTAACATGATCATCCCATGATCATTTAGCCTTTATACTAGTGCTTAACAAGCTCTAGGGACGGAGATTATTATAAGCAAACATGAGCATTAATAATAACCTAAATATCTCTTCATTAATATGAATATAATAATAACACATACAACGTTTAACAAACGTGCCTAGGGCACCAACACCAACATAAGCATCATGCGCATGCCACATGGATCTCAGGTAAGTTCTTTTTCTATTAATTCCACCTTGGTCTTTGACTCGCTGAGTCAGCATATAATTCACAAGGGTACTTGTGCAATTAATTTTCCCTCGTTCTTATTTTTGAAAATTTTTGGGAAATTACTATTTTACCCCTGCGCATGTCCCTGTCCATTTAATGCTAAAAGCATTGAGTGATGCGCCATTAATGCTCTTTGTGTGCTACTTATGAGGGAAGTGGAAAAGATTCTTTTTGGCCATAAATGCTGACACACGCGCGCGGCTAGGACTCCTCACGCGCGTTCCTCATTGGTCCACGTCACCTGCGTGTGCACTCACTCGCCTGACTTACCAAACCTTGTCAGTGCACCATGACGTCATCTTTCCCTTTTTGATGATTAACCCCTCTGAACCGCCGTGTCTCCTCACTCTTCTCTTATATCTTTCGTTCTCTACACTATTTATCTCTCGTTTTCTCTTTCTCTCTGACTTCTTTCTCTGCACTCTTTCTCCTTTTTACTCCTTTTTCGTTTAAGATTTCTCTATATATATTCATGCCTCCTAAGAAAACAACATCCAAGAAACAAGAAGACCCTCAAATGGTAAGAATTTCAACTTTGTCTATCATTTTTGCCATTGTTCTTTGAAGGTTGTTTTTCTTCCCCTTTGTGATTTCTCTATGATCCGTTGCTCATTTTTCAAATTATTTGATGTTGTGTGTTCGTCTTACTCATAGCTATTCATTTATGTAATCTGTTTTACGATCCATGATCGATTGATATGTTTTCTGTGAATTTTCGAGTGTTTCACCTTTTCGTATTCCTTTTTCGTTTTTCTCAGATTCTGGGTGATTGATCTGGTTGTTGTTGTTATGGTTTACTTGTTTGTGTATGTTTTTTCGTTACGAATATGCTTTTTATGCATTTTGGAACACTTTGACATTTTCATGTTCTTCGTGTTCTTCGTGTATTCAATACATGTTCTTCATGTTCTTGATGAATAGTCATATAATGTGCCTTGCCTTGATTATTGTTTTTGTTTATGCTTTTCGCACCAATTTTTGGCGTGTGATTTAAAATTTGTATTTTTGGACATTTTACCCTTTATATTTGTGATATTTTATTCTAAGTATGGAGTCCAATTCATGCGCTGCGCTTGTCGTTTATGCGCATGCGCTTCTCTCCATGCGCATGTCCAGATCTAACTTATAAATTTTTTTATTATTTTCTTGCGCAGAATTTAAATTACTTCATTCCCGATTGGGAAATCGATGCTGGTGATTTAAAGACGGATGCGCTTGGACGCTATATGCTAGAAATCATAGAGGAATCTGGCATCCGCCTCTATTCACTAAGGGACAATCCTTCATCCTTCCGTTCTATATTGATGAATTCTTCAGCAATGCGGAAGAGATCGAGCGCACATATGTTGACATTCCAGTTCAGTGCCTTAAAAGTTCTATCCGTGGAGTGTCTATGACGATCAACTATGCGCACATACGCCAGACTATGGGACTTCCTACGTGCAGCAAGAAGAAGCTCTCTCAAGATATGCAAGATCATGTTGCGCAGAAGCTTATAAAGATCCCTACTCTGGTTGGTCAATACAACAACCATGATAGGAAAGAATTTGGTAAACTGATGTATCACCTCTGCACGCTGATTGGAGACACCATCAACTGCAAGAATGGCAACAAATATACCTTTATCAGCAAGCAATGGATGTGCTGCGCTGCCATTTTCAAGAAGAAGGCTGCAGACACCAAGAAGTTACCCAAGTACAAGACTCACTGCAGAATCCTTACTGCGGTCTTCATGCGCTTTCCTTCTGTGCGCAAGCTGGTAGATGAAGACCCATCATTAAAAGTTGATGTCACTTCATTGCGTACGTATACTCGCATATATCTTCAAAACTTTCGCCATGAAGTCAACAATTTTGATTACTGCATGTACTGGGCTGTGGATCCCATTGAGGTGTTTGAAGATATTCACCCTGATGATCAAGGATCCCCTCCTGTTTCTGATGATGAGGTGGAAGAAGCATCCTCATCTAGCTCAGACTCTGAAGATGAGTCAGTTTATGAGCCCGTTTTGAACAAAGTTGGGGATAAGGAAAAGGGCAAGGGCGTCGCTGCTGATGCGCCGCGCAAGAAAAAGAAGGCCAAGAAATCTACTGCTGCCTCTAGCATTAAAATTCAAGAGCCTACTGCGCCTGCTCCTAAGCGCAAGGCTGTTGCTGAGCCTGAGCCTCCCAAGAAATCCAAAAAGGCTAAGGCTCCTATGCCAGAAAAGAATAAGAAGAAAGCCAAGGCATCAAGGACTTTACTGGATGAATCTGATGAAGAGATTCAAATTGATGATGATGATGTTGCTGCGCCACCTCCTCCTGCGCCTAAGTTAACGCGCGCATCTACTTCTACTCCTGCGCCAAAGGAAGACATATTTGAAGGTGCATCTAATGACCCCCTTATTAGCCCTTCCAAGTCTACTGCTGCTGGTCCTTCACCTGCTGCACCACCTCAGGGGGGAGACTCACAAGGAGACTTCAAGTGAGGATGAAATCACTTTATCTGCTAAGAAGAAGAGCAAGACTAAGCGCAAAGTGAAGAGGCACGCCACTAAGAGATCAATGCAAGACTTGTCTGACATTGAGCCTGATTCCCCAAGGCATTCTCCTCTGCGCACTGAAATGTCTGCGCGTGAAATTACGAGGCAAGCAAGGTTGGCTGTAGTTGCACAAAGGAATGTTCCACAGTAAGCCCCACCAGTCTTCATTAATGGTGAAGGTTTTGCATATGATGCGCCTGACCCTACAGTTTATGAAGATGCGCTAATAGTTAAAGATCCTGAAGATTCAAGTTCAGAAGATTATGCATTGCCTCTATCTCCTATTCATGCGCAAGGTACTACTCCTGCTGCTGCTGCTGCTACTATACCTGTTGCTATTCCTGCGCACCCAACTGGTGCTTTACAACTCCTCAGCAAGTGGTGCCTCCAGCTCCTATCTCTTCGGATCCCTTTGGCTCTTCAACTGACATGCGCCAAATCATGGCCATGCTCCAAACAATCCAAGCAAATCAATTTTCCGCGCAAACCCAACACTTTAAAGTGGTCACTGCGCAAGCCAAAATTCTAGAACAACTGGATGCACAGTCTGCTGGGCTAGATGCGCAAGCCAGTTTACTTCAGGCAATTGATTGTGCCATTAAGGGGGAGAGTTATACAACAAAGGCTACCAGTTCTGAGGCTGCGCCTGCAACCAGTTCTGGAGCTACGCCTGAGCTTCCCAATTTTGATGCACAGCACCAAGATCTAGAGCATGACTTTGGTGTTCTTACCACTGCGCTCTCCAAAATTCCCTCAATGCATGGTTTAAATGAAGCACTGTGCACTTTGGCAAATACCTTGAACGATGTTATACAAGTTGAAACTGCCAAAGTTTTGAATGCATTTGAGAACTTCACGCTAGGTGATTCCAGCTCCTCCCTTGATGCGCTCAAATCTCATGTGACCAACTTCTTAGTCCAGTTTGGTGATACTTTCAATGGGACAATGAACCAGGCTATGCTGGATATGCAAGCTAGTCAGAATATGGTTCAAGTAGAGCTGACCAAGAGCCTTGTTGATGCGCAGAAAGAGATTCAGGACTTAATTGCTTCTACTCAGCAATCTCTCTCAAATCAATTCGGTTCGCTTGAAAATACATTTAACAGAATTTCTGAAGACCTTCATAAAGACAATGATTTGATGCGCAGTGGGATGAAGACTTATGTCAATCAGGCTGTTGAATACAACACCAAGTTCAGCATACTTATAACTGCTCATATTTCATTGCATGATGTTTAAAATTTTAGTTTAAACGCATACTTAAACTTAAACTCATAATATGTTTGTTTGCGCTGAATGATATTTCTGTCTTTCCCATATTGTAAGTTCATATCTTTTGGATAGACTAGAAATTTGTAACACAGGCTAATGCGTACATTGACTAGAGGCATGATTTAACATTTTTATTATTATGGACATGTTATTATCAAGTACAATGAATTGCCGTTGTTATAGTAGGTAATGGCATCAATCATTTAGTGGGAGATTGTTGGGTATGCTTATTACTTAACCCTCCTATTTATGTTAGAATTGATTGATACCATCACCTAAGTTTATTTTAAGGACTTTAGAACCCTATGTAAGAAGTTTTATAACTTCAATTTTTAGCTAAGTCCTTCTCATAGACTAGGATTAGTGGTTAGGGCTTTTACTTTGAATTTGAGGTCTCATGTGTAAATGTCTAAGTGTGATGCGCATGACTCCCATGCGCAGCACCCATCTGCGCAACTCAATGCGCATGGCTTCCATGCGCGCGCAGTTTTGCCTTAGTCAATTTTCTTATTTCCTGACCTCATATTATAGAAGCTTGGAAAGCGTCCAGTCAAGCTACGCTTTTTGGAATGAGCCAAAGTGCTGATGTGTAGATACGACAAATCAAGCACACTTAGCATATACGTAGATGGAGACGCGCCTCAGTTTGAAAATTCAAAATGAAGACAGCTGTCATCCTTCTAGAAGAAGTTTGAATCTTGTCCTCTTGCTCTGTCTCCAACGGATATAAAGGACACCTGCGCACCAACCACATTGTGTCAGCTCATTTTCCTTGCTCAGAGCTCCAACGGCTAGTTTTTGAAGCTCCACTATAAATAGCCTTGCTCATCCTCATTTCCAAGCTGCTTGTGTTTTGCTCTCAGAAAGAAACTTTGAAGATTTGAAGATTACTTGCTCATTTCCAAAATTCTCAAGAATAACCTTCATACCTTACCAATCCCAGATCCTAAAGCCTTGTATCACCAGAAAATCTTGTGCTCTACATCTCATAGATTTATAGAGCCCAGATTTCTGACACACACACACCTCTTGAAGTTCCGATCTAATCGATCATACTTCTAGAGATACACCGGTTTAGTCTAGGATTTGTTCTTTAAAGCATAGATTTAGTTTTGTGTTTTGATTCTTATAATCTTGTAAAAGCTCCTCAAACTAATATAAATCTCATTGTTAGAAATCCAAGACTAACCATCTTGGTAGAAGACGTAGATCTTTTCCCTATCGAACCTCTCCAAATAGCTTGTCTTGTTATTCTACTTTTCATTCTACATTTAAGATTTTCTGATATATTGCTTTGTTTGATCTTTGTAGATTGTCTTGCACTGTTTGAATTATGTTTGTGTGCTTTCTGTTTGCGCCTCTCTTTAAGCTAAACTTAGTGCGTGCGTTTTTACACTCATGCGCATATTCCCTGCGCATTAGTGATTGCTTTAAGTTCCGCTGTGCATTTCACACTCTTGTTGCGCGCTATACTTAGCCAAAATAAGAGCGCATTTGCCTTTAATTTGCAAAAGGGTTTGAAAAGAATTTTAAAACGCTATTCACCCCCCTCTAGAATTTTTTATGCCCTTGTTGCCCCTTTAGGACCAACACTCTGGGGAAAAGATGGCCGTCTGGCCATGGTCGAAGTTGGCCGCGTGGCCAAGGATGGAAGTGGCCGCGTGGCCATGATTCCGGGTGACGTGATTTTCAAGCTAGGGTTTTATCTGAGATAAGGAAACCCTATTTTGGCCATTTTTGGTACATTCTAGAATATTGAGCTATATTTTGGGAATCCGGGACAAGTCTTTGCAAGGTTTCTAATTCCTATAAAGCCCTTGTATATTTGGGAAAGCCCTAATAAACTCATTTTCAGATCGGGTACTAACACAAGGCAAACCATATGACTTTTCATGAAGAACACGAAGAACATGCCTTGAATACATGAAGAACACGAAAGAACACAAAGGTGTCAAAGTGTTCCAAAATGCATAAAAAGCATATCAAAATGTTCATGGTGAAAAATCATACACAAATATGTAAATGAAAACAACAACAAAAAGAGTATGAACCCAGAATCTGAGATAGAACAAACGAAAGCTGAAGGGTTTCCCAAAGCTAAATCCGCACAAAAGACATACCAAACATGCATTGATTGTAAAAAAATTACATATATAAATAGATAAAAGTAAATCGAACACACAACAACAATTAATTTGAAAAACGAGCAACGAATCATGGAGATATCAGAAAGGGGGAAAACAACCTTCGAAGTTTCAACAATGGTAAAAACTGAGTTTTTTTAAAAAAACTTACCATTTGGGGATCTTATGGTTTCTTTGTTGTAGATATTTGGAGCCATGGAGTTTAAAAGAAAGAAGCTTACACGAAAATGGAGTAAAAACAAGGTTTTGTGCAGAGAAAGAGTGAAAACAATAAGAGAGGAAATAGAGAGAGAAAGCAGTTGAGGGAAGAAGGAAGAAGAAGGAAGGTTCTGACGATGTTTAAGTATGAAAAGAGTAGGTCACGTCAGCGGCGCAGATAGGGTTTTGGTGAAATGAAGTGTGACGCGCACGTGGGGGTGACGTGGCACATCCAAGAACACGCTTGAGAAGCCATAAGCACGCGTGAGTGTGCCAGTCATTAATGTCAGAATGTGTCTTTTCTATTTCCCTCATAAATTGCACACATTAGGGTTTAATGGTGCATCAATCAATGATGTGAGCATTAATGACAATGGGACATGCACAGGGGCAAAAAGGTAATTTCCCAAGAAAATTCAAAAATTAAAGACGAGGGAAAAATAATTGCACAAGTACCCTTGTAAATTATGTACTGACTCAGCAAGTCAAGTACCTAAGTACAATTGGCGAAGAGTGAACTTACCTGAGGTCCAGATGGCATACGCATGAGACGTCATGCGCAGCGCCAGAATCCGCAGAGTTTCTATAAAACCCAAGATATTTTGCCTCATGCGTAACTTCTTGTGCGCTTAAAATGCGCAGGCGCATGAAATATTTCCTAACTCAAAAACTTAGCAAGTAAGAACAAGATCATTAGTATTAACAAATCATATGGACAAGTTAGCTAAGTTTAAGCATACCCATTTCTTCTATTAGGAAAATAAATTGCTTTACATCAAGGGCCTTTGTGAGGATATCAACAAAAAGAGAGCCTTAGAAGCGAATGTTGCCAATCTCCATTTTCGCCCTGTAATGTAAATCAAATTTGATTGTCTGTGCCCACGTGCTCTAAATGAATGTTATCTTTTTCCACATGGTCCTTGAAAAAATGATATTTAATGTCTTTGTGCTTTGTCTTTGAGTGCATGACAGGATTGTTGGGACTGCTATGGTGGACATGTTGTCGCAAAAAATTGGGCAATTCTCTTCATGAATTCCATAGTCCACCAATTATTCTTTCATCCATAGGATGTGGCAACAACAGCTTCTAGCAGCAATGTATTCAGCTTCTGTAGTGGAGATGGACACAGCAGCTTGTTTCTTGCTTGCCCAAGCAACAAGTTGTAGACACCCCGCCTTGGACCGCTCACCCCGATTGCATGGTTGATTTTGTGTTTCTCCCTCTTTTAAGTGTTTTTTGTCAGTTCCTGTTACTTCCGTTAAGTTACTGGCTGATCCCGTTAAGTCCAGGGACTAAACTGAATTACAGGGCTGACTTCCTAGTCCATTCTATCAAAAAAACCTTCTCTGAGTCGCGCGCCTACGACCATAGGAGCCAGAAGCGTGCGCCTCTGGGCGTCAGTTACAGATTTCTGACCAAGAATCTCTCCCTTGCTCATTTTACATGATTTTGCCCGGGAAAGATTTCTTGGTGACTGAGTTTTGGCACCAAAAACATCTCTTTTACAACTATAAAAACCCCTCTACTTCACCATTTCAAAGGACTCTCTTTTTTGGAACAAGAAAACTCTACACAAAATACTTTCAAGGCGTTTCCCAAGAAGTTCTCTAAGAAGTATTTGGAGGTCCTTGTGTAGATACCCCGGGGAACAACGGCTTGTCTAGAGCGGTGAATTATCCTAGGATGTCTACTTGATTTTAAGAGTCGTCACCCACGTTTTAGAGGAACGCGAGAAAACCTAAGAAAAGCCAATTTTTTATGTACAAAAACCAGAGATTCGGGAAGAGAGGGGTTCGGGGGTTAGGTGACGGAGTGGGAAGTACTTAAACACCCACTCCGCCCCGCTTACGCGGGTCTTGCTACTTTTGGTGTTCAAATATTAAATGTCCTTCAATTTAATAATAAGAGAAATGTGCTAACAATTATAATGAAAAGAAAGGGGAAATTTATAGAGGAAAAATAAAGGAGAATTTTTTATTTATTGATTTATGCTAAAGATTACATGTCGAATTATCGCTAGGTAATTACATTAAGAAAAGAGAATGTAAATTAAAGTGGAATTAAAATGTTGGGATGTAACATTGACCAAACTTCAATAGTGAAGTGGCCTTTTGGTTGTATCCCTTTTTATGGAGATTGCATACATTGACTAGACATGAATAAAATAAGAAGAAGAAAAAGGGAAGTTGTACCTTAAGAAGAAGGACTTTAAACCTTGACTTGAAGATGGTGTTGTTGTAGAGAAAATATTGTGCAACACTTTGTATAGTGTTTTGTAGAGAAATCTTGTTGAGAGGATTTGTGTATAGTGTATGTGTAGAGAAAATTCAAGTAAAAAAAGAAGGTCCTTTCTAAGGTAGAAGAAGGTGGTTTTTATAGGTAAAAAGGAGAGGGAAAGGTTGGAGGGAAAAGATGATCATCCATGTGAAATGAAATTGACCAATCAAAAATAAGATAAATAAAATAATAAATGAAATAAATAAATAAAATAAAATCAAAAAATAAAAAGGAAATATTTTGTTTTTATGAAAAGGGCTAGAAATGTGGGATTGGGAGGTTACAAATAAAAGCTAGTAAATGTTTATGATCAAGAAAGATGTTTTTGACTAAAGAAGATATTTGTAAATAAGAAAAGTGAGGGAAATAAGGTACAATCCGTTACTGCCAAAGTGGGAAGCGCGCGGGTCCGGCCTTTGGGGCGAGAAGCGCGCGCGGCCCGTTGACAGTGTCGGAGGCGCCCGCGGGTGAAAATAACAGAATGACAGAATGACTCTAAAAGTTAACTCTGTTATGTAGTTTTGTCCAAAACTAACGGAATCAGTTAGGAACTTAACGGAAATAACAGAAATTAACAAAAACAAGTTAAATAAAAATACTATGTATGCGGGATCCGTTTGCTGATTACGGGATCCGTTTGCTGAAGCGGGATCCGTTTGCTGATGCGGGATTCGTTTGCTGGATGCGGGATCCGTTTGCTGAATGCGGGATCCGTTGGCTGATGCGGGATCCGTTTGCTGATGCGGGATCCGTTTGCTGATGCGGGATCCGTTTGCGGATGGCGGGAACCGAGGCTCTGTCTGCCTATATGTGATATTGTTGTGTTGCTTGATGGAAAGGTGGTGATTTTGCGGCTCACCATGGACCGAGTTGTTGTCATTGAACTGTAATTGTTTGACTCTGTGGGATGAAAACGTAGTTGACGGCGGATCACTTTCTGCTGGGGATGAAGTGCCTTGAGTTGCAGATGCTGTTGACCTTGTGGTGGTACCTGTTAAGTGTGTGCTTTGCAGGTATATGTGCTTGTGACATGTATGAGATGTGAAATGGCAGTTATGAGGGAAATTGTGCTTGTGGTGTGATGTGATTTGAAAGCAGTTTTGCATGAGAGAGAGTTTTTGTAAGAATGGAGAAAGTGATTTTGTGTGCGGTGTGATTTGAGGAAAGCCTCGGATGTATTCATACCTTCACTTACCATTTCCGCTTGAAGGATGTTGATGCTTTTGATGAAGAATGTCCATGCTTTGGATGGAGAATGATGATGTTGGTGATGATGAATTGTTCTTGCCTTTGATGGAGTGTTGGCGAGATGGTATTCTGGATGATGGGTTGGTCGTGGCAAAAGGCTGCCTACGTATCCCTTGGAAGGAATCAGACCAGCGTAGTTCAAGGATGATGGAGAATGCTGGAGGAGAAGCTAGGAGCAAAGCAAAGTAAAGCACATACTTTTGCACATAGAAGGAGAAAAAGAAAAAGAAAAATCTCTTTTTTTTTTTTTTTTTTTTAGATTAGAAGGGAAAGAATATGCACACATGTGGGAAAAAGATTTTTTTTTTATTTAGTTCATGGGTGAACCATTTTAACCATTGTGTGTTTGTAAAGCCAACCTAAGATCAAGTCATGTTCGATCGAAGTCCGGATTGCCTCGCTTGAATGTTGTCGCCGCAGTGTCCAACAAAAATTGATGTCTAGCCCCAAGAGATTTGTGGGGCTTCAAAAGGACTTTTGATGCCGAGATGCCAAGGGGTTGCTGATTGTAAAGCCCCTCGAATGCTGAACTTTGAGTGGCTTATGATGCCCAAAGATGAATCAACTCTTAGCCCATTCAAATTAACTGTCTTTTGTTGTCGACGTGGGCAAGCCCCAAGAGAAGATCATTGATACCAAGCTTTGAGAGATCGCTAAGCCCCAAATATCATGTGGGCTTCGAGATGGCGGGATGTGAAGACCTTTCGATGTGAAGCCCCAAATCGGCTTAGCTTTGTATTGAGAGCGGATGCCACATCGGGTAGGACTCTTGAAGGCGATCTCCTTCTTTCTCTTGCTTGGAGATGGATGGCCCTTTTTTGTGGTTGATACCCAAATGGCGGAAGGTCCATGTTGAAAATGTAGTACGGTCTTCGGGAGACGTCTCGTGGGAGATGGTGATTTTGTTGCAGATGATAAGGTGTTGGTGTGATAAAGTCTCGAACGGTATGTTTGCTCGAGTCTTCTTGAGTTGAACCGACGGCGGATCTTCGGATGCAGCCTGTGCTTTTGATCTTGGAGAAGGGGGTGCAGTACTTGTAGAAACATTGGGATTGGCCGTAACTCTGCTTATAGAGTTAACATATTAGCATTGCCCACTATAACTCAGCCGGGTGAGTCTAGCATATTGAATCTTTTTCCTTTTCTATAAGACTTCCTTCAGAATCTCGCTGTGCGTTCTAACAAGAATCATCAAATTCATTCATATCATCGGAGCCTTCATTTAAAACCAAGAGGCCTTTTGACTGGAACTGTTGAGGGACCATTGAAGCTTGATCCCTTTCATGGAGCCATAAGACTACTCCCAAATTGTATTACTCGGGTACCACTGCCCAAAAGCTTGTTTATTGCAAAGCCCCAATATTACCGTTTGCTTGTATCACTGTAAAGCCGTGGCCCAAAAGATTTGTAGATTGCGAAGCCCCTTGAGACCTTTCGGTATAGAGCTTCAAATGTTGCTGGGGACATTGAAGTGAATTGCTTCTTGCCGAGTGAGCCTTTAAGACTTGACAGTAGCCCCTAGAGTGCCATCATTGATTGCGAGAAAGGTCCATCCTTGATTGGGGGAACGAGTACGGGCACACATGACAAGAGGGCTTTTTGACATCCCTTTTGAAACACTTTGAGGATAGTCTCACACATTTTTCTCGAGCATAGCCCCTAGGGCTTATTGATTGTCAAATGAAGCAAAAGAAGCCCTTGTTCTTGAGTCACATAGCCCCTAGGGCGTAATCATTTGTTGATCAGAGCAAGAGTGACTCATCCTCGTGCAAGGGAACAAACATGAGAGGACATGGCAAGAGCTACTCCATTTCTCGGGAGTCTTTCGGCGTACTTTAGAAGCACATACTTGAAGAAGCTTTGAAAACTGAGACACATATTGTTGCTATTTGCTGCCCAAGCCAATTGACTAGCTAGGGATTATTTGTGCAACCTCGTGCCCTTTCATGATGGGCTCGTTCTCGGATGGGTCTTGGTTACCACGGGCCTTCTTTTCATGAACCCAAAAATGCACGCTGCTGGAGAATGATTGTCACGACCCGAAAACCCGTCTCTATTTTCTAATAATAAATATTTGATTATTTAGTTATAACTTAATTAATTATTTAATTAATAATTGTGTGTGCATTTTATGTTTCATAATAAATTATGTCTAGCATTTTATTTGGGTCATTTGTGCTAGTGTAGTATTATTTGGTCTTAGTTGTTAGTAGGAAGTATTAGAGTTGTGTAGTTAGTAGAGGAGGGGGTCTAAGTGTAAGTTTTTGAAAATAATCATCTCCCTACTCCTTCTCTTCTTCCTCACCCTCTCCCTCATTTCCCAGCCTACTCTCTCTCTCTTCCATAGCTCAAGAAAGGTAAGATTTCTCTCTCCCTTCTCTCTTCATTTTCACATCCTTCCTCTCATCTTTCCTTATTTCTCATTTTATGAAATGTGTTTAGATCGTCGATAGGATCGCGTAGAACCAAAAATAATTGAATTCCGTCATCTTTAAGAAATTCCAAGTAAGTTGCTTTTCCCCCATTTTTATGCTAAAGTGTTCATTTCATGTTTATATAATGCTTTAGTTGATACATTTGATGTTTGATTGAGTTTGGGATTTATTTGGAATTTATTGTGGTTTTTGGTTTAAATGGTGATTGTTATGAATGTTGGTTTGAATCTTGGTTTGGGGATTTTAGATGATGTTATTTTAGTCCCTCTTAAGCTTAAATGTTGTTTGGGTACCTTATTAATCTTGTTGGGAGTGTTGATTTTGGGTGTTGTGTAAATGGTATGAAAATGGCTTGAGAAATTGAAGAACCCAGCTGAGAATCCCTCCCAGGCCGTCGACCAGGCGCCCGCCCGTGCTGAGCCAGGTGCCCGCCCGCCTAGCTTTTTCCTGCGGCCAGACCTTCTGGTCAAATAAGCGCCCGCCTGCCCCCTTCCAAGCGCCCGCCCACCCGCCTGTTCTGGAAAATCTGCCTTTTGCTTGTTTTAGACTAAGTGGCTTCCTAGTTTAAGTTTATTTACTCAAATTAACTTAAGTCAACATCGTGGAACACTTTATTAATTGGAATTGGTTCTTTTGTGAATAAATATGTTATGGAATTTGATTAAGTATCGTTTTGGGAATATGGGCCATCTTTGATGTGTTGTTTGGATTGGTTTACCTTTGTGGTGATTTAATTGGAATGGTTCCCTACTTTGGAATCATTAGTTGTTTATTTAAGCTAGTATTTATTACTTAGCATTTATTTGAAAGTCCAGCTGGTTATTTGTGTTCGAGTCAGGCAATGGATAATGCTATAATGGCTCAAGCCAAGTCCAGTATAGCATCGCCCATTGGTCCTTCTTTCCCCGTCCAGATTGGCCTTGGATGGGATGAGCTAGCTCCTTTTGTGAGTATTCTAGCTAGACGTTTTGGAGCATGACTTTGTGGCATGGCTCCCGCCCTTTGTGTCACGTTACTTTGTTATTGGTTCCGGTACCGGGGGTTTCCTCTTCAGCTTTCATGCTACTATGAAGATGTTGATTGTTGATTATTGAAGCTGCGCAGCGACCTTTATTTGGTTCTTTCAGTTGGGAAACCTTGCCTAATATCCTTTGTTACTTGTTTATTTCCGCTGCTATCTGTTAATTGATAAATGCTATGTGCTAAGTGATATTTATTATTGTTTATTGCTTATTGCATCATAGCATGTCATGTAGTTGCATTAGTGACTTATTGAGATTTATCTCACCCCCTTTCTTTTATCTTTGGTTTTCCTTAACCCCCTCCCTAGGAGGAAAGGATTAGACTCGCTGATCACGAGGAGGACGTCGCGAGGGTTGAGCTTTTTTGGGCAAGTTGTTATTGGTGGGTTTACATTACATAAATGTGTAACCTTTTTGGGAATAGATGTACCAAACTTGACGTCATTAGAATTTGTATATTTTATTATTTTGGGTGTAAGCTTATGGAGCTTACACTAGTTTATATTTTGTTGTTCAAGTTGGATTTCAAAACCTTGTGTTATCATCTTTTGGTATAAAAGGAAATTTGTATCTTCATTATTTTAGAGTTTATTGTTTAAGTCGACGTCCAGCTCGCGTACTCCGGGCCCGCGGGGTCGGGGTCGCGACAATGATGCCGATAACCCAAGACAACCTTTGATGTGCCATATCTTGTTGGGCCTTTTGCAATCCCAAAGTTGACTTGGTGGGGAATTGATTTGTTGAGGAGATCCAATGTAGAGCTTGTGCAGTTGTCTTCTTTAGAGGCCGGAGATCTCCATTTCTCTTTCCCTTCTCTCTCTCACTCTCTCATTTTTTTTATGACGCACCCTGTTTTTTGCTTAGACCGCCCTTTCGGGTTTTCAATCTAGCGGGCATCTCTTTTGCGTCTTTTTTTTTTTACTCAATTAATGAGGAAGTGTGCATTGACTCTGGCTGAGGAGATAAGACATGTGATTTTGCGGTGGAGACCTTTTGTCACTAAAGATGAGTGACATTGACTCGACTAGGGAAGTGTCCCTAGTATTGACTTTGTATATATTTGTTGAATGACTCACGAAGGCAAGTAAGTCATTAAGAGAGAAGAGAAGGAAAGCCCCAATTTGATTGCAAGAAATTGGGAGTATGTAGAAAGAATAGAAGCCCTAGACTCGACAAGGAACATAAAGTGATTCCAAATCTAGGAAAGTTGTAAAATCTTGAGGTGATTAATTCATTGGCAAATGAATCGTACAAAGATGTCATGACAAGTTCGAGAGGAAGGCCGATCACCATAACGCGCTAGGGCTAAACATATCTTCTTTCTTGCATGAGAGCGGACCCGAAGGTTGCCTACGTTCCTCCAGTGAAGAGGCTCAGGTCACCGTAGTTCTTGTGGATTCTCCATTCGTCGTGATGAATTGTTGCTTCGTCGTGATTGTTGTCGATGTTGCTTCGTTTGGTGGAATGATGTTGTTGTTGTGAACTTCTTTGAATGAAGGGGGATTTTTTTTTTTTTTTTTTTTTTTTGTGCTCTAACTTTTGCCTAGGTTGATTTGAGGATTTCAACCTAGCGAGCTTTTTTTTTTTTTTTTTTATTATCCCCTTTTGAAAACTTTGCTTCATGATTGTTGCTCCACCTTTCTTTGTCTTGATTTCGTCGTTGTTGATGCCGTCGTCGATGTTTAGCCCCTAGGAGTTTAAGCGATGGCCTTCATGGAAGAGTGTATGAGGACAAGAATGATTTTTATTTGATAATAAGACTCGACATTGAACATGGGACGAGAGAAAAATTTAATGCACACTAAAGAGGACTTTGACTCTTTTTTTTTCATTCCTATTACTAGGTAGAAAAAGAGAAACGGAGATTGTTGCTGTAGTCCCCATTGTCGTTGTAGCCTTCCTTGCGGCATGATCTCTTGTTGAGACCCTATTTCAAATCTGAGCCCCTTCCTTGATGAGTTCTTGCATGTTCTCACTCTCTAAATGTTGTTCTTCAACCACGGTAAACTCACCATTGTCAATCAAGTCTTGGACGATGTTGCGGATGCAGAAGCAATCCTCGGTGAGATGACCGCTGCATTGGTGATAGTCACACCACTTGTGGTGGGCATGGTTGCGACGTAACGGTTGTGGTTGTTTGTACCCTTGGAGAGGAGAAACTTGTCCTTTGGTTTTGAGAGATTCGTAGGCTTTGGTGATGGTCATGCCATTGAGAGGGGTATACACACAGTCGTTGGTGGAGCCTTTGTGACTCTTGAGAGGCGAGCCACTTGAACATGCCTTATCGTTGACCTTTGCCTTGTTGTCGGTGAACTCCCGTAAACGGGCCTTAAGTTCGGACACTTCTTCCTTATGAATCCTCCTCTCGAGATCAAGACGGGCTTGCCATAAATCATCCTTGCGGCGAGCATCCTCGATAAGTCTATCCATTTGTTCCCCCATGGCTCTTATTATGTTGAAGAGCCTTTCGTTGGACACGGAGATGTTCTCACCCTTGTTGTTGTTGCCGTTGGAAGCCATTGGACCTATTGAGAGAACACGGTCGATCTTAGGTTGGCCCCACAAACATATTTTGAGTAAAATAATTAACCCACAAACAAAGGAAAAAGACTTAACCACATAAGAAAAATGACTATTTTTTTTTTTATTTATTTACAAAGTCGGAAGGACATGGTCCTTTTTGGGGTTTCTAGAAAAATAGTGGAATCGTCACACTAGTATATAGACCATCTCGCGGTCCCATATACTCATCGGATTCCACCACGCTTGTGATACCTACATGTGATGGGATTAATGTCGCGACCCCGGACCCCGCGGGCCCGAGACCGCGATCTGGACGTCGACTTAAAACCAAAACTATGAAATACTGAAGTTAAAAATTCCATTTGATACCAAAAGGTGATAACACAAGGTTTTGAAAATCAACTTGAACAACAAGGTAAAACTAGTATAAACTCCATAAGCTTATACACCAAAATTACAAAATACACAAATCCTAATGACGTCAATGTTTTGTACAAATATCCCAAAAGGTTACACATTTATATAATGTAAACCAACCTATACAACTTTCCCCAAAAGAATGTATCCACACTCGACGTCCTCTTTCGCGTGATCAGCGAGACTAATCCTTAGCACCTGGGGGGGGGTTAAGGAAAAACAAAGATAAAAGAAAAGGGGTGATATAAATCTCAATAAGTTACTAATGCAACTACATGACATGCTATGATGCACGAAGCGATAAGCAATAATAAATATCACATAGCACATAGCATTTATCACATAACGGATAGCAGCGGAAATAAACACATAACAAAGGATATAGCCAAGGTTTTCCAAACCGGAACATCCAAATAAAGGATCGCTGCGCAGCTTCAATAATCAACAAATCATCATCTTCATCATAGCATGAAAGCCGAAGAGAAAACCCCGGTACCGGAACCAATAACCAAATGAAGTGTCACGAGGGACGGGAGACATGCCACAAAGTCATGCTCCAAGTAAAGCTAAAATGCACACAAAGGAGCTAGCTCTTCTCACATCCAAGGCCAATCTGGAGGAGGGTAATAATGGGGCAAAACAATGGTCAACATCACAATGGACTTGGCCGTGCCATCATAATGTTTTGCATCGCCCAAACACACACAAAATACCAGCTGGACTTTCAAATAAATGCTAAGTAATAAATACTAGCTTAAATAAACAACTTAAGGTTCCAAAGTAGGGAACCAATCCAAATAAATCACCACAAAGGTAAACCAATATAAACCGCACATCAAAGATGAACCACATTCCCAAAATGATACTTAATCAAATTCCATATCATATTTATTCATATAAGCATCAATTCCACTTAATAAAGTATTCCACCGTGTTATCTTAAGTTAATTAGAAAGAATAAACTTAAACTATTTAAGCCTTAAGTCTTAAACCAAGCAAAAGGGCAAAAACCCAAACAGGCGGGCGGGCGGGCGCCCGGGCAGGGGCAGGCGCGCGCCTGTTTCAACAGAAGGTTTGGGTCGCTGGAAAAAGGGGGTAGGCGGGCGCTCGGGTCAAGGCGGGCGGGCGCCTGGTCTACGCACTGGCCAAGAACAGGGCTGGGAAATGCCATTTTCGACCAAAACCTCAATCCTTCATTAAAACATCAAACTCAAAGCTTTCCAATACATTTCTAAAGCTCCTAAACAACATCCAACCTAAAGGGAACCTAAATAACACCCTTTAATCACCCAAACCAACACCAAATCCCCACATTCAAGATTTCACCATTTTTGCCCAAAAACTCAAATAAATTCAAAATAAATTCTAAACTCAACCAAACTTCAAATATCACACATCAAGCATTATATAAACATGGTATGAACATTTTAGCATAAAAATGGGGGAAAAGCAACTTACCTGATAAATCTCAAAGTTGACGGAATTCAATTCTTTTTGGTTCTACGCGATCCTATCGACGATCTAAACACATTTCGAGTTTTAAGAAATGAGAGATTTCAAGAAGAAGGTGAAGGAAGAGAGAAGGAAGGGAAAGAAAACTTACCCAATGCTAGAGAGAGAGAGGGAGTTGGCTGGGAATGGATGGAGAGAGTGAGGGAGAAGGTGAGGGAGGTGAGGGGGAGTAGGGAAATTATTTAAAAACTTACACTTAGGCCCCCTCTCTCACACTACACACAAATACTTACACTCCCTACTAACAAATAAGACTCAACATTACTACACTAGCACAAATGACCCAAATAAAATGCTAGGCATAAATTATTATAACACATAAATTGCACACATAATTATTTAAATAAATAATAATTTAAATAAACAAACAAGCAAATAAATAAATAAATAATTATTTATTACTAATAAAATAAAGCCTAGATTTCGGGCCGTGACATTCACTCCCCCTTAAAGAAAATTCGACCCGAATTTTAACGAGACTCACCTTAAACAAAAAGCCACGGAAATTTCCTCTCGATCTCATCTCGAAGCTCCCACGTCGACTCCTCGATGTTATGATTCCTCCAAAGAACTCGAACCAACGCGATGCTCTTGCTCCTCAACTCTTGGACCTTAGAATCTAGGATCCGGACCGGTCGTTCCTCATAAGTCATATCGGGCTCAATATCTTCCGGTACCCTCGGTAACACGTGAGATGGATCATGAACATACTTCCGAAGCATAGAAATGTGGAAAATGTTGTGCAACCGGTCTAAGGATGACGGTAACGCAAGACGATACGCTAGAAGTCCAACCTTTCCCAAAATCTCAAACGGGCCAATAAACCTCGGAGCCAATTTGCCTTTCTTCCCAAACCTACGAATACCCACCTTCGGAGACACTTTCAAGAATACCAAATCACCAATCTGAAAACTAAGATCTCGCCTTCAGTTATCTGCATAGCTCTTATGTCGACTCTGGGCTGTCTTCAATCTATCCCGGATAACTCTGACTTTCTCAACCGAATCCCGAAGCAAATCAATACCCAAAACTTTCGCTTCACCAACCTCATCCCAACAAATAGGTGATCTACATTTCCTTCCATACAAGGCCTCAAACGGTGCCATCTCGATACTAGCCTGATAACTGTTGTTGTAAGAGAACTCCACTAACGGTAGGTGCGAATCCCAAGAATCAGAAAAGTCTATCGAACAAGCTCTCAACATATCCTCAAGAATCTGAATAGTCCTCTCGGATTGACCGTCGGTCTGAGGATGAAAAGCCGTACTGAATCGCAAATCTGTACCCAAAGCTTCCTGAAACGCCTTCCAGAACCTAGAAGTAAACCTCGGGTCTCGATCTGACACAATACTAACCAGAACCCCATGCAATCTAACGACCTCATCGATATAAAGGGTCGCAAGCTTCTCCATCGAATATCTGATGTCAATAGGCAAGAAATGGGCACTCTTGGTCAATCTATCCACTATTACCCAAACGCTATCATACTTCCTACGGGTACGAGGCAGTCCCGTAACGAAATCCATAGTCACATGCTCCCATTTCCACTCGGGAATGTCTAACGGCTGAAGTAATCCCGCGGGTCTCTGATGCTCGGCTTTGACCTGCTGACACGTTAAACACTTCGATACATACTCGGCTATTTCCCTTTTCATATTAATCCACCAAAATTGTTGCTTCAAATCCTGATACATCTTCGTACTACCCGGATGAATAGTATACCTCGATTTGTGACCCTCATCAAGAACTCTCTGTTTAATTCCATCAACATCCGGAACATACAATCTTCCACGGAAAGTCAACACTCCACTCGAACTCAAAGAAAAATCCTCAAAATTCTTTTCTTTCAATTTACCCATTATCTTCACCAACTCGGGATCTTCTTTCTGAGCTTCCTTTATCCTCTGAATTAGGGTCGGAGATACCCTAATATTCGCAAAAATAGCCCCATGTCTCGATTCACGAGGAGACCAATCTCGAACATCCTCAACCATTTTCCATTCACGGACCATCATCGAAGCCACATAAGACTTTCTACTAATTGCATCGGCTACCACATTCGCCTTCCCCGGATGATAAGAAATCGTGCAATCATAATCCTTCAACAATTCCATCCATCGGCGCTGTCTATTATTCAACTCTTTCTGGGAGAAAAGGTACTTCAAACTCTTGTGATCGGTAAAAATTTCAAACTTCGCTCCATAAAGGTAGTGCTTCCATTTGTGCAACGCAAATACAATAGCCGCTAACTCTATATCATGAGTGGGGTAATTCTGTTCACTAGGGGTCAACTTCCTCTAAGCATACGCAATTACTTTCCCATTCTGCATCAACACACAACCCAAACCCTCTTTCGAAGCATTACTGTAAATCACTAGGCCATCGGTCCCATTAGGCAAAGTCAAGATCGGTGCGGTAGTCAACATCTTCTTCAATTCCTCGAAACTCTTGTAACATTTCTCGGTCCACACAAACAGAACATTCTTCCGGGTCAACTGAGTCATCGGAGTAGCGATCCTCGAAAACCCTTCAATAAATCTTCGGTAATAACCGGCTAAACCAAGAAAGCTTCTAATCTCTGTCACTGATTCGGGTCTCTTCCAATCCACTATAGCCTCTATCTTTGAAGGATCCACCGAAATCCCATCTTTAGAAATCACATGACCCAGAAATGACACCTTCTCGATCCAAAATTCGCATTTACTGAACTTCGCAAATAATTTCTCCCTCGCAAGAACGGATAAAACTGTCCTCAAGTGTTGTTCATGCTCCTCTCGAGATTTCGAATAAACAAGAATGTCGTCGATGAAGACTACCACGAACGAATCAAGATAGGGATGGAAAATCTGGTTCATCAAATCCATAAACACGGCCGGCATGTTAGTCAACCCAAACGGCATAACCAAGAACTCATAATGACCATAACGAGTGCGAAAAGCAGTCTTCGGAACATCCTCCGATCGAACCTTCAACTGATGGTACCCACTCCTCAAATCAAGCTTAGAGAAAACCACGGACCCTTGAAGCTGATCAAACAAATCATCAATGTGCGGTAGAGGATACTTGTTCTTCACCGTAACCTGATTCAACTTTCTGTAATCGATGCACAATCTCAACGAACCATCTTTCTTCCGCACAAACAAAACCGGTGCTCCCCACGGGGAAACACTAGGGCGGATAAACCCTCGATCTAGCAACTCTTGCAATTGAACCTTTAATTCCTTCAACTCTGCGGGAGCTAACCTATAAGGTGCTTTCAAAATTGGAGCCGTACCCGGCAAAAGGTCTATACAAAACTCAATCTCACGATCGGGAGGCATATCATACTCGGTAGAGAAAACATCGGGAAATTCCCGAACTACCTGAACACTATCCAAACTAGGGGATTCCTTCCTAGTATCAAGAACACTAGCCAAATACCCCTCAAAACCACTATGCAATAGTTTTCTCGCTTTCATAAAAGAAATTAAGCGAACCTTTCTACTTAGAGGACAAGCCTCAAACACAAATTTAGGCACATCGGGAATAGAAAAAGTAACAGTTTTCTTACGGCAATCAACGGTCGCATGAAACTTGCTCAACCAATCCATACCCAAAATGACATCAAAGTCTTGGATAGGAAGAACTACCAAATCCGCACAAAGGACTCGACCACAAATAACCACATCACAAGCACGGAAGACTCGATCAGAAATCAAGCATTCTCCTATAGGGGTCGACACCTCTAGCACGTACGGTAAAGACTCGAATGCAGCATTTAACATGGAAGCAAATTGCACAGAAATGTATGAATGAGATGATCCTGGATCTACTAACGCTCGTGCGCTCACATTAGACACAGAAACAATACCTCCAATAACGGATGGATCATCGGTCGCTTGTTGTTGATTCATGGAAAATACCCTTCCTTGGACTTTGGGCTTCCCGGTAGCATCCCTTTTCTGACCCTGATTAGTACCAACCCCTGACCCGGATGCTTGTCCTCTACCTCTCGGGCAATCTTTTACAAAGTGACCCATTTGACCGCAATTGGTGCACCTTCCTTGCTTCTTCCAACACCGGTCCTCAGAATGACCTTCCTTTTGACAATACGAACAAAGACTCCTAACTTGGCTCCCTTGGTTCCCAGAAGTGGCACCCGGGTTCCTTGGGATCGGTTGCCCTCGGAACTGAGATTGTCCCCCAAAGTTACCTCGAGTGTCGGAACGGTGTTATGGTTGAGACTTAGCATGGCTTCCCGGTTTACCCGTACCCGCAACCTCGGTTTTCCTTTTGTGCTCCCCAATATCTTGCTCTATCAAATAGGCTCGGTCCACCGCATCTTGGAAAGTCACAATCCGTTGGACAATAAGTTGATTACGGATGGAGGTCTTCAATCCCCGAATGAATCTCATAGCCTTTTGTTCCTCGGTCCTCACCAAATAGTCGCAATACCGGGCTAATTATATGAACTTAGCCGAGTATTGTGCTATAGACAACACACCTTGCTCTAGGTTGAGTAGCTCGATCTCCTTTCGGTTTTGATCAACAACCGGAATGAAATGCTCCTTGAATTTGCGCACAAACAACTCCCACGCATACACCGTGTGAGTATCATCCCAACTAGCTTTAACACCTTTCCACCAATGCTCGGCGGCTCCCACAAGCTTGTAAGCCGCAAACCGGACCTTGTCCTCATCCGAACACCCAAATACATCATAAATCTTCTCCATCGACTCAATCCACAACTCAGCCTTCCTTACATCGGGCTCCCCATTGAATTCAACCGGTTTCAACTTCAGAAATTGCTCCAATCCATAGCGGGGTGGTGCTTGTTCTACCCTCGGACCTTGATCATGTATGGCCTTCATGGCCGCCTCGAACATGCCTTGAAACATAGCACGTGCTTCTTCCCTTGTATCATTCTGATTTGCATTACCGGTACTACCTTCACCACTCCTTCTACGAACCATCGTAAACAAGTACCTGCATAAAACATCAACCGTTAATCACTCCGCACACTACTACCCACCTAGGTCATACTAATCCACCTATACTTATACATAGAGCTAATGCCATAGCTCTGATACCAACTGTCACGACCCCGGACCCCGCGGGCCCGAGACCGCGATCTGGACGTCGACTTAAAACCAAAACTATGAAATACTGAAGTTAAAAATTCCATTTGATACCAAAAGGTGATAACACAAGGTTTTGAAAATCAACTTGAACAACAAGGTAAAACTAGTATAAACTCCATAAGCTTATACACCAAAATTACAAAATACACAAATCCTAATGACGTCAATGTTTGGTACAAATATCCCAAAAGGTTACACATTTATATAATGTAAACCAACCTATACAACTTTCCCCAAAAGAATGTATCCACACTCGACGTCCTCTTTCTCGTGATCAGCGAGACTAATCCTTAGCACCTGGGGGGGTTAAGGAAAAACAAAGATAAAAGAAAAGGGGTGAGATAAATCTCAATAAGTTACTAATGCAACTACATGACATGCTATGATGCACGAAGCGATAAGCAATAATAAATATCACATAGCACATAGCATTTATCACATAACGGATAGCAGCGGAAATAAACACATAACAAAGGATATAGCCAAGGTTTTCCAAACCGGAACATCCAAATAAAGGATCACTGCGCAGCTTCAATAATCAACAAATCATCATCTTCATCATAGCATGAAAGCAGAAGAGAAAACCCCGGTACCGGAACCAATAACCAAATGAAGTGTCACGAGGGACGGGAGACATGCCACAAAGTCATGCTCCAAGTAAAGCTAAAATGCACACAAAGGAGCTAGCTCTTCTCACATCCAAGGCCAATCTGGAGGAGGGTAATAATGGGGCAAAACAATGGTCAACATCACAATGGACTTGGCCGTGCCATCATAATGTTTCGCATCGCCCAAACACACACAAAATACCAGCTGGACTTTCAAATAAATCCTAAGTAATAAATACTAGCTTAAATAAACAACTTAAGGTTCCAAAGTAGGGAACCAATCCAAATAAATCACCACAAAGGTAAACCAATAAAAACCGCACATCAAAGATGAACCACATTCCCAAAATGATACTTAATCAAATTCCATATCATATTTATTCATATAAGCATCAATTCCACTTAATAAAGTATTCCACCGTGTTATCTTAAGTTAATTAGAAAGAATAAACTTAAACTATTTAAGCCTTAAGTCTTAAACCAAGCAAAAGGGCAAAAACCCAAACAGGCGGGCGGGCGGGCGCCCGGGCAGGGGCAGGCGCGCGCCTGTTTCAACAGAAGGTTTGGGTCGCTGGAAAAAGGGGGTAGGCGGGCGCTCGGGTCAAGGCGGGCGGGCGCCTGGTCTACGCACTGGCCAAGAACAGGGCTGGGAAATGCCATTTTCGACCAAAACCTCAATCCTTCATTAAAACATCAAACTCAAAGCTTTCCAATACATTTCTAAAGCTCCTAAACAACATCCAACCTAAAGGGAACCTAAATAACACCCTTTAATCACCCAAACCAACACCAAATCCCCACATTCAAGATTTCACCATTTTTGCCCAAAAACTCAAATAAATTCAAAATAAATTCTAAACTCAACCAAACTTCAAATATCACACATCAAGCATTATATAAACATGGTATGAACATTTTAGCATAAAAATGGGGGAAAAGCAACTTACCTGATAAATCTCAAAGTTGACGGAATTCAATTCTTTTTGGTTCTACGCGATCCTATCGACGATCTAAACACATTTCGAGTTTTAAGAAATGAGAGATTTCAAGAAGAAGGTGAAGGAAGAGAGAAGGAAGGGAAAGAAAACTTACCCAATGCTAGAGAGAGAGAGGGAGTTGGCTGGGAATGGATGGAGAGAGTGAGGGAGAAGGTGAGGGAGGTGAGGGGGAGTAGGGAAATTATTTAAAAACTTACACTTAGGCCCCCTCTCTCACACTACACACAAATACTTACACTCCCTACTAACAAATAAGACTCAACATTACTACACTAGCACAAATGACCCAAATAAAATGCTAGGCATAAATTATTATAACATATAAATTGCACACATAAACATTTAAATAAATAAACAAGCAAATAAATAAATAAATAATTATTTATTACTAATAAAATAGAGCCTAGATTTCGGGCCGTGACAATTAAACTAAATTAATATCATAAAGCATACATGCGGGGACGGATTTTTATTTTCGTCCATAATAACCACTTGGGGACGGAGTTTTATTTCGTCCAAAACAACAAGTGGCATGTATGATTTGAAGACATTAGTTTAGGAAAATCTCGGCACATGGAAGCCGACTTGAGTCACGGAGTGTTAGACCCTAACTAGAATTGTGTGGTTTGTGCTCGGCTAAAGAGATGCTTAAAGGTCACCCCCGGCATGTAGTCTTGAACTACGCCACGGGCTGAGGTTGACCGCTTCGGAAGAGTCAAGGTCGAGTGGAGCTTGAAACTTCCTAGGACGGGCCTCGACGAGTTTGGGGTTGGACTTGTGCGACTCGATAGTGAGCAGTTGACAAGAATTGTGTGCGTAGTGTGTGGTCTAAGAAGTGACAAAATATTTTTTTTTCAAAGGAAATAAAAAAAACAAATAAGCACGTAATTTACAACTTTCGAATCACCCGTGTGACTGATAAAAATGAATAAACAAAAGTAAAAGGGGGTGTATGCAGGCGCGGTGCCCACACACTGTCAAAACTGCCCATTCTGTTCACTGTTCTGTTTACTGTTCTGTTCTGGAAAACGGCCCAAAAGCCCGCGACTCAGGGCAGTTACGTGGGAAGCGCGCGCATTACGCCATGAATGTGGGAGGCGCGCGCATCTGGGTTACCAGTCAGAATGTCAGAAGAGACCGCGGACTCAGGGGATTGCCCTGGTCCCAAATTATGTAACTTTCCCCTGCAGTATGTTGTTAGCATAGAAATATGAAATTTGAAGGACAAGATGAAAGGTGGGCGATTCTGGTAATAAGGGTCGGACGCGCGCGCTTTAGGCTAAGAAGGCCGGAGGCGGGCGCTTCCTACCCTTTTTACCAGAATGCCCAGAAAACAGATATAAGAACACCAAAAGCAGAAAATGCAAGTTTAACCCTCTAATTCCCCAGCAGAGTCGCCACTGTAGATACCCCAGGGAACCACGGCTTGGCTAGAGCGGTGAATTATCCTAGGATGTCTACTTGATTTTAAGAGTCGCCACCCACGTTTTAGAGGAACGCGAGAAAATCTAAGAAAAGCCAATTTTTATGTACGAAAACCAGAGACTCGGGAAGAGAGGGGTTCGGGGGTTAGGTGACGGAGTGGGAAGTACTTAAACACCCACTCCGCCCCGCTTACGCGGGTCTTGCTACTTTTGGTGTTCTAATGTTAAATGTCCTTCAATTTAATAATAAGAGAAATGTGCTAACAATTATAATGAAAAGAAAGGGGAAATTTATAGAGGAAAAATAAAGGAGAATTGTTTATTTATTGATTTATTCTAAAGATTACATGTTGAATTATCGCTAGGTAATTACATTAAGAAAAGAGAATGTAAATTAAAGTGGAATTAAAATGTTGGGATGTAACCTTGACCAAACTTCAATGGTGAAGTGGCCTTTTGGTTGTATCCCTTTTAATGGAGATTGTATACATTGACTAGACATGAATAAAATATGAAGAAGAAAAAGGGAAGTTGTACCTTAAGAAGAAGGACTTTAAACCTTGACTTGAAAATGGTGTTGTTCTAGAGAAAATGTTGTGCAACACTTTGTGTAGTGTTTTGTAGAGAAATCTTGTTGAGAGGATTTTTGTATAGTGTATGTGTAGAGAAAATTCAAGTCAAAAAAGAAGGTCCTTTCTAAGGTAGAAGAAGGTGGTTTTTATAGGTAAAAAGGAGAGGGAAAGGTTGGAGGGAAAAGATGATCATCCATGTGAAATGAAATTGACCAATCAAAAATAAGATAAATAAAATAATAAATGAAAGAAATAAATAAAAGAAAATCAAATAAAATAAAAAGGAAATATTTTGTTTTTATGAAAAGGGCTAGAAATGTGGGATTGGGAGGTTACAAATAAAAGCTAGTAAATGTTTATGATCAAGAAAGATGTTTTTGACTAAAGAAGATATTTGTAAATAAGAAAAGGGAGGGAAATAAGGTACAATCCGTTATTGTCAAAGTGGGAAGTGCGCGGGTCCGGCCTTTGGGGCGAGAAGCGCGCGCGGCCCGTTGACAGTGTCGGAGGCGCCCGTGGGTGAAAATAACAGAATGACAGAATGACTCTAAAAGTTAACTCTGTTATGCAGTTTAGTCCAAAACTAACGGAATCAGTTAGGAACATAACGGAAATAACAGAATTAACAAAAACAAGTTAAATAAAAATACTATGTATGCAATCGAGGTGAGAGGTTCAAAGCGGGGTGTCTACACCTTGAAGCATAGGTAAAAGTTCATCTTCCTCCTTCTTCTCTACTTCATCTCTTCTCTCTTTTACTTTAATCAAACGTGCAATCATCTCAAATCATTTTGGGACATGACACCAACGACTACTTCACTTCATTGAAGCTAGTCAAGGAGTCATCTCCCTACTTTCCAAAACCCCTTTTTTAACCCCTTTTATCATTATCGAAGAATAGGAAGAACATTTTGATTATGTAGATTTTGAACAAGCAAGACCGACATTAGTCGGACGAGATGGGTGTTTAAGTACTTCCTATCTCGTAACCTAACCCCCGAACCTCATAACAAGAATCTCTGTTTTCGTATCAAACTTAGGCTAAATATTAGGTTTTTCTTATGTTCCTCTAAAACATAGGTGGCGACTCTACAATTAAAACACGAATAGACATCCTAGGAACAACAACACGCGCTCTAGCCAAGCCGTGCTCCTCCCGGGGTATCTACACAAGTCTATTTCCAAGGAAATGACAAATGTCACTAGTGCTCTTCCTCTCAATTATGCATGCTGCGTAATCTGCATCTGAATAACCTAGCGAATCAAAATTTGAATCTTTGGTGAACCAAAGTCTAAGGTTAGCAGTTCCAGAAAGATATCTAAAAATGCGTTTAACAACAATTAAGTGCGCTTCTCTAGGATATGCTTGATAGCGCACACAGACACAAACACTAAACGTAATATCTGGCCTACTTGCAGTAAGATAAAAAAGAGAGCCAATCATACCTCAATATAAAGTTTGATCACCTTTCTTACCTTTCAAATCTTTATCAAGCTTATTTCCCGTGGCCATTGGACTGTCGTATTCTTTAGCATTCTCAAGTCTAAATTTCTTGATCAAGTCTCTTGTGTACTTGCCTTGATTTATGAAGATGCCATCTTTCAATTGCTTGATTTGAAGTCCGAGGAAGAATATGAGTTCTCCCATCATGTTAATTTCAAACTTGCTTTTCATGAGTTTCTCAAAGCTCTTACAAAGTAACTCATTAGTAGAACCAAATATAATATCATCAACATAAATTTGAACAAGTAAATAATGATCATTATACTTAGCATTAAAAAGAGTTGTATCGATTTTACCGCGCTTAAAACCTTTCTCTAGTAGGAATTTTGATAGAGTATCGTACCATACTCGTGGAGCTTGCTTAAGTCCATACAAAGCTTTTTGAAGTTTGAAGGCGTGATTTGGAAATTTGTTGTTTTCAAATCCAGGTGGTTGAGCTACGTAGACCGTCTCTTGGAGTTCACCATTGAGAAATGCGCTCTTCACATCCATTTGATAAAGCTTGAATTTCTTGTAAGAGGCATAAGCTAAGAAAATTTTGATAGCTTCAAGTCTTGTTACAGGCGTAAACATTTCATCATAGTCGATTCCTTCCTCTTTCCTATAACCTTGCGCAACCAACCTTGCTTTGTTTCTGGTGATGCTTCCATTCTCATCCATCTTGTTTCTTAATACCCATTTTGTACCAATAACTCCTTGGTCATGAGGTCTGGGTACTAAAGTCCAAACCTTGCAGTGCTCAAATTGGTTAAGCTCTTCTTTCATAGCAACAACCCAACTAGAATCTTGGAGCGCTTCATCAATCTTCTTTAGTTTGATTTGAGAAATAAAGGAACGGTATGCATCAAAGTTGGATGCTCTCCTAGTACGAACCCCCTACGTTGAGATCTCTAACTTCACGAACCTTGGGCGGTAAGTTTGTTTGAGTTGTAGGAATACAAAGATCTTCAATGGGTACTTCATTTGCTCCAGCATCAAAATCATCAAAGGTGATTTGCTAGAAGCGAAAAACATTATGCGCAGGAGGAGGTGTCTGTGCATCAGGAGTTGTAACTTCTGGCGCAGCAACATCTAGTGTAGGCGCATTAGATAGATTTCTTTGATTCTGATTTTGGTCTTGATTATCATTCTGTGTAGGAGCAGTTTGTGCCTACGTACCTGTCTCATCATTCTCAGTAGAATTATCAGAATCATTTGGAGATAAATGTAGCTCAAGGAGAGAATACTCATCAAAAGTAACATGGGCAGATTCTATAATTACTAGATTATTTCAATTAAAAACACGAAAAGCTTTTGAATGTTTGGCATACCCAACAAAAATAACTTCATCTTCTTTGACGTCGAATTTACCTCTATGATCTTTGCCGTTGTAAAGGATTTAGCATTTGCAGCCAAAGATCTTGAAGAAAACAATATTGGGCGCTCTTCTTCTCCATTGCTCGTATGGAGTTTTCTTGTAGGCTTTGTTGATAAGGGATCTGTTTTGAGTGAAGCAAGTAGTGTTGACAGCTTATCCCTAGAAATAATTTGGAAGCTTTGCTTCTGCTATCATTGTTTTTCCAGCCTCAATCAACGTTCGATTCTTTCTTTCCACAACGCCATTTTGTTGAGGAACTCCAGCAGCAGAGAAATTATGATTAATCTCATGGTCATCACAATATTGAGCAACATTGTTATTCTTGAAATCAGTTCCATTATCTAATCTAACGCTCACGATGTCGTCTTCTTTTTGAGATTGGAGCTTTCGAAAGAGGGAAGTAAATATATAATAGCAGTCATCTTTCGATTTCATCATTTCTACCCATGTGTATCTTGAGTATTCATCTACCACAACTAAAGTTTACTTGTTTCCTCCAATTCTTACGGTGGTGACCGGTCCAAACAAATCCATGTGAAGCAGTTTTAAACATTTTGAAGTTAATGGCGTAGTCTTGCTGGAGAAAGACTACTAAGGTTGTTTACCAAGCTGGCATACTGCGTATTTTCTATCATGATGATCAGCTACTTTGGGAAGTCCTTTGACAAGATTTTCCCGTCCTAGCTTAGCCAAACACTTGAAGTTCAAGTGGCTCAAGAACTTATTCAATAGCTAGCTTCTTTCACTTACATTCTTTGCTACAAAATAGAAATTAGTGATCGAATTTACAGCAGTAAGATTAATGATGTAAACATTAGCCTTACAGGTCCTTATGAGCAAAGTGAGTCCGGATATGCCATCTTTGATAAAGCAGTGCGTTGAAGTGAAATGGCATTCTAGTCCTTTATCGCAGAATTGTGATATGGAGAGCAAGTTGTGCTTGAGGTGTTCTACAAGCGCAACTTTTTCAATGAAAACTTTATCTTTTCTGATTCTTCCATATCCAACTATGTGCCCTTTGTTGTTATCACCAAAAGTTACTGAGTGTGAATACCCCTTTCCGAATACGGGCGACGCACGGGAAGTCTTTTTTATTATTTATCTTTAGTTTATCTTTTCTATAGGATTAGGATATTCAAGTTGGCATTTAACTTTATTAAGAGTCGCCAAGTTGTTTTTATCGAGCTAAAACATTAAGAAAAGCTAACAGAGAGGGTTCGGGGGTCAAGTTACGATAAGAAAAGAATATCAAGTTATCACTCCTATCGCCCGATAGATCGGACTTTCTATCATGATAAAGGTGTTAGTAGTGTGTTAGTGATTGAAATCGGATCCGAAGATAGCCTACGTTCCTCTCGTGATGAGAAGCTCAGGTCGATGTAGTTCGCACATAATCGGAATAGAGAGAAGAAGAGGGGATCATGCATAATGAAAGGGGAGGAGAAAGAATCATGCAAGATGATCACATCCTAGAATAATGATTATACTATTGATCAGATCAATGTGTAGTCATCACCTTCATCATAGGAGGGTTACTGATCATGGGAATAATTACCTAAAGTTAAGGGTTTATAAGTAGTTCCTAGATCTCGTGGATCATCATTGGCTATGCATATGAATAGGGATTAAAACATTAGATCTAACATGTTACGCGTGGTAAGTAGCAGATCTAGCATAATAATAAGAACATCATGAATATATATGAGATAACACATAAACATGAAGATCTATACCCTAGTCTTAGAGCATATTATGAATTCTAGTAAGAACATGAAGAAAACATTATGAATCATATGAATATAGGTGTATCAAAATAATGAAACTAGCATAAATCAGATCTAACTAAGAAAACATATAGAATCCTTACCAATCTTGACAATTCTCTTATTTCCTGACCTCATATTCTAGAAGCTTGGAAAGCGTCCAGTCAAGCTACACTTTTTGGAATGAGCCAAAGTGCTGATGTGTAGATACGACAAATCAAGCACACTCAGCATATACGTAGATGGTGACGCGCCTCAGTTTGAAAATTCAAAATGAAGACATCTGTCATCCTTCTAGAAGAAGTTTTAATCTTGTCCTCTTGCTCTGTCTCCAACGGCTATAAAGGACACAGCACACCAATCATATTGTGTCAGCTCATCTTCCTTGCTCAAAGCTCCAACGGCTAGTTTTTGAAGCTCCACTATAAATAGCCTTGCTCATCCTCATTTCCAAGCTGCTTGTGTTTTTCTCTCAGAAAGAAACTTTGATGAATTGAAGATTGCATCCTCATTTCCAAAATTCTCAAGAACAACCTTCATACCTTACCAAGCCCAGATCCTAAAGCCTTGTATCACCAGAATATCTTGTGCTCTGCATCTCATAGATTTATAGAGCCTAGATTTCTGACACACACACCCCTCTTGAAGTTCCGATCTCATCGATCATACTTCTAGAGATACACCGGTTTAGTCTAGGATTTGTTCTTTAAAGCATAGATTTAGTTTTGTTATTCTGCTTTTCATTCTACATTTAAGATTTTCTGATATATTGCTTTGTTTGATCTTTGTAGATTGTCTTGCACTATTTGAATTGTGTTTGTGTGCTTTCTGCCTTAGTACCATTTTGCGCCTCTCTTTAAGCTAAACTTAGTGCGTGCGTTTTTACACTCATGCACATATTCCCTGCGCATTAGTGATTGCTTTAAGTTTCTGCTATGCATTTCACACTCTTGTTGCGCGCTATACTTAGCCAAAATAAGAGCTGTGCACATTTGCCTTTAATTTGCAAAAGCGTTTGAAAAGAATTTTAAAATGCTATTCACCCCCCCCCTCCTCTAGAATTTTGCATGCCCTTGTTGCCCCTTTGGGACCAACACTCTGGGGAAAAGATGGCCGCCTGGCCATGGTCAAAGTTGGCCGCGTGGCCAAGGATGGAAGTGGCCGCGTGGCCATGATTCCTGGCTGACGTGATTTTCAAGCTAGGGTTTTATCTGAGATAAGGAAACCATATTTTGCCCATTTTTGGTACATTCTAGAATATTGAGCTATATTTTGGGAATCCGGGACAAGTCTTTGCAAGGTTTCTAATTCCTATAAAGCCCTTGTATATTTGGGAAAGCCCTAATAAACTTATTTTCAGATCGGGTACTAACACAAGGCAAACCATATGACTTTTCATGAAGAACACGAAGAACATGTCTTAAATACATGAAGAACACGAAAGAACATAAAGGTGTCAAAGTGTTCCAAAATGCATAAAAAGCATATCAAAATGTTCGTGGTGAAAAATCATACACAAATATGTAAATGAAAACAACAACAAAAAGAGTATGAACCCGGAATCTGAGATAGAACAAACGAAAGCCGAAGGGTTTCCCAAAGCTAAATCCGCACAAAAGACATACCAAACATGCATTGATTGTAAAAAAATTTCATATATAAATAGATAAAAATAAATCGAAAAGACAACAACAATTAATTTGAAAAACGAGCAACGAATCATGGAGAAATCAGAAAAGGGGAAAACAACCTTCGAAGTTTCAATAATGGTGAAAACTGAGTTTTTTAAAAAATTTACCATTTGGGGATCTTCTGGTTTCTTTGTTGTAGATATTTTGGGAGCCATGGAGTTTAAAAGAAAGAAGCTTACACGAAAATGGAGTAAAAACAAGTTTTTGTGCAGAGAAAGAGTGAAAACAGTAAGAGAGGAAATAGAGAGAGAAAGCGGTTGAGGGAAGAAGGAAGAAGAATGAAGGTTCTGACGATGTTTAAGTATGAAAAGAGTAGGTCACGTCAGCGGCGTAGATAGGGTTTTGGTGAAATGAAGTGTGACGCGCACGTGGGGGTGACGTGGCACATCCAGGAACGCGCTTGAGAAGCCATAAGCGCGCGTGAGTGTGCCAGTCATTAATGTCAGAATGTGTCTTTTCTACTTCCCTCATAAATAGCACACATTAGGGTTTAATGGCACGTCAATCAATGATGTGAGCATTAATGACAATGGGACATGCGCAGGGTCAAAAAGGTAATTCCCAAGAAAATTCAAAAATTAAAGACGAGATAATTGCACAAGTACCCTTGTGAATTATGTGCTGACTCGGCAAGTCAAGTACCTAAGTACAATTGGCGAAGAGTGAACTTACCTAAGGTCCACATGGCATGCGCATGAGACATCATGCGCAGCGCCAGAATCCGCAGGGTTTCTATAAAACCTAAGATATTTTGCCTCATGCGTAACTTCTTGTGCGCTTAAAATGCGCAGGCGCATGAAACATTTTCTAACTCAAAAACTTAGCAAGTAAGAACAAGATCATTAGTATTAACAAATCATATGGACAAGTTAGCTAAGTTTAAGCATACTCATTTCTCCCCTCAAGAAAATAAATCGCTTTACATCAAGGGCCTTTGTGAGGATATCAACAAAAAGAGAGCCTTAGAAGCAAATGTTGCCAATCTCCATTTTCTCCCTGTAATGTAAATCAAATTTGATTGTCTGTGCCCAGGTGCTCTAAATGAATGTCACGACCCGAAATATAGGTTCTATTTTATTAGTAATTAAATGATTATTATTTAATTATTTGCTTATTTATTTATTTATTTAAATTATTATTTATTTAAATATTTATGTGTTATAATAATTATGCCTAGCATTTTATTTGGGTCATTGTGTTAGTATATGAATGTTGGGTCTTAATTGTTAGTTGGGAGTGTAGTTTGTGTGTAGTGTGAGAGAGGGGGCCTAAGTGTAAATATTTTAAACATTTTTCATACTCCCTCCCTACTCCCCTCACCTCCCTCACCATCCTCTCACTCCACCCCCATTCTTCTCCCAGCATCTTCTCCCTCTCTCTCTAGCTTTTGGGGTAAGTTTTCTTCTCCTTCTTCTCTCTCCAGTTACTCCATCTTCCTCCCATTATTGTTCATTTCTTAAATCATGAACATTGTTTAGATCGTCGATAGGATCGCGTAGAATCAAAAAGATTTGAAATCCATCAACTTTGAGAATTTGCAAGTAAGTTACTTTTCCCCCATTTTAATGCTAAAATGTTCATATCATGTTTAGATATTGTTTGATGTGTTCCATTTGAAGTTTGGATGAGTTTTGAATTTGTTTGGAATTTATTTGAGTTTTTGATCAAAAAATGGTGAAATCTTGAATGTTGGGTTTGATTCTTGATTTCGGTTGTTAAATGTTGTTTTAGGAGTCTTTTTAGACTTATAAGTTGTTTTGGCACTTTAGTATATGAGTTGGAATGTTGGATTTTGGGTTGAATGTGTTTTGGGTTTGAAAATGGAAGAACCCATGTTCTTCTTCCCGATTTCTGCAAATCCAGAGCATTGTGCGACCGCACAAAACTTCCTGGGCGGCCGCGCATCTTTCTGAAAGCTTTTGTTCTTGTTTTGAGACTTTTTGGGCGACCGCACAACCCACTTTGGGCGGCCGCACAGAACCCCTGAAACTTTACATTTTGTTAAATTGTGTAATTGAAGAACGTGCTTTGGTCTAAGTCTTGGGTGTCCTTCTAGTTGACCTTAGTGAACATTGTAGTACACTTTAGTGATAGAATTGGGTCCTTTGTGATCAAGTTTGTGTTTGAAATTCATTGATTGTTATTTTGGACTTCGAAGCACCTTTATTGTGTATTGTTGGTTCATTTCATCTTCTTGGTGATTACTTGGCATGATTCCCTACTTTGGAATCCTTTGTTGTTTATCGTGCTAGTATTTTATTACTTAGCCTTTACGTGAAAGTCCAGCTGGTATTTTGTGTGTGTTCGGGCGATGCGAAACATTATGATGGCACAGCCAAGTCCATTGTGATGTTGACCATTGTTTTGCCCCATTATTACCCTCCTCCAGATTGGCCTTGGATGTGAGAAGAGCTAGCTCCTTCGTGTGCATTTTAGCTTCTTGGAGCATGACTTTGTGGCATGTCTCCCGTCCCTTGTGACACTTCTTTTGGTTATTGGTTCCGTTACCGGGGTTTTCTCTTCGGCTTTCATGCTATTATGAAGATGATGATTTGTTGATTATTGAAGCTGCGCAGCGATCCTTTATTTGGATGTTCCGGTTTGGAAAACCTTGGCTATATCCTTTGTTATGTGTTTATTTCCGCTGCTATCTGTTATGTGATATGTGATAATTATTATTGCTTATTGTATATTGCATCATAGCATGTCATGTAGTTGCATTAGTAACTTATTGAGATTTATCTCACCCCCTTTCTTTTATCTTTGTTTTTTTCCTTAACCCCCCCCCCAGGTGCTAAGGATTAGTCTCGCTGATCACGAGATAGAGGACGTCGAGTGTGGATCTGTTCTTTTGGGGAAGGTTGATATAGGTTGGTTTCCATTATGTAAATGTGTAACCATTTGGGGTAGTTGTACCAAACAATGACGTCTTTAAGAATTGTATATTTTTACTTGTTGGGCATAAACTTGTGGAAGTTTATGATAGTAGTATTTGGCTTTTATCAAACTTTGATTTGTAAAACTTTGGATCTCTACCTTTTGGTATCAAATGGAATTTTTAACTTCAGTATTTCTGAGTTTTGGTTTTAGAGTCGACGTCCAGATCGCGGTCCCGGGGCCCGCGGGGTCCGGGGTCGCGACAGTTGGTATCAGAGCTATGGCATTAGCTCTAAGTATAAGTCTAGGTGGATTAGTATGACCTAGGTGGGTAGTAGTGTGCGTAGTGATTAACGGTTGATGTTTTATGCAGGTAATTGTTCTCAATGTCTGGAAGAAGAAACAGAGGAGGTGCTAGTGGGGCACAGAATCAGAATGATACAAGGGAAGAAGCCCGTGCCATGTTTCAAGGCATGTTTGAGGCGGCCATGAAGGCGATACATGATCAAGGTCCGAGGTTAGAGCAAGCACCACCCCGCTATGGTTTGGAGCAATTTTTGAAGTTGAAACCGGTTGAATTCAATGGGGAGCCCGATGTAAGGAAGGCTGAGTTGTGGATTGAGTCTATGGAGAAGATTTATGATGTATTTGGGTGTTCGGTGAGGACAAGGTCCGGTTCGCGGCTTATAAGCTTGTGGGAGCCGCCGAGCATTGGTGGAAAGGTATTAAAGCTACTTGGGATGATACTCGCACAGTGTATGCATGGGAGTTGTTCGTGCGTAAGTTCAGAGAGCATTTCATTCCGGTTGTTGATCAGAACCGAAAGGAGATCGAGCTACTCAACTTGGAGCAAGGTGTGTTGTCTATAGCACAATACTCGGCTAAGTTCATAGAATTAGCCCGGTATTGCGACTATTTGGTGAGGACCGAGGAACAAAAAGCTATGAGATTTATTCGGGGATTGAAGACCTCCATCCGTACTCAACTGATTGCTCAACGGATAGTGACTTTTCAAGATGCGGTGGACCGAGCCTATTTGATAGAGCAGGATATTGGGGAGCATAAAAGGAAGATCGAGGTAGCTAACCCGAGTAAGCAAGGAGCGCAGAGCAAGTCACAACCAAGGATCGATAACCGAGGTAACTTTGGGGGACAATCTCAGTCCCGAGGGCAACAAAATCCAAGGAACCCGGGTACCACTTCCGGGAACCAAGGGAGCCAAATTAGGAGGCTTTGTTCGTATTGTCAAAAGGAAGGTCATTCTGAAGACCGTTGTTGGAAGAAGCAAGGAAGGTGCACCAATTGTGGTCAAATGGGTCACTTCGCAAGGGATTGTACTAGAGGCAAAGGACAAGCATCCGGGTCAGGAGTTGGTTTTAATCAGGGTCAGAAGCGGGATGCCGCCGGGAAACCCAAGGTTCAAGGGAAGGTTTATGCCATGAATCAACAACAAGCTACCGATGATCCATCCGTTATTGGAGGTATTGTTTCTGTGTCTAATGTTAGCGCACGAGCGTTAGTAGATCCAGGATCATCTCATTCATACATTTCTGTGAAATTTGCTTCTATGTTAAATGCTGCATTCGAGTCTTTACCGTACGTGCTAGAGGTGTCGACCCCTATAGGAGAATGCTTGATTTCTGATCGAGTCTTTCGTGCTTGTGATGTGGTTATTTGTGGTCGAGTCCTTTGTGCGGATTTGGTGGTTCTTCCTATCCAAGACTTTGATGTCATTTTGGGTATGGATTGGTTGAGCAAGTTTCATGCTTCTGTTGATTGCCGTAAGAAAACTGTTACTTTTTCTATTCCCGATGTGCCTAAATTTGTGTTTGAGGCTAGTCCTCTGAGTAGAAAGGTTCGCTTAATTTCTTTTATGAAAGCGAGAAAATTATTGCATAGTGGTTGTGAGGGGTATTTGGCTAGTGTTCTTGATACTAGGAAAGAATCCCTTAGTTTTGATAGTGTTCGGGTAGTCCGGGAATTTCCCGATGTTTTCTCTACCGAGTATGATATGCCTCCCGATCGTGAGATTGAGTTTTGTATAGATCTTTTGCCGGGTACGGCTCCAATTTCGAAAGCGCCTTATAGGTTAGCTCCCGCTGAGTTGAAGGAATTGAAGGTTCAGTTGCAAGAGTTGCTTGATCGAGGGGTTTTGTTCATGCGGAAGAAAGATGGTTCGTTGAGATTGTGTATAGATTACCGGAAGTTGCATCAGGTTACGGTGAAGAATAAGTATCCTCTACCGCACATCGATGATTTATTTGATCAGCTTCAAGGGTTCGTTGTGTTTTCCAAGCTTGATTTGAGGAGTGGGTACCATCAGTTGAAGGTTAGATCGGAGGATATTCCGAAGACTGCTTTTCGCACTCGTTATGGTCATTATGAGTTCTTGGTTATGCCGTTTGGGTTGACTAACGCGCCGGCCGTGTTTATGGATTTGATGAACCGAGTTTTCCATCCTTATCTTGATTCGTTTGTGGTGGTTTTCATCGACGACATTCTTGTTTATTCGAAATCTCGAGAGGAGCATGAGCAGCACTTGAGGACAGTTTTATCCGTTCTTGCGAGGGAGAAATTATTTGCGAAGTTTAGTAAATGCGAATTTTGGCTCGAGAAGGTGTCATTTCTGGGTCATGTTGTTTCGAAAGATGGGATTTCTGTGGATCCGTCAAAGATTGAAGCTATAGTGGATTGGAAGAGACCCGAGTTAGTGACAGAGATTAGAAGCTTTCTTGGTTTAGCCGGGTATTACCGAAGGTTTATTGAAGGGTTTTCGAGGATTGCTACTCCGATGACTCAGTTGACCCGGAAGAATGTTCCGTTTGTGTGGACCGAGAAATGTGACAAGAGTTTCGAGGAATTGAAGAAAAGGTTGACTACCGCACCGATCTTGACTTTGCCTAATGGGAGCGATGGCCTAGTAATTTATAGTGATGCTTCGAAAGAGGGTTTGGGTTGTGTGTTGATGCAGAATGGGAAAGTGATTGCGTATGCTTTGAGGAAGTTGACCCCGAGTGAACAGAATTACCCGACTCATGATATGGAGTTGGCTGCGATAGTATTTGCGTTGCACAAGTGGAAGCACTACCTTTACGGGGCGAAGTTTGAGATTTTTACGGATCATAAGAGTTTGAAGTACCTATTCTCTCAGAAGGAATTGAATAATAGGCAGCGCCGATGGATGGAATTGTTGAAGGATTATGATTGCACGATTTCTTATCATCCGGGGAAGGCGAATGTGGTAGCCGATGCGATTAGTAGAAAGTCTTATGTGGCTTCGATGATGGTCCGTGAATGGAAAATGCTAGAGGATGTTCGAGATTGGTCTCCTCGTGAATCGAGACATGGGGCTATTTTTGCGAATCTTAGGGTGTCTCCGACCCTAATTCAGAGGATAAAGGAAGCTCAGAAAGAAGATCCCGAGTTGGTGAAGATAATGGGTAAACTGAAAGAGAAGAACTTCGAGGATTTTTCTATTAGCTCGAGTGGAGTGTTGACTTTCCGTGGTCGTTTGTGTGTACCCGATATTGGTGGATTAAAGAGGCAAGTTTTAGATGAGGGTCACAAATCGAGGTATACTATTCATCCGGGTAGTACGAAGATGTATCAGGATTTGAAGCAACAATTTTGGTGGATTAATATGAAAAGGGAAATAGCCGAGTATGTTTCGAGGTGTTTAACTTGTCAGCAGGTCAAAGCCGAGCATCAGAGACCCGCGGGATTGCTTCAGCCGTTAGAGATTCCCGAGTGGAAATGGGAGCATGTGACTATGGATTTCGTTACGGGACTGCCTCGTACCCGTAGGAAGTATGACAGTGTTTGGGTAATAGTGGATAGATTGACCAAGAGTGCCCATTTCTTGCCTATTGATATCAGATATTCGATGGAGAAGCTTGCAACCCTTTACGTTGATGAGATTGTTAGATTGCATGGAGTTCCGGTTAGCATTGTGTCAGATCGAGACCCGAGGTTCACTTCTAGATTCTGGAAGGCATTTCAGGAAGCTTTGGGTACAGATTTGCGATTCAGTACAGCTTTTCATCCTCAGACCGACGGTCAATCTGAGAGGACTATTCAGATTCTTGAGGATATGTTGCGAGCGTGTTCGATAGACTTTTCCGATTCTTGGGATTCGCACCTACCGTTAGTGGAATTCTCTTACAACAACAGTTATCAGGCTAGTATCGAGATGGCGCCGTTTGAGGCTTTGTATGGAAGAAAGTGTAGATCGCCTATTTGTTGGGATGAGGTCGGTGAAGCGAATGTTTTGGGTATTGATTTGCTTCGGGATTCGGTTGAGAAAGTTAAGGTTATCCGGGATAGATTGAAGACAGCCCAGAGTCGACATAAGAGCTATCCAGATAACCGAAGGCGAGATCTTAGCTTTCAGACCGGTGATTTGGTGTTCTTGAAAGTGTCTCCGAAGGTGGGTATTCGTAGGTTTGGGAAGAAAGGCAAATTGGCTCCGAGGTTTATTGGTCCGTTTGAGATTTTGGGAAAGGTTGGACTTCTTGCGTATCGTCTCGCGTTACCGCCATCTTTGGACCGATTGCACGATGTGTTCCACGTTTCTATGCTTCGGAAGTATGTTCATGATCCGTCTCACGTGTTACCGAGGATACCGGAAGATATTGAGCCCGATATGACTTATGAGGAACGACCGGTTCGGATTTTAGATTCTAAAGTCCAAGAGTTGAGGAGCAAAAGCATCGCGTTGGTTCGAGTTCTGTGGAGGAATCATGACATCGAGGAGTCGACGTGGGAGCTTCGTGATGAGATCGAGAGGAAATTTCCGTGGCTTTTTGTTTAAGGTAAGTCTCGTTAAAATTCGGGTCGAATTTTCTTTAAGGGGGAGTGAATGTCACGACCCGAAATATAGGCTCTATTTTATTAGTAATTAAATGATTATTATTTAATTATTTGCTTATTTATTTATTTATTTAAATTATTATTTATTTAAATATTTATGTGTTATAATAATTATGCCTAGCATTTTATTTGGGTCATTGTGTTAGTATATGAATGTTGGGTCTTAATTGTTAGTTGGGAGTGTAGTTTGTGTGTAGTGTGAGAGAGGGGGCCTAAGTGTAAATATTTTAAACATTTTTCATACTCCCTCCCTACTCCCCTCACCTCCCTCACCATCCTCTCACTCCACCCCCATTCTTCTCCCAGCATCTTCTCCCTCTCTCTCTAGCTTTTGGGGTAAGTTTTCTTCTCCTTCTTCTCTCTTCATTTACTCCATCTTCCTCCCATTATTGTTTATTTCTTAAATCATGAACATTGTTTAGATCGTCGATAGGATCGCGTAGAATCAAAAAGATTTGAAATCCATCAACTTTGAGAATTTGCAAGTAAGTTACTTTTCCCCCATTTTAATGCTAAAATGTTCATATCATGTTTAGATATTGTTTGATGTGTTCCATTTGAAGTTTGGATGAGTTTTGAATTTGTTTGGAATTTATTTGAGTTTTTGATCAAAAAATGGTGAAATCTTGAATGTTGGGTTTGATTCTTGATTTCGGTTGTTAAATGTTGTTTTAGGAGTCTTTTTAGACTTATAAGTTGTTTTGGCACTTTAGTATATGAGTTGGAATGTTGGATTTTGGGTTGAATGTGCTTTGGGTTTGAAAATGGAAGAACCCATGTTCTTCTTCCCGATTTCTGCAAATCCAGAGCATTGTGCGACCGCACAAAACTTCCTGGGCGGCCGCGCATCTTTCTGAAAGCTTTTGTTCTTGTTTTGAGACTTTTTGGGCGACCGCACAACCCACTTTGGGCGGCCGCACAGAACCCCTGAAACTTTACATTTTGTTAAATTGTGTAATTGAAGAACGTGCTTTGGTCTAAGTCTTGGGTGTCCTTCTAGTTGACCTTAGTGAACATTGTAGTACACTTTAGTGATAGAATTGGGTCCTTTGTGATCAAGTTTGTGTTTGAAATTCATTGATTGTTATTTTGGACTTCGAAGCACCTTTATTGTGTATTGTTGGTTCATTTCATCTTCTTGGTGATTACTTGGCATGATTCCCTACTTTGGAATCCTTTGTTGTTTATCGTGCTAGTATTTTATTACTTAGCCTTTACGTGAAAGTCCAGCTGGTATTTTGTGTGTGTTCGGGCGATGCGAAACATTATGATGGCACAGCCAAGTCCATTGTGATGTTGACCATTGTTTTGCCCCATTATTACCCTCCTCCAGATTGGCCTTGGATGTGAGAAGAGCTAGCTCCTTCGTGTGCATTTTAGCTTCTTGGAGCATGACTTTGTGGCATGTCTCCCGTCCCTTGTGACACTTCTTTTGGTTATTGGTTCCGGTACCGGGGTTTTCTCTTCGGCTTTCATGCTATTATGAAGATGATGATTTGTTGATTATTGAAGCTGCGCAGCGATCCTTTATTTGGATGTTCCGGTTTGGAAAACCTTGGCTATATCCTTTGTTATGTGTTTATTTCCGCTGCTATCTGTTATGTGATAAATGCTATGTGATATGTGATAATTATTATTGCTTATTGTATATTGCATCATAGCATGTCATGTAGTTGTATTAGTAACTTATTGAGATTTATCTCACCCCCTTTCTTTTATCTTTTTTTTTTCCTTAACCCCCCCCCCCCTCCCAGGTGCTAAGGATTAGTCTCGCTGATCACGAGATAGAGGACGTCGAGTGTGGATCCGTTCTTTTGGGGAAGGTTGATATAGGTTGGTTTCCATTATGTAAATGTGTAACCATTTGGGGTAGTTGTACCAAACAATGACGTCTTTAAGAATTGTATATTTTTACTTGTTGGGCATAAACTTGTGGAAGTTTATGATAGTAGTATTTGGCTTTTATCAAACTTTGATTTGTAAAACTTTGGATCTCTACCTTTTGGTATCAAATGGAATTTTTAACTTCAGTATTTTTGAGTTTTGGTTTTAGAGTCGACGTCCAGATCGCGGTCCCGGGGCCCGCGGGGTCCGGGGTCGCGACAATGAATGTTACCTTTTTCCACATGGTCCTTGACAAAATGATATTTGATGTCTTTGTGCTTTGTCTTTGAGTGCATGATTGGATTGTTGGAGACTGCTATGGTGGACATGTTGTCGCAAAAAATTGGGCAATTCTCTTCATGAATTCCATAGTCCACCAATTATTCTTTCATCCATAGGATGTGGCAACAACAGCTTCTAGCAGCAATATATTCAGCTTTTGTAGTGGAGATGGACACAGCAGCTTGTTTCTTGCTTGCCCAAGCAACAAGTCTATTTCCAAGGAAATGACAAATGTCACTAGTGCTCTTCCTGTCAATTGTGTATGCTGCGTAATCTGCATCTGAATAACCTAGCGAATCAAAATTTGAATCTTTGGTGAACCAAAGTCTAAGGTTAACAGTTCCAGAAAGATATCTAAAAATGCGTTTAATAGCAATTAAGTGCGCTTCTCTAGGATCTGCTTGATAGCGCACACAGACACAAACACTAAACGTAATATCTGGCCTACTTTCAGTAAGATAAAGAAGAGAGCCAATCATACCTCAATATAAAGTTTGATCAACTTTCTTACCTTTCAAATCTTTATCAAGCTTATTTCCCGTGGCCATTGGAGTGTCGTATGCTTTAGCATTCTCAAGTCCAAATTTCTTGATCAAGTCTCTTGTGTACTTGCCTTGATTTATAAAGATGCCATCTTTCAATTGCTTGATTTGAAGTCCGAGGAAGAATATGAGTTCTCCCATCATGTTAATTTCAAACTTGCTTTTCATGAGTTTCTCAAAGCTCTTACAAAGTAACTCATTAGTAGAACCAAATATAATATCATCAACATAAATTTGAACAAGTAAATAATGATCATTATACTTAGCATTAAAAAGAGTTGTATCAATTTTACCGCTCTTAAAACCTTTCTCTAGTAGGAATTTTGATAGAGTATCGTACCATGCTCGTGGAGCTTGCTTAAGTCCATACAAAGCTTTTTGTAGTTTGAAGGCGTGATTTGGAAATTTGTTGTTTTTAAATCCAGGTGGTTGAGCTACGTAGACCGTCTCTTGGATTTCACCATTGAGAAATGCGCTCTTCACATCCATTTGATAAAGCTTGAATTTCTTGTAAGAGGCATAAGCTAAGAATAATTTGATAGCTTCAAGTCTTGTTACAGGCGTAAACATTTCATCATAGTCGATTCATTCCTCTTTCCTATAGCCTTGCGCAACCAACCTTGCATTGTTTCTGGTGATGCTTCCATTCTCATCCATCTTGTTTCTGAATACCCATTTTGTAACAATAACTCCTTGGTCATGAGGTCTGGGTACTAAAGTCCAAACCTTGCAGTGCTCAAATTGGTTAAGCTCTTCTTGCATAGCAACAACCCAACTAGAATCTTGGAGCACTTCATCAATCTTCTTTGGTTTCATTTGAGAAATAAAGGAATGATATGCATCAAATTTGGATGCTCTCCTAGTATGAACCCCCTACATTGAGATCTCTAACTTTCCGAACCTTGGGAGGTAAGTTTGTTTGAGTTGTAGGAATACGAAGATCTTCAATGGGTACTTAATTTCCTCCAGAATCAAAATCATCAAAGGTGATTTGCTAGAAGCGAAAAACATCATGCGCAGGAGGAGGTGTCTACGCATCAGGAGTTGTAACTTCTGGCGCAACAACATCTAGTGTAGGCGCATTAGATAGATTTCCTTGATTCTGATTTTTGGTCTTGATTATCATTCTGTGCAGGAGCAGTTTTTGCCTGCGTACCTGTCTCATCATTCTCAGTAGAATTATTAGAATCATTTGGAGCTAAATGTGGCTCAAGGAGAGAATACTCATCAAAAGTAACATGTACAGATTCTATAATTACTAGATTATTTCTATTAAAAACACGAAAAGCTTTTGAATGTTTGGCATACCTAACAAAAATAACTTCATCTGCTTTGACGTCGAATTTACCTCTATGATCTTTGCCGTTGTAGAGGATATAGCATTTGCAGCCAAAGATCTTGAAGAAAACAATATTGGGCGCTCTTCCTCTCCATTGCTCGTATGGAGTTTTGTTGTAGGCTTTGTTGATAAGGGATCTGTTTTGAGTGAAACAAGCAGTGTTGACAGCTTCTCCCTAGAAATAATTTGGAAGCTTTGCTTCTGCTATCATTGTTTTTCTAGCCTCAATCAATGTTCGATTCTTTCTTTCCACAATGCCATTTTGTTGAGGAACTCCAGTAGCAGAGAAATTATGATTAATCCCATACTCATCACAATATTGAGCAACACTGTTATTCTTGAAATCAGTTCCATTATCTAATCTAACGCTCACGATGTCGTCTTCTTTTTGAGATTGGAGTTTTCAATAGAGGGAAGTAAATATATCATAGCAGTCATCTTTCGATATCATCATTTCTACCCATGTGTATCTTGAGTATTCATCTACCATAACTAAAGTATACTTGTTTCCTCCAATGCTTGCGGTGGTGACCGGTCCAAACAAATCCATATGAAGCAGTTTTAAACATTTTGAAGTTGATGGCGTAGTCTTGCTAGAGAAAGACTGCTAAGGTTGTTTACTAAGCTGGCATACTGCGTATTTTCTATCATGATGATCAGCTACTTTGGGAAGTCCTTGACAAGATTTTCCCGTCCTAGCTTAGCCAAACACTTGAAGTTCAAGTGGCTCAAGCACTTATTCCATAGCTAGCTTCTTTCACTTACATTATTTGCTACAAAATAGAAATTAGTGATCGAATTTACAGCAGTAAGATCAATGATGTAAACATTAGCCTTACAAGTCCTTATGAGCAAATTGAGTCCGGATATGCCATCTTTGATAAAGCAGTGCATTGAAGTGAAATGGAATTCTAGTCCTTTATCGCAGAATTGTGATATGGAGAGCAAGTTGTGCTTGAGGCGTTCTACAAGCGCAACTTTTTCAATGCAGACTTTATCTTTTCTGATTCTTCCATATCCAACTATGTGCCCTTTATTGTTATCACCAAAAGTTACTGAGTGTGAATACCCCTTTCCGAATACGGGCGACGCACAGGAAGTCTTTTTATTATTTATCTTTAGTTTATCTTTTCTATGGGATTAGGATATTCAAGTTGGCATTTAACTTTATTAAGAGTCGCCACGTTGTTTTTATCGAGCTAAAACATTAAGAATAGCTAACAGGGAGATTTCGGGGGTCAAGTTACGATAAGAGAAGAATATCAAGTTATCACTCCTATCGCCCGATAGATCGGACTTTCTATCATGATAAAGGTGTTAGTAGTGTGTTAGTGATTGAGACTGGATCCGAAGATTGCCTACGTTCCTCTCGTGATGAGAAGCTCAGGTAGATGTAGTTCGCACATAATCGGAATAGAGAGAAGAAGAGGGGATCATGCATAATGAAAGGGGAGGAGAAAGAATCATGCAAGATGATCACATCCTAGAATAATGATTATACTATTGATCAGATCAATGTGTAGTCATCACCTTCATCATAGGAGGGTTACTGATCATGGGAATAATTACCTAAAGTTAAGAGTTTAGAAGTAGTTCCTAGATCTCGTGGATCATCATCGGCTATGCATATGAATAGGGATTTAATCACTAGATCTAACATGTTACACGTGGAAGTAGCAGATCTAGCATAATAATAAGAACATCATGAATATATATGAGATAACACATAAACATGAAGATCTCTACCCTAGTCATGGAGCATATTATGAATTCTAGTAAGAACATGAAGAAAATGTTATGAATCATATGAATATAGGTGAATCAACATAATGAAACTAGCATAAATCATATCTAACTAAGAAAACATATAGAATCCTTACCAATCTTGACAAGAACAAAGCCGAATATTTTCCGCAGATTCGCCGGCCCTTCGGGATTGCTAGAAAGGCTTGGAGAGAGAGTTTTGTCGTCAGTATTGGCTGTGGAACTCGGGGAGAGAGTTGTTATTCTGAATTATGAACTGAGGTCACCTATTGATAGGGATTTATGACCTAGAAGCACTTGCCGCCCGGCCCCTCCCTGACTGGCCGCCCGGCCAAACCAATAAGTTGACACGGTTTCCAAGGCTCTGATCAATATGGACTCTGGACAAAACCTAGATAACGTCTATCTTTACAGTCCTGCACATCTTGTAAATACCTGGGAGGTCCCTATGAGTTCTGGAATGCCAAACAACTCACTTTCAGGTTGGATACTAACAGTAGCCCCGACACTTCTTGCAAGGCAATGGAGGGTCGTCGATTAAGAAAAGAACCGATCTGAAACATGAGTTCCAAATCAAGAGAGGAGTGAGAAGAGGTGAACAGGTTGGTCAAGTGGCTGAACCTTTGTCAGGCTACCTACGTATCCAAAGGAAATCAAGCCAATCGTAGTTCGAGAATTAGGGGAGAAAGAAACGAGACATCATCTTTCACAGGGGATAGACAAACATTCGTCAAACAATAAAGTCACCTGGACCCTACTGGGAAAAAGGAAAAAGAAATGAGACATCAGACTCCGGCTGGGGATAACAATCCTACGGACACTATCCTGTATGAAGACTGAACATTCGTAAGCATTAAAGTCATTGCAGATGGACTCTATTGGGGGAAAAAAGTGAGGCCATACGCACGGTTCGACAAAAAGTTTAAAGAATCGAGAACAGAATTAGGGATGAATTCTAACTTCCTATAGAGCACGCGTAATTGAATAATTTCTCGGTAAACTATGGTACTTAGAGAGGTATAGTCCTCAATATCGCAGAATCCGGTAACTGGTAACACCAATTGTCTAGAGCTCGCACGGGTTACGCCAAATAAATTTATCAAATAGGAAGGGTTTAAGGACGTTCCCAGCCTTCCATTATAATTTTTAGGGTTTAAGGGCGTTCCCAACCTCCAATTATAAATTGATTTGGTTATGAAAGGATTTTACGACGGTTTCCTTAATCCGCCTTCGGGTTTATGGACGTTTCCCACCTCCAATTATAATCTTAGGGATTATGGACGTTTTCGACCTTTAATTATAGATTGTTTTGGTAAATTTACGCGGTCTTCTGGACCAATATTTGGTGATTTACGCGGTCTTCCGGACCAAATTTAGTGATTTACACGGTCTACCGGACCAGTTCATTAAGTTTGGTAATTTACGCGTCTTCCAGACCAGATTTGGTGATTTACCCGGTCTACCGGACCAGTTCATTAAGTTTGGTAATTTACGCGGTCTTGCAGACCAGATTTGGTGATTTACGCGGTCTACCGGACTAAATTTAGTTATTTACGCGGTCTTCCAGACCAGTTCATTAATTTTTGGTCAAATTCGGGTTGAATATGACTAATAGTGCTAATTTTTGGATTAAAAACAATCTGAGGGGATAAAATGTAAATTTTTGCATCTGGGGAATAAGTTGTCGCGTGGCCAGTCCTTCTGATTGGCTAGGTTTTGCATACGAGGATCGCTTGTGGGCGCGCGAGATGGAGGGCTGAGATCGTGCCACGTCGACTAGACACACTGGCCGCGCGGCTAGTCCCTTCGTTGGACAAACCTTACAAACAGCCGCCGGCTGTTGCTTCCTTCCTCACTTTTCTTCTTCCTCTTGACGAGTTTAGAGATAAAAAGAGAGCTTTTTGGAAGGTTTTGATATTGTTGCGATGGATTTTCAGTATCTTTTTGGTGCGGAGCAACCTTGTGAGCAAGGTGAAGGTGCGGGGAAACAATTCGAACAAGGTGGAGGTGCGGAACCACCTCAACAAGAGGATCAACATCAACAACAAGCGAGGATGGCTTCTAGAAATTTCCGTCCCGATGAATGGCATTTCACAATGGGACAGCATTTTGAATTGTACGTGGGTCCCGATAAACATTGGTCTGGAGGGAGGCTGATGGAGACGAAGGAGGTAACGATCTTGCTTTTTATCGCTTTTGGGTCTTTTATTTATACTTGTCGTATTATTCTAAGACTCCTTTAAATTAGTTAATCGTTTGTGATTATTTAATTTTCTGAGATTGTTGATTATTTTTGGGGACGGCGAATATATGCGCAAATAAACAAATAAAGCATGCATGTACACTTTAATTATAGCACATAATTTATATTGCCCATTGGGTAACGTACCTTTGCTGTGTTTAGCTGCAAAGGATGAAATCTCGAGGGTCTACAAAGGCAGTGGCAGAGATATGGTAGAGATTGCCGCCGGCTGGTGCGGTGAAGGAGAGGATCAGGGCCCTTGGTTTCGGTCCGTTTTTTGACGCGGTGCATGCTGTGGAGGGGACCCAGAAGGTGATGGGTTTAGTTGAAGTGATGAGGGAGTACTGGTGGGACACTACCCATACATTTCATTTTAGCTGGGGAGAGGTGACCATTACTCCCACTGACTTTGCTGCTATCACCGGACCCATGTTCACGGATGTGGAGCTACCTTTTGATGAGTCTCTGTCTGCGGACCCACACCGTCAGGTTGAGTTGATTGGGATGCCGTTGGGCAAAGGTGTTAATGGGAATGGTTTTGAGGCAGGTCGCCTGAGGACTTTGTTGGATGAGGCTATCCGAGATTTTGTGGAGGGTATCAGCGACACATATTGTCTGGTGCAGGCTATCCTGTGGTACAGCTTGTCACAGACCTTGTTCCCGAGTGCAGGGATATTTTGTCGATTTTCTTTGCTGGGTGTTCTAGCTGATCTGGAGCGGGCGAGTCAGGTCTCTTGGGGCAGAGCCGGGCTGGCAGAGATGTACAGATCCCTAGATGTCTGCTCGAGGTCCAGTACCTCGTCTTTTGACTATTTTCAGTTTGCTTTTGAGGTATGTCCCTGACTTGCTTCCTTATTCCATATCTGTCCTTTGTATAGAACTGTTTGGACTGAAATGCTATCTTATTTCCACAGGTGTGGGTCTACGAGCTGTTCCACATTACTCCCTTCGATGTGCAGGGGATTAAGGAGGTGCCAGTTATGAGGTTCTGGGCAAAGAGGAATCGGTTGGAGGGCCGCGGCAAAGCCAGGAAGACTCCTGATTTAGGGCTCTTTACCTCGAGGTTGAGTGGTCCACTGCATGAGGAGTTTCAGTTCTTTCCTTGGTCGGATCTGGGGTTGTCATGGGTCGGTATGGCCCAGGATTTTACTGCTTCCCGCTGCTTTTTGGTAGGGTTGACTGGGGACGCCATGTATCTTGGCGAGAGACTTTGCAGGCAGCATAACAGATATCATGCGGTGTAGTCCCCTCTTGAGCCGCCGTGGGATATGTTGTATCCGGCTAGGCTGAGGACGAGCGGTGACTACCGAGTGAGGACTTCGGCCTATCTGTACCAGAGTGGGGATGACTAAGAGTGGTTTGTGGAGCATGTGCTGGTGAGTCCGCAGGTGTTGCCGAGGAGGCAGGCTGGTGCCTATCCGGATAGCTCGAGTAGAGGGGCTAGATATGGTATGGATATGCCGCGGTTCCCTGATAGCATCCGGATGCAGCAGGGCGGTACCGAGGTGGACTTTGATCTGACTCCGACTGAGGCTGACGAGGTTACTGGGGCCCAACTTCCTCCCCTTGGAGCCACTGTATGATATCCTTTAATTTCTTTCTTGCACACACACTTTAGACCTGTATCTTAACTGTGCTTATCTGTCCCAGGTGACTCGGGAGGCTTATATCCGTTCTGTCCATAGAGGCAATATCTTTGAGCGGTTATTAAGGAGCTTGGCTGCTGCTTGTACTTACCGTCAGGAGGACGTGGTGGTGCCGCTGCACAGAGAGAGAACACCTACGGAGGCTTCTTCCTCGTCCCATGCCCGCCAGAGGTCTGTCAGAGGTAGAGGCTCGGGAGCTGGTGGATCCCACTATATGTAGCAGCGGGGCCATGGTGATGATGATGATAGTGATGATGACGAGGAGGAGGAGGTTGAGATTTGAGGATTCTGACTCGGACTAGATGTAGTCCTTATTCATGCATTTGTTAGCGAGAGAGAGAGAGAAACAAACATATATATTTATGTATAATATTTTTATTTGCTTTTATATGTATGTAATTAATTAGTATTTTATTTACATGTCTTTATATTTAGTACAATGCATGAGCCTTAGGGGTAAAATTGGGATTATACATTATCGGGTAATTCCACCTCTTTATCGAACCTTTTTTGTGACTTGGGACCTTCAAAATGTCTGAGATGGGTCCATTCCGGCGTTTGATGGGGACGGGATTGCAAATCTGTCAAAATTGGCTTATGTGGCCGCGTGGCCAGCCATGGGGAAAGACTGGCCGCGCGGCTAATCCCTGGCCTGACATGTTTTTCGTCTGAATTTTCCTTGTATGATCAGGACTCGAACTCCCAACTCTATTTAACAGCAGCCTGCGCAGATAGACGAGGCAGGCAGTAGTTTTCTCTTCTTTTGCTCTAGGTTTCGATCTTTCTGCGTTCTTCTGATGGATAGACACCCTAGGATTTCGGAGGAGAAGCAACGTTACTTCATCAAGAGCTTGAAGATATGGGTCCAGAAGCTTTCGAAAACAACTCATGCCTCCTTTGATAGGAGATTCGGGATCAAGTGTCTTTGGTCCCTGTTCAGGGTTAAGTCTGATGAGAGCTTGATTCGTGCTGCTGCTAAGTTCTAGGATAATGAGAATCATGTCTTCAACTTCTTTTATAATGAAATCACCCCAACATATGAAGACTTCGTGGCTCTTTGTGGTGCGAGAGTAAGGGACAGGGTAGCTATGCCACAGTATCAAGTGCCTCCAAAACTTCGGGTTTCTCAACTGCTGAGGGTTTCTATTGAAGAGGCTAGAGGCTTGCTGTTGGATGGTGACGTTGACCTCTGTGGGCTTCCCATTAGGTTTATTAATAGCACGGTGGAGTCTGATACAGCTTTGGATTGTCTAGCACTCTGTCTATTTGCCTCGGTACTATTTCCACCTTAGGTAGGAGTGGATACGATGGGTTGTGTTGACATGGTGGACCAGGCTCGAGCCAATCGCAGTATTATCCCTTGTTTTCTTGGGGAGACTTTGCATGGTATTGGAGAGTTAGCCTCGGGAGCTCGCAAGATGACCAGAGGGAGCACCCGACTACTAACCTTGTGGCTGCAGGAGAGATTACGAGTGTTGGAGGATCCTGTTGGGCCAGTATCACCTTGGGTTTGTCAGAGTTGGCGAGTAAGGCAGCCATTTACGGGGATGACTCAGCTTGCATGGGTGACATATCTGGCGCAGATGGGTACGGCTCAGATCAAATGGATAGTACCTCAGTGGGGGGTTATCAGAGCACGGTGGGCTCAGAGCGATCTTTACATTATTCGGGTTCCTGCCTTTGATGATACCACCTACTATTATGCAGTGCGGGTGTGACGTCAGTACGGGATGCCTCAGATTATACCTTTTTCATGGGATGAGACTTGTAGTAGGGTCAGTGCCAGGCTACTCCCTATGAATGTTGGGGTTGTGGTGCTCTTGGAGCGGTGTTGGTCTTATGCTCTCATGCCCAGCACTCTCTGTATACAGCGACCTTATGACATACTTCTATCTCGAGAATACTTGGAATGGTACCAGACAACTTTGGGGGATATGAGACAGACTCTGAGACGACTGAGACGCAGGGTGGTGGTCCCTTATATCTCGAGTAGATGCTTAAGGGAGGAGGAGACTCTACAACGCGAGGTGAAGGCCAAGTTGGTTCAGCTAGCACCTACTAAGAGGAAAAGAAGGAGAAAAGGCCCAACAGGGGTGACTCGATTGAGGAAGGCTTTATTTGATGACCCTACTAGACAGGCTAGACGCGGACGAAGGGACAAGAAACCGAAGAAGGAAGAAGAGGAGGAGGAGTGACTCCGAGTATCCAACCACAGCCGTTGCAGACACATAATTTAGATTTTAGTTTGTTTTAGTTTCTTTAAATTTCATAGCAGGTTATTTATTCGTAGATTCTTTCGAGCTTAGAGTTCAAATAAATGTTAACATGTAGTGACTTGTGGAAATCGAGATTTTGCTTCAGTTAATAAACAGATTGTTTGCTTTATTGAATTTTGCTCAAACCAGATTTGGATTTTTATTTATTTTTTAGACCGCGCCTTTGAAGGTTGCCTACGTTCCCCTTTTACAAGTAGAGCTAAGTGGCTCAGGTCACCATTGTTCATTTCTGATTGTAGAAAGGGAAGATAGAAGGGGGGGGGAAGTAATAGAGAATGATAGTAATATATATATATATATATATATATATATATTTATTTATTTATTATTATTATTTTTTTACAAAGGGGGACGGCCGTTATAGAAGACCGTTTGATGGAGAGTACCGCTGATGGAGAGTATCGCTTATGGAGTAGACCATAGTATTCAGTTGTAGTAGTGACGGAGATTGTAAACCTTGACTGGGAGGAGGCCGTTGTCGTCCATATATACCCAATCTTCATTTTTCTTGGTTAAGCGACCCGTCTCGATGAGTAGTCGGATCCTTTGTTTCAATTCTTAACAGTCGTCAGTACTATGTCCTCCATTCTGGTGATAGGAACACATCCTACTTGGTTCGGAAATCTGCAGTGTCGGAGTAGGACCAAATTCTTGTATCGGTTGTAGTTTACCAATTCTCTGTAGTGCTTTGAACATGAAGCCCAAAGGTAGGTCCGAACTTGTGCAGTGTCGGAAAAGGATGGGGGGCCCATTTTGTGATTCGAACCTCCCGTGCATCGGTCGTAAGGACGTGGTATTCACTAAGTGGCTCTTTAGTTGAGTTATAGCCAATTCGCATTTCTGATTCCAAATGTCTTCTGGGTAATTCTGTAATTCTTTAAGGACCGGGTTTCCTGCCATCGTAAGGCGGCTGATGTAGTGCAGTAGACTTATGAGTTAGATTCTTTCCCTTCTTGACGAGGGGATGACATTGTTATCAGCTTTCTAATCTTCTCGGGGTCGAGCTCGAACTTCTGTCCCAATCTGTACCCTAGAGCTTTTGTCTGACTAGTACCAAATCTGTATCTTGACGAATCAAGGGGAGTTTTCAAACCCCCGAACCTCATAACAAGAATCTCTGTTTTCGTAATCAAACTTAGGCTATACATTAGGTTTTTCTTATGTTCCTCTATAACATAGGTGGCGACTCTACAATTAAAACACGATTAGACATCCTAGGATAACTCGCGCGCTCTAGCCAAGCCGCGGGCCCCTTACGGGGTATCTACACAATTCAAAATAGTTAAAATAGCACAAGGGGGAACTGTTAAGACGTTAACGCTCTACAGTTATAAGGGAAGCAGATATGCACAAGAGATAAAGTACAGGGGGAAAGAACAAGTAAGTACAATTATGATATTGATGAAAGTTTGACCCTCAAATGTTTGAAGATGTTTAAAGCTAGTCCCCAGCAGAGTCGCCGCTGTGAATACCCCTTTCCGAATGCGGGCGACGCACGGGAAGTATTTTTATTATTTATCTTTATTTTATCTTTTCTATGGGATTAAGATATACAAGTTAGAATTTAACTTTATTAAGAGTCGCCACGTTTTTTTTATCGAGCTAAAACATTGAGAAAAGCTAACAGAGAGGCTTCGGGGGTCAAGTTACGATAAGAGAAGAATATCAAGTTATCACTCCTATCGCCCGATAGATCGGAATTTGTATCATGATAAAGGTGTTAGTAGTATGTTAGTGATTGAGACTGGATCCGTAGATTGCTTACGTTCCTCTCGTGATGAGAAGCTCAGGTCGACGTAATTCGCACATAATCGGAATAGAGAGAAGAAGAGGGGATCATGCATAATGAAGGGGGAGGAGAAAGAATAATGAAAGATGATCACATCCTATAATAATGATTATACCATTGATCGGATCAATGTGTAGTCATCACCTTCATCATAGGAGGGTTACTGATCATGGGAATAATTACCTAAAGTTAAGGGTTTAAAAGTAGTTCCTAGATCTCGTAAATCATTATCGGCTATGCATATGAATAGGGGTTAAAACATTAGATCTGACATGTTACGCGTGGTAAGCAGCAGATCTAGCATAATAATAAGAACGTCATGAATATATATGAGATAACACATAAACATGAAGATTGCTACCCTAGTCATAGAGCATATTATGAATTCTAGTAAGAACATGAAGAACACGTTATGAATCATATGAATATATGTGTATAAACATAAAGAAACTAGCATAAATCATATCTAACTAAGAAAACATATAGAATCCTTACCAATCTTGACAAGAACGAAGCCGAATCTTTTCCGCAGATTCGCCGGCCCTTAGGGATTGCTAGAAAGGCTTGGAGAGAGAGTTCTTCCGTAAGTATTGGCTGTGGAACTCAGGGAGAGAGTTGTTGTTCTGAATTATGAACTGAGGTCACCTAGTTATAGGGATTTTTGACCTGGAAGTACTGGCCGCCCGGCCCCTCCCTGACTGGCCGCCCGGCTAAACCAAGAAGTTGACACAGTTTCTAAGGCTCTGATCAATCTGGACTCTGGAGAAAACCTAGATAACGTCTATCTTTGCAGCTCATCCGATTAGGTCATCAATATCTTCTTATCTGGGCTTTTCGTGAAATCCTTGATAAGTCCTGCACATCTTGTAAATACCTGGGATGTCCCTGTGAGTTCTGTAATGCCAAATAACTTATTTTTAGGCTGGGTACTAACACTAAGGAACCTCTTCCTTAACGTACATTTTCAAGAGAGTTGATATTTCCCGTCAATTGTCTAGAACATCCACTGTCGAGATACCATATATGCGCTTTAGCTTTTGGAGAATTGGTCGTGAAGCAGGAAACCTGAAAGATAAACATTAAAGAGCATGTCCCCTTTATTCTTGGGTACTAGAGTTAGCAACTATTGACAACCCACTCATGTTTAACCTTAGGATTTTTACGTCCCTTGGCATTAGGAGTGAATCACAAAAGGCATTCTGCAGCCTTGTGACCTAAACCATCACACACAACACAATTATGAAAGCCACTTATAGATTGGGTTTTTACAAACTCTTTACTATTCTTTGGCTTAGCATTCTTAACTGGATCAGATGAACCAGCTTTGATAAAAAACCATCTTTTAAGGTTTGGATGTGTTTTTCTTAAGAATGCGCATCTGGCGTTGACGCCCATAGCTTTCATGTGCATAGCTCTGTTGCGCAGATTTGACATTTGAAGTTGAAGTGCAACCTTAATCAAAGTATGAATTGTCAAGCGCGGATTCATCTTTATCTTTTCCCTTAGCTTTTCCAGTTTGCTTCTTTGGGTAAACATAATGGAAATTTTGTCTCTGGATTTTCTTCTGTCCTTTACCCTTTTAAGCAGAATGCTTTGCTTTGGTAATTTCATGAGTTTGCTGGGGGTTAAATTCATATTCCTTTTTAAAGCAAATGGCACATTTAAAGTTGTCACTAGTTGTGAATCCCAAGCCTTCTTTATGTCCACTGGATTTTTGGGATTCTAGAATCTGATCCATAGTGACATGAGATTTGGTCCACTCAGCAGTGATCTTTGTGAGATCAGCCACTTGAGCAGCCAGCTCTTCATTTCTAACTTTAAATAGCGCATTTTGTTCTGTCAAAAAATGGTTCTTTTCAGTAAGAGGAGTCATACTCTTGATCTGCTCCTTAAGGATGGTGATCTCAGATTTTAATAGAGTTTTCTTCATCTTAAGCTGTGAAATTTCACCAATTGATAAATCCACTGCTTCTTTCATAGAATTGAATTTCTTGATTACGTGTTCAGCTTGTTGAAAAATGGACTCTCGTTCAGCAACAGAGTCATCATTTTCTTTTACAATTTCAGCAGGAATTTCAAGATGTTCTTTGCGCAAAGGCGCAGCTACACCTTTCTTTGATAAGTCTGTCTGGCAAATAGATACTTGCCATTCTGTCTGCTCGGAGTCAAATGACCCATCTCTACAAGTTCAGTAGTTGTGGGACCTTTCTTCTTTGCTATTTTTCTTGGCGCATTCAGTGAGTTCATATCTGGAACGTCATTTTTTTTATCGCTGTTGTCATCAGCATTTGCCATTAAGCAGAGCAGTCCATCTTCAGAATCATCATCATCGTTGTCCTCCGTGTCAGTATCTATCCATGGTTAATGCGCACAGCTCTAATTTTGGCAAAGTATAGCGCGTAACAAGAGTATGAAATGCACAGCGGAAACTTAAAGCAATCACAAATGCGCAGGTATATGCACAGGTGTGTAAAACACATGCAACTAAGTTTGGCTTAAAGAGAGGCGCAAAAATCTACTAAGGCGGAAAGTAAACAAACACAATTCAAACAGTGCAAAGCAATCTACAATGATCAAACAAAACAATATATCAGAAAAGCTTAAGAGTAAAGTAAAAAGCAGAATAAAGTGACAAGCTATTTGGAGAGGTTCGATCGAAAAGATCTACTTCCTCTACCAAGATGGTTAGTCTTGGATTTCTAACTACGAGATTTATATTGGTTTGAGAATATTTTACAAGATTACAAGGAATCAAAACTCAAATCTAAATCTATGCTTTTAAGAACAAATCCTAGACTAAAATGGTGTATCTCTATAAGTATGATCTATTGGGTTTCGTCATAACATGCGCAGCGGAATTAAGCATTTAAAATTTCATGAAACCCAAAGCCCATAGATCCATTCATATGATTATATCAAATACCTGCATAATGAATACTAGAATACTAACCCTTGATGCCTTTGATTTTGCAGCCTTGAATCTTTATGGAGACTAGAAAGCTTGATCACGAACAAAAATCAGGAACACGAACTTTGAAGATGATAAGCTTCACCTGTGGACACCCCGCCTTGGACCTCTTGCTCCGATTGTATACATAGTATTTTTATTTAACTTATTTTTGTTAATTTATATTTCTTCGGTTAAGTTCCTAACTGATTCCGTTAGTGTTGGACTAAACTGAATAACAGAGTTAATTTTAGAGTCATTTCGGTCATTCTGTCATTTTTACCCGCGGGCGCCTCCGGCACTGCCTATGGGATGCGCGCCTCTCGCAGCCAAAGCAGGAAGCGCGTGCCTCCTATTATGGCAGTTACAGATTGCAGCCTTTTCCCTCTATTTTCTTGATCATAAAAACTCTTTTTTACCTCCAAGTTCATCCCCCCTAGGTTTGTAACTCCCAAATCCCATATTCTAGTCTTTTCCCTAAAACAAAATATTTGATCTTTATTTTATTTGATTATCTATTTATTATTTGATTTACTTCTATTTTCTTATTGGTCAACTGGACATGTTTTCCTCTCTTTTTCACCTATAAAAACCTTTTCTTTTTACCTTAGAAAGGGACCTCAAATTCTCTCAACACTTACACGATACACAATTCTCCCAAGACTTCTTCCTACAAGATTTCTAGCAACAAAACTCTACACAAATTGTTCCATAACAATTTTTCTACAACAAACATCATTTTTCCCACCAAGTTTAAGGTCCTTTTTCTTAAGGTACAACTTCATCTTTCTTCTTCTATTTTACATGTATTTTTAATGTATGCAATCCCCATCAAGTGGGACATGACCAAATGACCACTTTATTACATTAAAGTTGGTTAAGGTTATCTCCCTACATTCTAAATTCTAGTCTACTTTACTCTTCTTCTCTTAATGTAATCCTTAGCATAAAATCAATAAAAAAGTTCTCTTTTATTTCCCTTTTATTTCCCCCTTTTCTCTATCATATAATTGTTAGTACAATTTATTAATTGAAGGAATTTTTACATTAGAACACCAATAGTAGCAAGACCCGCGTAAGCAGGGCGGAGTGGGTGTTTAAGTACTTCCCACTCCGTCACCTAACCCCCGAACCCTTCTCTCCCGAATCTTTGGTTTTGTAACGTAAAATAGGCTATTCTTTAAGTTTTTCTTATGTTACCTTAATAACATAGGTGGGGACTCTACAATCCAAAATCAGTTAGACATCCTAGGATCCTTCCACCGCTCTAGCCAAGCAGTGGGCTCTCCCGGGGTATCTACATCACCCTATATCGGTATCCACACCACGAACGAATATCAAGAACACTTGATCTTGTTTCTAGACCGAATTATGAAACACGCTTTCACAATTATAAGAACTATATGGAATTAATATGTGATGTTCTTGTTCTTCAATCTAAGGATCTCTTAGAACAAGAAATAACTCTCAAAAAATCTTTGGAGGCTTACACAAACTTATGGAGTGATTAGGGCAACTACAGAGGGTTTAAATACTTGTTTAACCTATTCCAAATAGGTAACAAGTGACTAAACCCAAAAGAAAACGGATTAGGAAAATCCCAGTCGAAACATGATTGGGTCCGCCCGGGTATTCAAGTAGGTCCGGCCGGATCCAAACATGGTCCGACCGGGTACTACACTTGGTGCGCCCGGGGCACAAGGGGGTGTGGCCGGGTCCTTTACAAGGTCCGACCGAACCTTTCCTTTTCCACTTTTCTTCCTCTAAATTCCTAATATTCCTCAAAGGTCCTTCGGCCCAAATTCCAAGTAAGTCCTTTATGATTCGTTCTATTTGTGTGTGACCCTATAGGATTACACTAAGTTGGCAATGGGTTCAAACATAAACCCATAAGATATGATTAGGTTCTAGCAAACTGTCATACCTACCCAAATAGTGTAAGTATATACAAGTTCGCATTCCTTTATAGAACATGTCACAATCCCTTTGTCCACGATGTCATTGAACACAAGTCATGGTCAACAAGTCAACTTGTATTGTTCAATACTTTCTTGATACCGAATATGTTGATAATCCAAATGACATTGATCCAATCAATTCACTTGAGTTTGGCCAAACATTTCATCAACATCATTCTATGAGGGGCCCAAGCTTGACATCTCTCCGAAGAGGGACAAATCCAACTTAGCTTATTATTCTTCCCTACGTGAATCCGATTATGCCAATCATACCCTTTATAACTTCCTGGTCAAAGGTAGCGTTTAAATATGTCAAACATAATGTTCATCAAGTGGAAGACTATAATAACTTCATGTCAAAGGATTCAAATGACATAACTAATATGAGATCTATATATGACATTGACCATGACATAAAGCTCATACAGCGGGTCATGTCCAGTACCCTGTTTCAAACAAGTACCCATAAATCTAACATGATCATCCAAACAGCTTCCTTTGCAGCATCCGATGCAGCAATATACTCAGCTTCAATTGTAGAATTAGCGACTGTACTCTCCTTGGAACTCTTTCAGCTTACAGCTCCACCATTTAACATAAACACAAAACCCTATTGCAATCGACTATCATCTCTGTCGGTTTGGAAGCTTGCATCCGTGTAACCATTTACAATGTGTAGACACCCCGCCTTGGACCGCTCACCCCGATTGCACACTTGATTTTTTGTTTCTCCCTCTTTTTAGTGTTTTCTGTTAGTTTCTGTTACTTTGGTTAAGTTCCAGACGGACTCTGTTAAGTCCCGGGACTAAACTGAATAACAGTTCTAACTTTCTGTAGACACCCCGCCTTGGACCGCTCACCCCGATTGCACACTTGATTTTGTGTTTCTCCCTCTTTTAAGTGTTTTCTGTTAATTTATGTTACTTTGGTTAAGTTCTAGATGGACTCCGTTAAGTCCCGGGACTAAACTGAATAACAGTTCTAACTTTCTAGTCCATTCTGTCAAAAATTGCTTTTCAGAGTCGCAATCCTCCGCCCCTTGAGTCCAGACGCGCGCGCCTTCCGCCGCCTAGGTGGGATGCGCGCGCTTCTGGGGTGTGTCAGTTACAGATTCTGCCCAAGAATCTCTCCCTTGCTCATTATACATAATTTTGCCCGGGAAAGATTTCTTGGAGACTCCGTTTGGCTCTAAAAACAGTCCTCTTTCAACTATAAAAACCCCTCCAATCCATCATTGGAAGGGACCTGGACCTTGAATCTTTTCTCACATCTTTTCTAGACTTTTCCTTTGGGACTTCTTCCAACTAAGTATTCAACCTCTTCTTCAAGGCTTTTCAAGAGGTTCTCTTTGGAGGATACTATAGGTAAATGTCTTAAACATCTCTCTTCTTCTCCTTCTTCTTCTTCTTCTTTAATCAAATGTGCAATCACCCCAAAACCATTTGGGACATGACACCAATGGTCCTTTCATTACATTGAATTGGCCTAGGAGTCATCTCCCTACATTCTAAACTTTAAAACCCCTCTTTTATCATCATTCGAATAGGAAGAACGCATTTATCTTTTAAAGTGAATTATGAAAAACAAGACCGACTTTGCTCGGGCGAAATGGGTGTTTAAGTACTTCCCATTTCGTAACCTAACCCCCGAACCCCTCATCCCAAAGAATCTCTGTTTTCGTAAATCAAACATAGGCTCATAAACATTAGGTTTTCTTACGTTCCTCAAAAACGTGGGTGGCGACTCTAAAACACAATTAGACATCCTAGGGTAATTCACGCGCTCTAGCCAAGCCGTGGTCCCCCCGGGGTATCTACAGTGGCGACTCTCCTGGGGAGTGCTTGAGGGTTAAACTTGTGTTTCTGTTCATAATTCACTTTTCTGGGCATTCTGGAAATTGACATGGGAAGCGCGCGCCTCGGACCTTCATGGCCCAAAGCGCGCGCGTCCCGCGTCAAATTCCAGAATTTCCCGCCTTCCATGTGTTCTTCCTATTCTTCCTATTATTTCGTGCTAACAAACATTGCAGGTGTTCCATCACACAATCAGGACCAGGGCAATCCCCTGAGTTCGTAAGTTTCTGATAATCTGACAGGTTAGCCCAGAAGCGGGCGCCTCCCAGATACAATGCGCCAGGCACGCGCTTCCCACAACACCAGCCCAAGGCGCGCGCTTCTGGTCCAATTTCCAGGGCAAGAACAGGTTTCAGTGACTGAACAGAACAGTGGGGTGTGGGCACAGTTGCGTGCATCAGAACAGAATTGAACCCTTGGACTGTTTAATTTTGTGTTTATTTACCGGTCACACGGGTGATTCGGGAGTTGTAATTTACGTGCTTATGTGTTTTTTTTATCTTTTCTTTTCAAAAAAATAAAAAATAAAATTTTTTTTGTCACATGATAGACCTCACACTACGCGCACATAATTCCTATTAACTGCTCACTATCGAGTCGCACAAGTCTAACTCCAAACCCGTTGAGGCCCGTCCTAGAAAGTTTCAAGCTCCACTCGACCTTGACTCTTTCGAAGCGGTCAACCTCAGCCCATGGCGTAGTTCATGACTACAGGCTGGGGGTGACCTCTAAGCCTCTCTTTAGCCGAGCACAAACCACACAATTCTAGTTAAGGTCTAACACTCTGTGACCAAGTCGGTTTTCATGTACCAAGATTTCCCTAAACTAATGTTTTCAAATCATACATGCCAACTTGTTGAAACGGACGCAATAAAAATCCGTCCCCAAAAGTGGTTATTTTGGATGAAAATAAAAATCCGTCCGCGCATGTATGCTTTACTACAATAATTTAGTTTAATCCCGACACATGTAGGATTCACAAGCGCGATAGAATCCGATGAGTATATGGGACCGCGAGATGGTCTATATACTAGTGTGACGATTCCATTATCTTCTTAGAAACCCCAAAAGGGACTCATTCCCTATGACTTATAAAATAAAAAAAGAGTCTTTTTTCTTATGTGGTTCGAGTCGTGTGCCCAACTGTGTGTTGTCAACCTCTTTATGGACCGAAAGTGTGAACCGAGACTGACAAGGGCTACTTATCCAATTATAGGTCTGATTGGTACTCTCCGCATCTACAGGGATTCATCCAACAGGCTTGTCCGTGAACCGATCACTTCAACAGCTTCTACATCATCAATGGTCGGCGACTCTAGCACCAACAACGCCATGACTCTCGAACAGCTTTCTGCCATGGTTCAAGCACTCCAACAACAAGTCTCTACCTTTAACCAAGAGGCTCAAACCAAGGAAGCCTTGTGGCAAGCTCATGTCGACATTCAAAGGGAGGCCCACGAGACCGAGGTTGACCAATTGAAAGCCAAGCTCCTCAAGCTATCCAAGAACAAGGGGGTTAATGACAATGAAGAATCCGAGTGGACTGAGGGTTTGTTTGAAATCCTATATGTCAGTGCCCGTACCAAAAAAGTGGGGGGACCAAGCACCGACAACAACGACCCCAAAATGGTAGATTCCATCATGGCCTACATTAATCAGAAATTCGATGGCCTCAATATGGGAAAAGGCTCCAACACAAGCCTTTATCAGTCATCCATCCTCATGAGCACGATGGCCGCTCTCCCCGACAAATTCAAGATGCCCGACATTAGCAAGTTTAAGGGCAACTCATGCCCGATGGCTCACATCGAGACTTACATTTGGGCTATGGTTCCGAAGAAGGTCTCCCCAAAAGTTATGGCTCAATGCTTTCCTCTCACCCTCGAGGGGGTGGCAAAGGATTGGTATGAAACTCTTCCGCTCACTGTCCGTCTTGATTGGGATGCCGCTATGCTTGCCTTCAAAAATCAATATCAAGGCAACACCACTCATCAGCCCACAAGGAAAGAGCTCGAGAACACCACTCAAAGAGACAACGAGTCCTTGATTGACTTCACAAGGAGATGGAATGACAAGCTCTCTGAAATTGTTGAGAGGCCAAACATAAAAGAGCAAATGGACATCTTTCTCAAGTGTCTCAAGATTGATCTCCGCACCCACCTAAGTGGGGCTTGCTACTCCGAATTCTCCCAAATGTATGAGGTGGGGGTACGCATGGATGACTTGCTCAAGGAGATTAAAAAGACCACTCCTACTTACTGATACAAGGCCGCCTCTGGTTCAAACAAAGAGGCTTCTGTCAATGCCGTTACTACCGACAATGGGAATTACAAGAAGGTCCCTCCACCACAAGGCAAGCGGTTCCAAAATGACCGCGTCTATACTCCTCTCAATGGCATGACCATCACCGAGGCCTATGAAGCTCTAAAATCCAAGGGACAAATCACTCCTCTTCAAGGGTACAAGCAACCACAACCGCTCCGTCCCAATCATGCCTACCACAAATGGTGTGACTACCATCAATGCACGGCCACCTCACCGAGGATTGCTTCTCCATCCGCAACACTATCCAAGACCTCATAGACAAGAAGGAATTCATAATCCCTAATGAGGGTGGTGTCAATGTAATAGAGGTAGGAGAGTTTGAAGGAACCACTCATTCGATCCCATTTGTGAATGAGGGCTCCGATGATATGAATAAACTTGATAATTCTTGTTATGTTGTGACTTATGATGAGATTATGAGGGAAGTCTTAGAGAATAGGAAGAAGAAGCTACACGGGACCGTGAACATGCTCACTCGCAGTGGCCGAGTAACAACGAGCACAATCCCTCCCAATACCGCAGCAACCAACACCTCTTATCAAAGATCGCAAGCACGCGACGTACCCGAAGATCCTTTGTTAACACAGCACAAGAAGACGCAAGCCAAAATATCCATCTGGGACCTTATTGCATCATCAAAGAAACACCGAGACCTCATCATCAAGAACTTGGATGACATATCAGTCTCTCCCGACATGACTCCTGAGGACCTCACAGCAATGATAGGTCACATTCACTTCGGTAATGTCATCACTTTTGCCGACATGGACCTCCCACCATTTGGGTCCGAACACAATGAAGCCATCTACCTCAAAGTAAGGGTAAGGGGGAGACCCATTTCAAGAGTTCTAGTAGACGGTGGTTCTGCACTCAACTTAATGCCTAGCCGAGTCATGGGCATACTGGGGCTCAAAAGCTCCGATTTACAACCTTCCGCACGAGTCATTAGAGGGTACGACAGCACTACTCGTACAGTCATGGGAATGTTAGAAGTTGATATCGAATTTGGAAGCATGATCATGTCCGTCCCATTCCAAGTACTTGATGTCCCTGCTTCGTTCAACTTGCTTTTGGGCCGACCTTGGATCCACAGTTCCCATGCGGTACCTTCCACTCTCCATCAGTATGTCAAGATCAGAAATAGGGACGAGATAGTCACCATCATGGCCGAGAATGTCACCATCCACAGAAATGGGGGACAACCCGTTCACCAAGTTCAACACGGGATAGAAGATGCCACTCTCTCCGGCGTCAACACCATCGACAAAGAAGGGGGAAACAGGCAATGGACCCTCGGCAATCCTAAAATCCTCCGCATGATGAGGAACATGAATCACTTTCCCGGTCTAGGCCTAGGGAAGCATCAACAAGGGATATTGCACCCCGTAGAAGTTCCTTTTGTCAAAAACAATTTGGTTTGGGGTACGAGCCTACCGAAGATGACTTAACGTACGAGCAAGCAGTCAAGAGTCAAAAGACCCAAGCTCGCAAAGAAGGTCGACAATATGAAATCCCTAACTTGAGGCCTTACCGCAACACACTAAACGGTTATTTTGTTCGCCAAGGGGAGGTGTAGACACCCCGCCTTGGACCGCTCACCCTGATTGCACACTTGGTTTTGTGTTTCTCCCTCTTCTAAGTGTTTTATGTTAGTTTTTGTTACTTTGGTTAAGTTCCACACGGACTCCGTTAAGTCCCGGGACTAAACTGAATAACAGTTCTAACTTTCTAGTCCATTCTGTCAAAAATTGCTTCTCAGAGTCGCGCGCCTCCGCCCCTTGAGGGCAGACGCGCGCACCTTCCGCCACCTAGGTGGGATGCGCGCACTTCTGGGGCGTGTCAGTTACAGATTCTGGCCAAGAATCTCTCCCTTTCTCATTATACATGATTTTGCCCGGGAAAGATTTCTTGGAGACTCCGTTTGGCTCCAAAAACAGTCCTTTTTCAACTATAAAAACCCATCCAATCCATCATTGGAGGAGGACCTTGGACATCATTACTTTTAGACATCTTACTCACTTCTTTCCTAGACTTTTTCTTGGGATTTCTTCAACTAAGTGTTCAACCTCTTCTTCAAGGCTTTACAAGAGGTTCTCTTTGAAGGATACTATAGGTAAATGTCTTAAGCATTTCTCTCTTCTTCTTCTTCTTCTTCTTCTTCTTCTTCTTCTTCTTCTTCTTCTCTTCCAATCAAATGTGCAATCACACAAAACCATTTAGGACATGACACCAACGGTCCTTTCATTACACTGAATTGGCCTAGGAGTCATCTCCCTACATTTTAACTCTAAAACCCCTTTTTATCATCATTTTAATAGGAAGAACACATTTATCTTTAAAAGTGAATTATGAACAAACAAGACCGACTTTGCTCGAGCGAAATTGGTGTTTAAGTACTTCTCATTTCGTAACCTAACCCCCGAACCCCTCATCCCAATGAATCTCTGTTTTCGTAAATCAAACTTAGGCTCATAAACATTAGGTTTTCTTACGTTCCTCAAAAACGTGGGTGGCGACTCTAAAACACAATTAGACATCCTAGGGTAATTCACGCGCTCTAGCCAAGCCGTGGTCCCCCCCGGGGTATCTACAGTGGTGACTCCACTGGGGACTGCTTGAGGGTTAAACTTGTGTTTCTGTTCATAATTCACTTCTCTGTGTTCTTCCTATTTCTCCTATTATTTCGTGCTAACAAACATTGCAGGGGTTCCATCACACAATCAGGACCAGGGCAATCCCTTGAGTCCATAAGTTTCTGATAATCTGACAGGTGAGCCCAGAAGCGGGCGCCTCCCAGATACAATGCGCCAGACACGCGCTTCCCACAACACTAGCCCGAGGCGCGCGCTTCTGGGCCAATTTCCAGGGCAAGAACAGGTTTCAGTGACTGAACAGAACAGTGGGGTGTGGGCACAGTTACCTGCATCAGAACAGAATTGAACCCTTGGACTGTTTAATTTTATGTTTTATTTACCGGTCACACGGGTGATTCGGGAGTTATAATTTACGTGCTTTTGTGTTTTTATCTTTTCTTTTCAAAAAAAAAATATAAAAATTGTCACGTAATAGACCTCACACTACATGCACATTACTCCTATAAATTGCTCACTATCGAGTCGCACAAGTCCAACCCCAAACCCATCGAGGCCCGTCCTAGAAAGTTTCAAGCTCCACTCGACCTTGGCTCTTTCGAAGCGGTAAACCTCAGCCCGTGGCGTAGTTCATGACTACATGCCGGGGGTGACCTTTAAGCCTCTCTTTAGCCGAGCACACAAACCACACAATTCTAGTTAGTGTCTAACACTCCGTGACCAAGTCGGTTTCCATGTACCGAGATTTCCCTAAACTAATGTTTTCAAATCATACATGCCAACTTGTTGAAACGGACGCAATAAAAATCCGTCCCCAAAATTGGTTATTTTGGACGAAAATAAAAAATCCGTCCCCGCATGTATGCTTTACTACATTAATTTAGTTTAATCCCGACACATGTAGGATTCACAAACGCGATGGAATCCGATGAGTATATGGGACAGCGAGATGGTCTATATACTAGTGTGACGATTCCATTATCTTCTTAGAAAACCCCAAAAGGGACCCATTCCCTCCGACTTATAAAATAAAAAAAAAAGTCTTTTTCTTATGTGGTTCGAGTCGTGTGCTGTAAGGATCCCGTCCTTGGGGGCGAAACACGCGAGGTTCGCACGAGGACAAAATGCCAAACACGGGAACCGGTCAAATTTAACGGAGTCGCCACATTTTGTTAATTTTAAACCCAACAAAATGACAAAGGTTTGAGTTCAAAGGTTCGGAGGTCAGGTTACAACTTGGGAGGAGTTTTTACGTATTCTCAAGTTGCCTCGGACAAAGCCGAGTCTCCCTAAGTTAGTTAAAATGTGCATATGTGTGTGTGTGTATTTAACGGAAAACATTCTGTTATTGATGTTATTTGAGAAACTCAGCTGAAAAGGGGGCCTTGAGTTATAAGATAAAGTTCAGAGGGCAAAATAGACAATTTTGCCCTTCTACCTAAAGTAGCCGTACAGCTGGAGGAGGCGATCCTGGGGTTTTACAGTTTGCTCATGAACAGTCCAGTTCAGAACAGAAACAGGGTATTCTGTCTGAAGCTGGACAAACTGTTTGTGATCCCAATTTGCAAGAAATCATTTTACAAGTTTTATAACATCATTCCTATGCTAAATGATCATCACTTGGTCCCCAAAGACAAGTATTTGGGTGTGATCATGAGAAATCATAGGACAAAATCAAGAGAGTTGATGAATGTCCCCTTTGGACCAAAGTTGGTCATTTGGTGAATAAAGATTGGAACTTTATCACCAAGATGACATCTTATGACTTAAAATCCTTCCAAGAGTCAAAATAACACATAAAGATTGGATCTTTATGACCCAAAAGTGGGATTTTGAGGCTAAATCAAAGAGGAAAATGATGGACACTAAGGTTCCACCATCCTCATGATTATCATGGCCAAACAAGCACAACATTTAAATAAATAAAGAATATAAATGACAATCAACAAGTCTATGAGTGTCTAGGTTTAGAACCTCTTCCATACAAGGTATGGAGGGCACCTTTGAACTTCTCATAGCTTGGACAAGATAGTAATGTAATAGATAGATATATATAGTGCTTGATAATGGACAAGTCTTGAAAGAAACAAAAAGTGCTTGAAATGGACAAGTCTTTGCATGAATGAATAGTAAATACATGTATAACCAAGATACAAGAAAGAAAATAGGAGTAAGATGAAGAGAAAGGAGGGGGTGTGGCTTTACCTATGATGGTTAAGGCCAATCTTCCTTTCTTCTCTCCTTTTTTGTATGTGATCACTCTCACTTTTTCTCTGTGGCAATTCCAGCAGAGTGACCTTTCTAATGTGTATTTCTCCCCCCTCTGAAATGATCAGCAAGGGGTTCTATTTATAGGGACTGAGGGCGCCCAAACCAGCCGTACGGCTAGGCCCCTCTAGTTCCCAAATCATCCGTACGGCTCAGCCTGGCGAGCTTCTGGATTTTTCCGATTTTATACCAGAGTAGTCCTGGAATTTATAGTTTATCCTAGGGAGGTCCTGGCCTATCAGCTTATCCCTGAAACGGTGCTAAGGCTACCTCTAAGATAGGTCGGTTTCAGATTGGGGTACTTACAGAGCCCCTCGGCAACGTCGCTTCGAAGGAGCGGGGTTGTCGATAAAAATAAGCATCCCAATTTGACGGGACGACGGCTTTAACCGATTTTGGTTGCATGGCTGGTCCTAGTAGTGTAGGATTCCTACGTATCCCGTTCGCGGGGAATCAAGCCTAACGTAGTTCGGGGTGAGAGATTTAAGGCTACTCAAACCTATAGACGACCGTCGAGGTTGGGTGGGAAACTCGGGCATGACACTCATTCGGTCAGAGGCGAAGGTTCGGGCATGACACTCATTCGGTAAGAGGCGAAGGCATGACACCAAGGGGTCAGAGGCTAAGGCATTTGGGCATGACACCAAGGGGTCAGAGGCTAAGGCATTTGGGCATGACACCAAGGGGTCAGAGGCGAGACATTTGGGCATGACACCAAGGGGTCAGAGGCGAGGCATTTAGGCATGACACCAAGGGGTCAGAGGCTAAGGCATTTGGGCATGACACCAAGGGGTCAGAGGCTAAGGCATTTTGGCATGACACCAAGGGGTCAGAGGCTAAGGCATTTGGGCATGACACCAAGGGGTTAGAGGCTAAGGCATTTGGGCATGACACCAAGGGGTCAGAGGCTAAGGCATTTGGGCATGACACCAAGGGGTCAGAGGCTAGACATGGTCAACTTGGCTCTATGGGAGAGGGTTGACTTGCTGGGGATATGGTTAAATTGACTCACACAGGACAGATTTTACTGGGCTTACGTCAGGGACGGCCTATGGTGACTATTCTAAGTCCATGCTTGACCGGGGTCAACTCCATCTTTAGGGAGATTGACGGGAAACTGGTCTTACGTCCCTCTAATGACTGCCGGGACAAAGGCTCTTGCCTATAATGACTATTCTAAGTCATAGCTAATGGACTTACGTCGGGGACGGCCATGACAAATATTTAACTGGGCTTACGTCAGGGACGGCCAAATTTTGACAAACAACTTAACTGGGCTTACGTCAAGGACGGCCAATTTTGGATATTTAACTGGGCTTACGTCGGGGACGGCCATTTTTGGACATTTAACTGGGCTTACGTCAGGGACGGGCAATTTTTCTCAAACTTTTAACTGGGCTTACGTCAAGGACGGCCAAATTTGGACATTTAACTAGGCTTACGTCAGGGACGGCCAATTTTTCTCAAACTTTTAACTGGGCTTACGTCAAGGACGGCCAAATTTGGACATTTAACTGGGCTTACGTCAGGGACGGCCAATTTTTCTCAAACTTTTAACTGGGCTTACGTCAAGGACGGCCAAATTTGGACATTTAACTGGGCTAACGTCAGGGACGGCCAAATTTTGACAAACAACTTAACTGGGCTTACGTCAAGGACGGCCGAATTTGGACATTTAACTGGACTTACGTCAGGGACGGCCAATTTTGGACATTTAACTGGGCTTACGTCAGGGACGGCCAAATTTTGGACATTTAACTGGGCTTACGTCAGGGACGGCCAATTTTGGACATTTAACTGGGCTTACGTCTGGGACGGCCAATTTTTGGACACTTAACTGGGCTTACGTCAGGGTCGGCCAATTTTCGACATTTAACTGGGCTTACGTTAGGGACGGCCAATTTTTGGACACTTAACTGGGCTTACGTCAGGGACGGCCAATTTTCGACATTTAACTGGGCTTACGTCAGGGATGGCCAATTTTTGACATTTAACTGGGCTTACGTCAGGGACGGCCAATTTTTGGACACTTAACTGGGATTATGTCAGGGACGGCCAATTTTTGACATTTAACTGGGCTTACGTCAGGGACGGCCAATTTTCGACATTTAACTGGGCTTACGTCAGGGACGGCCAAATTTTTGATTTCACAAAGCTGGGCTTACATCAGGGACGGCCAAATTTTTGATTTCACAAAGCTGGGCTTACGTCGCTGGGACTACCGGATTTTTTGATTTCGGGAACCTAAATTTTCTAGGTTCAATTCAAGTTGCATGAACCAAGGAGGGCATTTCCAGACTCTGGGAAATCTTGTTCAAGATGCGGGGGGCACAAGGGTAATTTCAGGCTGAGATTTTTCCTCGCCCAAACCATCCGTACGGATGTGGAGGTCACCTCTTTCTTTTTCAAAACACAGCAGCCATACGGATGGTCTCACCTATTTTTCAAAACTCAGTTGAAAGAAACGATAGGAGACAGGCGAAATTGAGAGGGAAACTCCATCAACTCGCAAATTTCCTTGCTCTAATTGTTCAAGGATCAACCATGGCGGGTCGGGCACGCGTGGGCTACCCTAGAGGGGCGGAGAAGAGGTTAGACATGGCTCGAAATTTTCGAGGCTACACTGTTAATCTTCGGGATGAGGGAGCGGGTTTCTACAAGTCTCCCACCGTTCACTTATGCCATGGTGACGGGGTAAGCATTCTTAAGCTCTTCCCAGTCAGATTTGGGTCTTGTACGTTTTTCCTAGGTCTAGGGTTCTTGTCCATGCCATTTGAGATTTTTGCATTTCTTGACACAATTTCGTGAATTGACCCCATTTTTGTGTCATTGAGACCATTTGGGACGTAGGTATGTGCTCGTAGCCTCATTTGGATATGCCTAGCTATACTCCCCAAAATCAAAGTATGTTGTCCGCGGCCTATGCATAAACTACTTGTACCTTAGGCTTGACTAGTCATTTTGGCGCAACTAGGTGCATGCTAGCATCTTCTAGGACAAGTTGTTGCATGTTCGTGGGACGGGTATATGATTGTTGAGACCAAAGTGATAATTTCTCCGAATATGACCCTTGAAAATGACTTATGCATTGTTAAAGGGGATGGGAACTTTTCTCCAAAAATGGCCCTTAAAATGACTTATGCAAATTAAAAGGGGACCGAAACCTTTCTCCTATTTGTTATTCTTTTTCCTTGTGCAATCATTACGAGCATTGGTATCTGTAAACTGTGTTATTCATACCTTTGCTGTGTTTACCTGCAGGGCGGTGATCCCAAATCTCGAGGGTCACCGGATGCTTGCTTCTCTTTGTGGGAAGCTATGCCTGAGTCCGTTGATGGTATCCCTGGTCCCAGAGAGTGAGTGACACGCACAGGATTGGTGCCTTTCATCGAGGTCGTGGGCCGGTTGGTGAATACCAACAAGAGTGTGGGGCTTCTCAATGCCCTTGGTGAGTACTGGTGGGATACAACCCACACTTTCCACTTGAGTTGGGGGTAGGTAACTGTGACCCCGGTTGATTTTGCTGCCATCACTGGCCTTTCCTTTGACGGACATCCAGTCGTTTGGAGGGATAGAATGTCTGAGGGGGAGATCCAGGCACTCGTTGGATTCTCGGGCCCCACCAAGGGTTTGGGCATCCTGGTTCAGAACATTGAGAGGGTCATTCGGGCCAACATCCCAGAGTATTGGGCAGGTCGGATCACAGCTGAGCAGCTTGGGCGCTCCTACGTGTGGCTCCTCCGTGGCAACACCATTTTTGCCAATGCTGACACAACGTGCATGTTTCCCCTTCTTGGGTCACTCACCACTCCCGAGGCCATCAGGGATATTGCTTGGGGAGAAGCAGGTCTGGCCGAGCTGTACATGGAGCTCGATAAATATAGCCGAAGGGCGAGAAGTCTCTGGCTTGCTTCCAATTCATTCTCGAGGTATCCTTTTTTTTCTGCCTCTGTCTTATTGGTCCTTTTACCTCATCTTTTGCACTGATGGCACTTCTTATGTGTCTCCTTTCAGGCTTGGCACTACGAGGTTTTCGGTAGCTATCCGTGGAGACTGGCCGTTGACTGAGACCTGGTTTTTCCGGCCATGACCTGCTGGGCTAGGGAAGCTAGGGAGAAGAGGGGGTCCAAGGGACGTGTCTCTGTTCGTTATGCCAATGTGAAGGCAGTTTTGAGGGGTGTCATCCCAGCGGAGCTCAACCTTTTCCCTTGGTCTCGGTACGAGGGGCAGGAGGTGGGCTTTGACCCGAGCGAGGCTCTGAGGGTGACCCGGCAGAGGAGGCTGTTGGTGGGTTTCCGAGGGGAGGCCTTTTATTTAGGCGAGAGGGTGCTTTGGCAGCATGGACTGGGGCTCATGCAGAGGGTACCGGTGGACCCACCTGAGGCCATGTTTGTGGTTGATCGGGGAGAGGACCCGCATCTTGTGGGGGTAGATGCGATTGGTTTGATTACCGATGAGCCATACGGACGGTTCGTGGCCACGAGGCTGAGATCGCCACAGGTGGTGGCTTCTGGGGTAGCTCCTCCGGTGTGGCAGGACTACACTTTTATCTATACCGATGGCCGGGTTCACATGGTATCTGTGTCCGTTACCGAAGGGGGGGCCCCTGTTGAGGACATTCCTGATGAAGCGGTATGCTTTCTTTCCCATTCTCGCGCCCATGTCCTCACCTTTCATTCTCTTTTACTGAACTCTTCCATTTCTATGTGCAGATTGCGGGACGAGCGTTGCTGCGGCGGCCTACCTTCATGGGGCGGGCCAAAAAGTGGTTCAAAAAGTTTACAGGTCGTTCTCGCAAGGGGACTCAGAGGGAACACGGCTTCATGCCAGGCCAGAGTTCGGTGAGTGGTGAGGAGAGGCCTCGTAAGAGGGCGTCGAGTGTTGAGTTACCTCCTTCCTTCGTCCGCAGTCATTCCATGAGTGTTGTGGATACTTCCTCTCTCCGGGATTCTCTGCGGGCTTCCGGTACCCATGAGATCGCTCCGGATCCTTTCGCCCATCTGACCTTGGAGCGACCTGAGACCTCTTCTGTTTCCCATTCTGGTATTGCTTCCCAATCTGCCTGGCATTCCTTGCAGCCTTCCACCAGCGGGGACATGAGCTTAGCAGAATCCCTCTTCCATTTTGACCCTAGCACTTATTTCACTCGGGGGCCGGGTCTGTCCGATTTACCGCCCCCTGATTCTGACCTGGATTCTGAGTAGTTGTAACTGTCTTTCAACAATTTTCCTTTTGTCTTTGTCTTATTTTTGCAAAACAATATGTCATGAAAACTTGTTGCTTTATTGAGTTTAAACCCCTTGTAAATTCATTTTACGCCTGGCTTGGGTCTCGTGAAGACTTATGCTTTCGATGTTGTGACCCGGAACGTGTTTAGACTCAGTTATGTGCAACTGGGACATACCTTGACAGGGTTTGACAAGTGAAAGTGAGTCTCACTTGCAGGCAGTTTGGTATGGGCTGCTGACACGAAAATTTTCACAAGGACAATCCATCCGTACGGTTGACACAGAAGGTTGACCCTTTTTACCAAATTTTCTGGGTGTTCCAAGGGAATTTTGACAGATGAGAAGGTTTATTTGACTTAGACTGTTTTACTCAAAGCATGACTTTTCGTCGGTCCTTCCATTCCGCGATTACAGCTGGTCAGCCCCAGTGTAATGTCTTGCCGGAGACTAATCCTCGGTTTTCTCGACCGTGGTTTGGCAGCCCCAATGTTTTACCTTTCTGGGAATCACTCTTCGGGTTTCTCTCCCTTGATTGTCCAATCATAGCACTTTCCTTCTTTCCAAGTTTTCTCCACCCTCCCTCTTTAAGAGTGGCCTAGTTGACTCTTGACATGGACAGAAGCAAAGTTAACTTTGACACAGACAAAGAGCATATCACATTTGCTCACACGAGTAGACACACATAGGCTTTTACGGGAGTGAGTCCCTTTTCTGAGAGAATGAGCCTATGGACAGAAATTCACGTGTTCGGCTCTTTCCTAAGATGTGGAAAAGAAGACTTGTTGAGGCATTCGGAATCAACCTCAATTAATGTAATCAAGATGTTCGCTTGAACGGATCTTGATTAGTATTTAGGTCTAAAATTCAAGTAATTAGCCTTAGTGTGCATAACTGTCATGACCCGTTGGGATTAAAATTTGATCAATGGCAAGATCGGGAGGAGAAAAGTGTTTATGGGAGGATTGGTCATTATCTAGGGAATTGGTCATTGTCTGGGGAAATGGTCATTGATGAGACCGGGGAAAGAGAACCGGGTCCTCTGGTAGGACCAAGGTTTGGGGAATTCATTTCGTGTTATGACCGGACCCGAAGGTTGCCTACGTTCCCCTCAATGTGAGGAGCTCAGGTCGTCGTAGTTCGGCTCTTGGGCCACTTTGGCTGGGGTCGGCATCTCGGAGGACGTTGTTGATGACTTTGCCTTGGGTGGACTCTTTGAGATGGGCCCCTTTGGGCGTACCCCTTTTGATATCGACGGGCTCTTTGTGCAAGCGTTTTTGTTTTTTTTTTTGTTTTTTTTTTTTATTTTGACAATTCGGGGAGTCTGTATGTGCACTTATGGCTGAACTTTGGTGGCTGAGCAACAACGTCCTCGTCTTTTCATTGTCTTGGGATGCTTTTAATGTGCATCGGGGGTTTGCCTCAAAAAGGTGTCTTGGGTCGTATATCGGGTAGTGTATGTGGGAAGATTTGCCATTGATGGTCTCCTTCATGCCAACGGGTCACAACATTCATTCATCTTAAGATTAATTATTGGAATTTAGTCCCTTTTACGTTTAGATCCGTTCGTCCCTTTATGAGTCGTTGTTGACTTCTATGTTTCGGGGAATCAACTCATCATATCGGGGATATAACAATCACTTGAAAAAAATTAATGGGAGTGATTACGAGAGTTAGTGTAGTTTTCAAATAATGCCTCAAGTCTAGGGAGAATAGAAGTAAAAGACAATTCATTTCATGGAAGACTCGATTTTTTACAACTTGGACTTGACCATTGACTCAACCATCGCCACATTGTGGCTTTTTACATACTTTGGCCTCGCAGGGCCTTTCGGGAAAGCTAAAAGGAAAAAAAGACAAAAGACTATATCCACTACGGATTTAGGAGACTCTCTAGAACACAAATACTAGGCCACTCCCAACGACTTCTTCTCTTCCTCATTTCTTCTCCTTGTGTCCCTGGCTTAGACCCACTTGTCCCCTTGTTTGGTGATGATACCCTCATCGATGAGTGCTTGGATCCTGTCCTTTAGGGCGTCGCACGCCCCAGTGGAGTGTCCTACCCCTTGATGGTAGCGGCAAAATTGAGTTTCATCGGACCGCTGGCTGGGATGTTCGGATGAAATCACGCTTGGGTCAAGCAAAGTGATTTTCCCCTCTTTGATAAATTGATCAAGTAGTGAGGTTCTTGGGGTTCCCAATTCACGGAAAAGACAGTATGGTGCGGCCCTTTGGCGGTGAGAAGGTTTAGGAGCTATGGGGTGAGGTCGGCTATTTCTTGGTAGTGGGCTTCCGCTTGGGGTATGCTTTTGGGGAGGCAGACTCCCTAGGCACCCCGGGGTCGTTTGGGCAGGCTCGATGGGGGGATTCTTCAAGCGTGGATGATTTCTGAGATAGGTTCGGATATCTAGGATTGCATCCACCACTGTGTGCATGCAGGCTTGGATGTTCCTCATGTCTTCCTGCTGAATGCGGCTCTGTGAGTTCATTTCCTCCCTCACGCTTTTCCTTTCTTGGTGCCAATCATTCTCACGGTCTTTCAAAAGCTCACGAAGACATGGGTGCACCATCTTGACCCACATCTTTTGTATTTCTTCCTCTAGATTTGGGGCTGGCTTTTCTTGCATCCTAGCCACGATTCCCAATAGACGACCCTGGTCGTATTCCAGTCTCCTCACCATTTGTTGTAGGGCACTCATGACCCTTTCGATGCTTTCAAAGCGGGCTTCCATCACTCCCTATGATTCACAAGACCAACAAACCGTAAGGGCACCGTGGAAGGACTTTCGAGAAACCATGCTTTGAAGTGGGACAAAGACTCGACACACGAGGGACACTGACTCGAAGGGGGTAACAATTTTGACTCTTGTTTAGGGGGAAGAAACCCAAGCCAAGCGTTTTGATGAATTTAGCAATTCTCTTTTCCCTTTTTAAAAAAAAAAAAAAAATCATTTATTCCTTGGATTATCTCGGCCGTTTTTGTCACATAAACGTTAGTGCATAATTCAAGGGCCCAACCTTCATTTTTCTCAAGGCATGTCTTATTCCTAATTGGTTGGAAAAGATAGCTCTTCTTTTTCGCAACTATTCTAAATCCTGGATCAGTGGAGGCCATCACTACGCCTATAGACCCCTCATTTTTCACTTGTATTGCACGCTCCCAAGGACGGACTATCCCGGGTGAGGGTCCTATAGGGCACGCGGCTTCCACCGATCAAAAGAAGTGAACCTAGGGTCTAGTGCATCGTAAGGTTCCCAATATACGGGTCATCCTAATCATGGTTAAGCCCCAGTCGGAATCGAGACTTTTCTCCGAAGGCTACACCGACGTTCCGACATGACCTCATTTTGAATGAGGCGTCTCAATCCTTGACCATGAGCTTAAGGATGATTAAAATAACTCGTTCATTAGGGCTTAACGACACAGTGTCACCCTATCCTTAGTACATGGCCCTTGCTAATTGCGGTCGTCACTAGCACGCGAGCTGGAGGCTGGTTAGGCCACGCTTGCATTTCATCAAGGAGTCACAACTCGGGCATTAATTTGGCCACAATTAGCTTTGAGCACGTATCAAGGATGTGGTGACGTGAACTAGACCAAAAACCAACCATAGTCACGGAATTTGTGTGTCACGGACAAGTGTGGTTAACTCGGTTCGGAAGGGAAGGTGGGATAGACCCGTGCGCGCATCGAAGGGAACAAGAGCGCTCAAAGAGCTGCATCGTGGCATCCACCCCGGGTTTAAAGGGTATTTGGAACGTGCACGGTCAAGTGCGCGTAGTGTGAAGTCATTCTATGCTCCTTTTTTGAGTAAAAAGAGAGATTTTCAATTCGTTTTTCGATATCATGAGCATGGCATAAACAAGATATAAACAAGTATGAACAAGCATGAATTGAGCAATCTATACACAACAAATAAAAGAATATAAGCAAACAAAGACCAAAACTTGTACATGTACCAAGTTGTGCACAAGAAAGAATTTTGAATCAAACTTTTGCAAAAGAAATATTTTACATTGAAACCCTTTTATACAAAGCAATTTGTGCACAACGAGGAGACTCAAGAAAACCCTTACAAAAAAGGGGTTATGTACGACGAGGTTTTGGAAACCATTTTATTGACAAAAGATCATGCGTAACCAAGTTTTATTACCTTTTAAAACCGAGTTTTGGCCAAAAGAATGAAGGTAATGTGCACAAGTAAGACTGTAAATTTGGAACCTGGACAAGCAGAAGCAGAGGGGGCACCCAGAATGTTGCAGCCCTACACCAAACTGTTAATTGGCAACATTCTGGTCTCTACCCAAAGTAGCCGTACGGCTAAAGCAAGAGGGTGAAGATTTTTTCTCAGTTTCTCCAACTATGATCATCAAGCCCCAGTTTATTGTGTTTCCAGAACGCATGTACTCAAAAAAGTTCAAACAGAAATAGCAAACACACACAAATATGCAAGAAGTCAACTAACGGGAACGGGAGTTTGACCCACACAAGAATGCCCCCGAACCTTCTAGAAAGAAGTCCAAAAGCACTCTACTCCCCAGCAGAGTCGCCACTGTAACGATCCCGTCCTCGGGGGCGAAACACGCGAGGTTCGCACGAGGACAAAATGCCAAACACGGGAACCGGTTAAATTTAACGGAGTCGCCACATTTTGTTAATTTTAAACCCAACAAAATGACAAAGGTTTGAGTTCAAAGGTTCGGAGGTCAGGTTACAACTTGGGAGGAGTTTTTACGTCTTCTCAAGTTGCCTCGGACAAAGCCGAGTCACCCTAAGTTAGTTAAAATGTGCATATGTGTGTGTGTGTATTTAACGGAAAACATTCTGTTATTGATTTTATTTGAGAAACTCAGCTGAAAAGGGGGCCTTGAGTTATAAGATAAAGGTCAGAGGGCAAAATAGACAATTTTGCCCTTCTACCTAAAGTAGCCGTACGGCTGGAGGAGGCGATCCTGGGGTTTTACAGTTTGCTCATGAACAGTCCAGTTCAGAACAGAAACAGGGTATTCTGTCTGAAGCTGGACAAACTGTTTGTGATCCCAGTTTGCAAGAAATCATTTTACAAGTTTTATAACATCATTCCTATGCTAAATGATCATCACTTGGTCCCCAAAGGCAAGTATTTGGGTGTGATCATGAGCAATCATATGAGAAAATCAAGAGAGTTGATGAATGTCCCCTTTGGACCAAAGTTGGTCATTTGGTGAATAAAGATTGGAACTTTATCACCAAGATGACATCTTATGACTTAAAATCCTTCCAAGAGTCAAAATAACACATAAAGATTGGATCTTTATGACCCAAAAGTGGGATTTTGAGGCTAAATCAAAGAGGAAAATGATGGACACTAAGGTTCCACCATCCTCATGATTATCATGGCCAAACAAGCACAACATTTAAATAAATAAAGAATATAAATGACAATCAACAAGTCTATAAGTGTCTAGGTTTAGAACCTCTTCCATACAAGGTATGGAGGGCACCTTTGAACTTATCATAGCTTGGACAAGATAGTAATGTAATAGATAGATATATATAGTGCTTGATAATGGACAAGTCTTGCAAGAAACAAAAGGTGCTTGAAATGGACAAGTCTTTGCATGAATGAATAGTAAATACATGTATAACCAAGATACAAGAAAGAAAATAGGAGTAAGATGAAGAGAAAGGAGGGGGGAGGTGGCTTTACCTACGATGGTTAAGGCCAATCTTCCTTTCTTCTCTCCTTTTTTGTATGTGATCACTCTCACTCTTTCTCTGTGGCAATTCCAGCAGAGTGACCTTTCTAATGTGTATTTCTCCCCCCTCTGAAATGATCAGCAAGGGGTTCTATTTATAGGGACTGAGGGCGCCCAAACCAGCCGTACGGCTAGGCCCCTCTAGTTCCCAAATCATCCGTACGGCTCAGCCTGGCGAGCTTCTGGATTTTTCCGATTTTATACCAGAGTAGTCCTGGAATTTATAGTTTATCCTAGGGAGGTCCTGGCCTATCAGCTTATCCCTAAAACGGTGCTAAGGCTACCTCTAAGATAGGTCGGTTTCAGATTGGGGTACTTACATGTGCCCAACTGTGTGTTCTCAACCTCTTCATGGACCGAAAGTGTGAACCGAGACTGACAAGGGCTACTTCTCCAATTATAGGTCCGATTGGTACTCTCCGCATCTACAGGGATTCATCCAACAGGCTTGTCCGTGAACCGATCACTCCAACAGCTTCTACATCATCAATAGCCGGCGACTCCAGCACCAACAACGCCATGACTCTCGAACAGCTTTCTGCCATGGTTCAAGCACTCCAACAAAAAGTCTCTACTCTTAACCAAGAGGCTCAAACCAAAGAAGCCTTGTGGCAAGCTCATGTCGACAGTCAAAGGGAGGCCCACGAGGCCGAGGTTGACCAACTGAAAGCCAAGCTCCTCAAGCTCTCCAAGAACAAGGGGGTTAATGACAATGAGGAATCCAAGTGGACCGAGGGTTTGTTTGAAAGCCATATGTCAGTGCCCGCACCAAAAAAGTGGGGAAACCAAGCACCGAAAATTACGACCCCAAAATGGTCGATTCCATCATGGCCTACATTGATCAGAAATTCGATGGCCTCAACATGGGAAAAGGCTCCAACACAAGCCTTTATCAGTCATCCATCCTGATGACCACGATGGCCGCTCTCCCCGACAAGTTCAAGATGTCCGACATTAGAAAGTTTAAGGGCAACTCATGCCCGATGGCTCACATCGAGACTTACATTTGGGCTATGGTTCCGAAGAAGGTCTCCCCAAAAGTTATGGCTCAATGCTTTCCTCTCACTCTCGAGGGGGCGGCCAAGGATTGGTATGCAACTCTCCCGCTCACTGTCCGTCTTGATTGCGATGCCGCTATGCTTGCCTTCAAAAATTAATATCAAGGCAACACCACTCACCGGCCCACATAGAAAGAGCTCGAGAACACCACTCAAAGAGACAACGAGTCCTTCATTGACTTCACAAGGAGATGGAACAACAAACTCTCTGAAATTGTTGAGAGGCCAAACACTAAAGAGCAAATGGACATCTTTCTCAAATGTCTCAAGATTGATCTCCGCACCCACCTAAGTGGGGCTTGCTACTCCGACTTCTCCCAAATGTATGAGGCGGGGGTACGCTTGGATGACTTGATCAAGGAGATTAAAAAGGCCACTCCTACTTACCGATACAAGGCCGCCTCTAGTTCAAACAAGGAGGCTTCTGTTAATGCCGTTACTACAGACAAGGGGAATTACAAGAAGGTCCCTCCACCACAAGGCAAGTGGTTCCAAAACGACCGCGTCTACACTCCTCTCAATTGCATGACCATCACCGAGGCCTATGAAGCTCTAAAGGCCAAGGGGAAAATCACTCCTCTTCAAGGGTACAAGAAACCACAACCGCTCCGTCCCAATCTTGCCCACCACAAATGGTGTGACTACCATCAATGCACCGGCCACCTCACCGAGGATTGTTTCTCCATCCGCAACACCATCCAAGACCTCATAGACAAGAAGGAATTCATAAATCCCTAATGAGGGTGGTGTCAATGTAATAGAGGTAGGAGAGTTTGAAGGAACCACTCATTCGATCCCGATTGTGAATGAGGGCTCCGATGATATGAATAAACTTGATAATTCTTGTTATGTTGTGACTTATGATGAGATTATGAGGGAAGTCTTAGAGAGTAGGAAGAAGAAGCTACAAGGGACCGTGAACGTGCTCACTCGCAGTGGTCGAGTCACAACGAGCACAATCCCTCCCAATACCGCAGCAACCAACACCTCTTCTCAAAGATCGCAAGCACGCGACATACCCGAAGATCCTTTGTTGACACAGCTCAAGAAGACGCAAGCCAACATATCCATCTGGGACCTTATTGCATCATCAAAGAAACACCAAGACCTCATCATCAAGAACTTGGATGACACATCAGTCTCTCCTGACACGACACCCGAGGACCTCACGGCAATGATAGGTCATATTCACTCCGGCAATGTCATCACTTTTGCCGACATGGACCTCCCGCCATTTGGGTCCGAACACAATGAAGCCATCTACCTCAAAGTAAGGGCAAGGGGAAGACCCATCTCAAGAGTTCTAGTAGACGGTGGTTCTGCACTCAACTTAATGCCGAGCCGAGTCATGGGCATACTAGGGCTCAAAAGCTCCGATTTACAACCCTCCGCACAATTCATTAGAGGGTACGACAGCACTGCCCGTACAGTCATGGGAATGATAGAAGTTGATATCGAATTTGGAAGCATGATCATGTCCGTCCCATTCCAAGTACTTGATGTCCCTGCGTCATTCAACCTACTTTTGGGCCGACCTTGGATCCACAGTTCCAATGCGGTACCTTCCACTCTCCATCAGTGTGTCAAGATCAGAAATGGGGACGAGATAGTCACCATCATGGCCGAGAATATCACCATCCACAGAAATGGGGGACAACCCGTTCACCAAATCCAACACGGGATAGAAGATTCCACTCTCTCCGGCGTCAACACCATCGACAAAGAAGGGGGAAACAGACAATGGAACCTCGGCAATCCTAAAATCCTCCGCATGATGAGGAACATGAATCACTTTCCCGGTCTAGGCCTAGGGAAGAATCAACAAGGGATATTACACCCCGTAAAAGTTCCTTTTGTCAAGAACAAGGTTGGTCTGGGATACGAGCCTACCGAAGATGACTTGAAATATGAGAAAGCAGTCAAGAATCAAAAGACCCAAGCTCGCAAAGAAGGTCGACAATATGAAATCCCTGACTTGAGGCCTTACCGTAACACACTAAACGGTTACTTTGTTCGCCAAGGGGAAGATGTTCCGTACATGATCTTTCCCGAACCGTGGGTTAACGACAAGGGCGTCAGAAAGCCCGGTCTCGAGATCTTCACTGATTTTGAAATACCGACACAAGAAAGGGAGCCTACTCCAATGTCACCCCGAGTGTGGTGGGGCAAGAAAGTAACTATAGAGTCCGAGGTAGAGATTAACGTGGGGGAAGAACTATCCGATCTAGCCTCCATGTTTGAAGAATTTGCCATCATGGACGATTGTCAAGTCAACGCCATCTACGACACCGTCGTCAGAAAGGAAACCATCAGTGAGATCCCGCCAAGCTCCGAGCCAATCAACAACTGGTATTCAACGAAGGGGCCAGTAGTATCCGAGGATTTCTTGATCTGAGAAATGGGTTGCATACCCCATACAGCAACAAAGGAAGAGCGGCTCACACTTACTTTCGAGTCCGAGAGTGTTTCTAATGCCCTCACCCAAGAGGATATGGAGGCAATAGCCGAGCGTGTGTTTCCTTTCTTTGCTAATGAAAAATTTGATATTTCTGAGTACCCTGAGATTCCAAACATCATAAATGATGAATTAACTAATAACGAACTTAATGAACAAGTTAATAACGATTCAAATTATGATGAAATAGACCACTAAAACATAACATACCTAAATGAACTTGCTCAACAGGTTCGTTGTCGTGGTGAAAATTGTCCAGGGGCTGATGAGGAATTGCATGTTGTTAATCTGGGTACCGACGAAGAGCCGAAAGAAACGAAGATTGGCAGCTTCTTCAAGGGGGATGACAAAGACAGATTGACTGCACTGGTCAGAGAATTCGTGGATGTATTCGCATGGTCGTACAGAGACATGCCGGGTTTGGACAGAAAGGTCGCGGAGCATAAAATTCCGATCAGAGAGGACGCCAAGCCAGTAAAACAGAAGCTCAGAAAGATCAAGCCAGAATGATCTCTACAAGTCAAAGAAGAGATTGAAAAGCTCCTCAGTGTGGGTTTCATCAAAGTCATTGAGTATCCGACTTGGCTAGCCAACATTGTGACAGTCAGAAAGGCAAACGGCAAAGTTCGAGTTTGTGTGGACTTCCGGGATTTGAACAAAGCTTCCCCGAAAGATGATTTTCCACTACCAAACATCGACATGCTCGTCGATTAAACTGCCAACTATGAAGTTTGCTCATTTGTGGACAGTTTTGCCGGTTACAATCAGATTCTCATGTCCGAAGAGGATCAATACAAGACAGCTTTCACAACACCGTGGGGCACTTTCTGCTACACAGTCATGCCGTTCGGACTAAGGAACGCTGGGGCTACCTACCAGAGGGCTGTTACGGATCTATTCCATGACATAATTAATAAAGAGATCGAGGTATGTAGACGACATGATCATCCATTCGAAGGGAACCAACGGTCAACATTTGATCGATCTTCGCAAATTCTTTGAAAGACTTCGACAACACAACATGAGACTCAACCCCGCAAAGTGCACTTTTGGGGTCATCAGAGGAAAGGTTCTCGGTTACATGGTCACGGAGAGGGGAATTGAAGATGATCCCTCCAAGATCAAGGCAATCATTGACATGCCTCCCCCAAAGACGCAGAAGGAAATCAAAGGTTTCATGGGCAGACTTCAATACATCAGTCGATTTGTGCACCAACTCACTTCCATGTGTGAGCCGATCTTCAAGCTGCTCAAGAAGAATGTGGCTCTAGAATGGACCGATGCATGCCAAAAAGCCTTCGACCAAGTGAAGCATTACTTGACATGCCCTCCAGTTTTGGTTCCACCGCACAAAGAGAAGCCTATCTTGCTCTATCTCACTGTCAATGATGAAGCCCTAGGGGCTATGTTAGCACAAGAACAGCGAGACTCCACAAAAGAAAATGCTATCTACTTTGTCAGCCGCCGGTTTCAAGGAGCTGAAAAGAACTACTCTGTCTTAGAGAAGTCTTGTGCTGCATTGGTCTGGGTGACTCAAAAGCTCAAACATTATATAGAGGCCTTCCCAATCAAGTTGGTAGCAAAAGTGGACCCACTCCGCTACATCTTCGAGAAGCCTTTCATGTCAACAAGAATAGCCAAATGGTATTTCATGCTCGCCGGCTACGATATCACTTACGTCACACTCAAATCCATCAGGGGGAAAGTGTTCAGTGATCAGCTTGCTGAATTTCTGTGTGACGAAGTGAAGGGGGAAGACGTACAGTTCCCCGACGAGCATTTAATTTATGCTACAACAGAAGAAAATAAGTGGCAACTTTTTTTCGATGGCGTAGCCAATAAGCATGGATATGGCATAGGGATGTTACTTGTTGATCCTAAGGACATGTATACTCCAATCGCTATCCGCCTCGAATTTGAAGCCACCAACAACACCGCTGAGTACGAAGCATGCATAGCGGGGCTCGAAGCAGCCCTCGAAAGAAATGTCACAAGTTTAGAAGTATTCGGTGATTCCTTGCTCATCATCAATCAGACATCTGGAAAATGGAAGATTCAAGACTCGACTCTGCAACGGTATGGTCAACATCTCGAGGAGTTGGTTGAACAATTTCAAGAAATCACCTTCAACTACCTGCCAAGGGACAAAAACCGTTTCGCTGATGCAGTAGCTACCATCGCTTCACTGGTCGAAATACCTGAGGGTAAAATGGTGAAGCCCTTCAAAATTTCCCGACGAAACAGTCTGGCATACTGCATAAGTATTGAGATCAACGAGGTCCAAGCAAACTCCCCATGGTACGCGGATATCATGAATTTCCTCAAGGATGGTACTTATCCCGAGAATAGCAATAAGAAGTCCAAAATGGCATTGCAAAGACTAGCCTCCCAATATGTACTGATTGGGGACCGAGTCTATAAAAGGCACCACGAAGGGATCAATCTCCTATGCGCAAATGAGACCGAAGCTCAAGAAATAATGCATGAAATCCATGAAGGTGAATGCGGGCCCCACATGAACGGGTTTATGTTGACCAAGAAGATACTCCGCATGGGTTATTATTGGAGTTGACACGCCCCCAGGTCCCGGGATCCCCTAATAGAACCACGAACCCGGTGGGAGTGACTAACGAGGAACAATTAACTTAACAAGAAACTGGATGACATCTGTTTAACAAACTGACATGATATATATACTCTAGAGTAAGGAGCTATACTAGCTCACAACACGAGTTCTAGACAAGAAAATTTAAACCAAACTTAAATACATACACAGCAGAAACATGCCTAGCACATAAGCTGGCATCAAGAGTACTATACAAGATGTCTAGTGACAACAAGAACTGAACAAGACTGTCTACCCCAAAATAAGGAGTTATACAACCCATAAAACATCGTCCTCACCAAATGTAAAAGGACACAAGCCCCAAAATAATCACGACCTGCGTAGAAAGCTCCCAGCTAAATCGAGCCTCACTGCGCACTATCCTTCCTTTGATCTAAGGAAAACAATTAAACAAGAAATGGGGTGAGATAAATCTCAGTAAGCTATTAGATGCAACTACATGACATGTTATCATGCAATTCAAAGAGATACTCTAGTAATCATATATCAAGTATCAACAAGTAACAAGTATATGAGAGGCTAAGCCACTCATCAAGTAGCACATAAGGCTAAACAAGCAAGTTATAAGGATATTGCTTCCTTCCTTATTCCTCCCAAGAATACCATTGTTGCCGTAGCTTGTATTACTTTGACAATCACGATCAATAACAAGAAACTGATTATTCAGTATGTATCAGAAGACCCGGTAACCAGTGTCATTCCCAATATCAAGACTCACGAGGTGTTCAAGAGTTTAGCATTCACTTAAGTCAGGCGTATTGCTCCAACCAAGGAAGCTATGCCCTTACTATGGCCGGTAGTAAGAGGTCAAGCGCAAATACATAGGGACCCGATTGTCACTTAAGCCCCAGCTCTCGCGACAAGCGTGAACCTATATATTTCCGAACAAGCAAGGAGAACCAGCTGGACTCACACAAGAATGTACAAATAGATATTTACTTGAACTACGGGAGAAGAACTAATCCAAAAGTAGTGGACTAGCTCAACAAGGAACATGCTTCAAGTAATCAAGAAGTCACCTTGTTATCAAGCAACTATATGCAATGTTTGCACATACACAACAAGAACATGTCTCATCCAAGTTAGTGCTTGTTCATAGCACTTCCTAGTTCATTACCATACATATGAATTGGTGTCAAGTCAAGTCAAGTACAAGATTTTATTATCTTATATTCAAGTCTTAATCCAATTCTTTGGATGTTCAAGCCATGTACAAGATTTTAATGTCTTATACTTCAAGTTATAATTCCAATCTTTGGACATTTAAGCATGTATAAGAGTTATACCTTTACTCTTACAAAATCTTAATCCTATTCTTAGGATGTTCAAGTCTACCACTTTGTTCTAATGCCCCTAAGGTGCACAATCATTGGATTCACAACAAGTATAACACATTAGTGCTTGTTCATAGCACTTCCAAGACATAAAGAAGAGTTACTACTCTTATACTTAAGTTCTCATTTGAGTTCTATAAGTGTTAATGTTCAAGACTAAGTCCCAATGCCCCCAAAAGGTACAATTACACTTTCTAGGACATCTTATACCAAGGCTATATGCCTTAGGAGGGATAAGCTTTCAATCTAATTTGGATTTAAAACACCTTATTTGGAACAGGGGACCAGGCGGGCGCTTAGCATGGACCGGGCGGGCGCTCATTGAAGATTTCTGAAACCCATAACTTTCTGGCCAAAAGGGTGGGTGCCTGGTCACTAACCGGGCGGGCGCCTGGTCCAAATTACAGCAAACCCCAATTTCTTTCCAGGCTTAGAATTGTTCGTCCCCAAGCATAGGAGTAACTTTCTAATAACAATTTAACAATTCACAAAAGGCATAACATGTAAAAACTATACTTTCCAAGTTCTTTCATCATTTCACACAGTAGGGTTTTACTCCCTTTGTCCCAAATTTACAAGTACCACAAAAATCGTCCCAAACACGAAATTAACATTCACAAGTATCGAGAATAACATTTATGCATGTTATTACAAGCAAGGGGGAGCTAATAACTTACCTAGTCAAAAATCAAAGCGACCCAAATAATTTTCTGTTCGGCCTGGAACGCTCTATTCAACGCCACAAATATTAATCCGGGATCAGAATCAAGAACGGAGGAATAATTAAACTCGAGGAGTCGAGAATAGGGTAAACTTTAACCCTAGCTTTTCAGAACAGAGGAAGCAACGTAATGAATTTGGGTGAAAATGACCCAGAGAAGGAAACCAAACAAATTTATCTTTCAAGTTTCCAAAAATTGCACTTAGGCCCCTCAAGTTTCACTTTTAACAAAAAGGCCCCTTAAGTCAAATTTTCACAAATGACCCAAAAGTCAAAACTAGACATTTAACCACCTTAACTATTTAAAGCAGTTAATAAATTAACCCAAGTAAAATTAACACATAATATGCGAGTTCAAGAATTTAACAAGTATGTCAAATATTTAACAAGAAATAGGATGGGCGTTACAGGAGTACCATGGAAAGGGACTGCATCGAGAAAGTCAAGAGGTGCGCCAAATGCCAATTCGATGCCAATCTACAGCACGCTCCACCCTCACAGCTTTACAATATGACCACGCCTTGGCCTTTCTCTTGTTGGGGCATAGACATCATCGGCAAAGTTCACCCTACTGGAAGAAACGGACAATCTTTCGTCCTAGTAGCCGTGGACTATTTTACAAAATTGGTCGAAGCACAGGCTTACCGAGTTCTCAACGCCAAGAAAGTGGCCGAATTCGTGAAAACCCACATCATGTGCCGATACGGCGTTCCTCATGAGATCATATCAGACAACGGGTCTCACTTTGAGAAAGAGATGGACGCACTCCTGGTAGAATACAAGATTACAAAGCACAAGTCATCTCCATACTGCCCTCAAGCAAACGGCGCGGTCGAGGCAGCTAATAAGATAATCGAGACCATTGTGAAGAAAATGGCCTCCACTGGAAGGGATTGGCCCGAAAAGCTACCTCTAGCGTTATGGGGCTACCGCACGTCAATACGGACAGCGACTGGAGAAACTCCTTATGCACTGGTATATGGTTCCGAAGTTGTACTACCAATAGAGCTCGAAGTTCCATCCCTACGGGTCCTCCTCGAGAACCAAGTCAATGAAGTCGATTGGATGCAAAGTCGATATGAACAGCTAGCCCTACTCGACGAGAAAAGGCTAAGGGAAATCAAACGTACGAGGGCCTATCAACAAAGAATTGCTAGGGCTTTCAACAAAAAGGTGAAGCCCCGAAACATCAGTGTGGGAGATTTGGTCCTAAGACAACACCCTCCTAATGCCATGAACCCCCTTGGAAAATGGGGACCCCGATGGATCGGTCCATACGTAGTCAAGGAGATACTAAGCGGCGGTGCGGTCCGACTCATGGATTTAGACGGAGATCAGCTGCCAAAGGAAGTCAACCTTGACAAATTGAAGAGATTTTACGTCTAATAAATGAAGACCAAAAAACAAAAACAAAAAAAAAGAGCTCGCTAGGTTGAAAACCCGCAAAAAAAGAAGCCCGCTAGATTGAAAACCCAGGGTGCACACAAAAAAAAAAAAAATGGTCTTCGTTTGTTTGAACTACGGAGACCTGAGCCTCTACACTGGAGGAACGTAGGCAACCTTCGGGTGCGGTCTAAAACATAAACAAATACCCAAATCATTTCAAATTAACGAGATGCAATTTTTATTCATTTCTTGAATTATTCTTATCATTACAATGGAAATGTTGAGCTATTAAAAGACATTAAAACATTAAATCTTAAAACAAGTGGTCTATTTTAATTGCAATCTCTCGGGGGTACTAGGAAAAATCTAATTTTCTCTTGGCCTTGGAAGGACCACCCGAACGACCATCAATCCTAGTCTTCTTTGGGGGGCCTAGGGACACTGATACGGACCGATATCTTCTGCGAAACAGAGCGCCTCCGAGCATAAAAGTCATCCAAAGGGGTACCGAAAGGGTCGGTCAGAATGTTGTTCACATCAGCAGCAGCTTCCTTGTACCTCAAAGCACTGCTAGGCTCAAAGTCCTTTCCTAGAAACTCAGCCCGAAGAGCATCTACCTAAGTAATACCACGGTAGACGGTACCAAGCAAATGATCCAAGTAACTCTCGGGAAGGAAAATACTACCCCGGTGCAATGGAGCGGAAGCCCAACGGTTACGATCATCTCCCCAAGCCGACTGAAGCTCATTCGAAAAGTCCGGACCCATATAAGAAACTGGACGAAGCCTCCCGTTCCTCAGAAAAGGAATTATCTGCTGACGGCCAAATTGCCTCAGAACCCGTTCTGGTTGGTAAAATGAAGAATCTCTCAACCCGGGTAAAACCACGTACTAAAAACCAGACGTCCACTCCACAAAAAGGCGAAGACCCCAAGGACACCACTCAACATCAGCTGTAAGACGAGAAGCAAAAAATCTCCTCCAACCCTCTTCGGTCAAATCTCTAATCAGCAACCGTCGCCTATGGACAGGAAAAGGAGAAAGGTCGCCATTCGACGCATAAAGCCTGAAATGCTCCCGAAGCCATATGGTCAAAAGCAAGGGGCTTCCTCGTCGCATCTCGCCTGTATGGTGCAACTCGTCCAAACCATGCAAGGTCTCTCCTACAATGAGCGGAACTATGCTAAATCGTTGTCCCTTCGCCTGCAACACGATCTCAGCCAATTGCGCATCCGCAGTACCCAAAGGAGTGACAAACAAAACCTCTCTGAAAGGGCAGACAGCCATGGTATTTCTCTTTAAGGACTGAACCGCGACATCTTCCGAATGCAAACTGAAAAACATCGGAAGCTCAGTTATGTCAACAACGGTCCCGTGCATCATCTTCTTCACCTCTCCAACAGGGAGATTCAGAAGGTCAACCCAAGAATCAACAACACCGCGGTGATACTTAGGGACGGCAATCCGACCGGCCAAAGGCATGCCCAAAATGGCCCCAAAATCATCGACAGTCGGCACCATTTCATTAGCCAAAAAATTGAACGAATGGCTATCACAATCCCAGAAGGCTGCAGCAGCCTTCAACAAATCCCAATCCGGCTTCAATGTTCGCAAAGTAAAAAGAATGCGAAATCCAAAATCTTTGATGAAAGCATTCTTCGGATGGGTCTTGAAAGAATAAACAATTGTCAACAAATCCTTCTCGTAACTCTTGACGACCTCGGCACCAAGACTAAAAAGGTTGGAGGCCATGGGAAAGAAGGTTATAAGCAAAATTGGACAATAAAATGGTGTTCAAAAATGGCAGAAAAAGGCTGTTGGAATCGAATTATCGACCAGAAGCTGATATTATAGCTGTTGGGGGATCTTTTGGTCAGCAAATATCAGGCCCTGAATTTCGCCTCCCAGAGGCGCGTGCCTCCCGACACCAATTTACAAGGCGCTCGCGTCCCGTCTCTAAGAGAGGAAGCGCCCGCGTCCCAGGTAGAAGAAGGCTCCAGAAATAACCCTTGTCAGTTCAAGAAGGAAGCCCAGGCACGTTCAAGCGCCTTCAACCTACAGAAAAAATCAATCCCAGCAACAAGAGAAGCTCAAACGACGACAGCAAACACTCGGCTGGGCACACATTAATTTGGTCCGCCCTTAAGGCATGTCTAAAAACTGAAATAAGATAGAAACTCCCATTCAAAGTAGGGTGTCTTATATTTTCTCAAAAATCAGTTTTTACAATTCATCCCCAGCACAAAGCACTCCGCAGTCAACTGTGACCGCACCCCATCAAAAGTCAAAGTCAAACAGTCAACATCAAAGTACGACTCACAAAAACAATTTGGTCCCGGATGAGCCACAGAATCACTGCTTCCTCATCAAATGAAATCTACATCCATCCAAAGCACACGGCTCCGGGTCCCACGCTTCAGCAAACGGTCCTCCGGGTCCCGCACTTCAGCAAACGGTCCTCCGGGTCCCACACTTCAGCAAACGGTCCTCCGGGTCCCGTACTTCAGCAGACGGTCCTCTGGGTCCCGCTTCCAGCAAACGGATCTCCCTATCAGCAAACAGGTCCCGCCTTCAGCAAACGGATTTCGCTATCAGCAAACAGGTACCGCTTCCAGCAAACAGATCCCGCTCTCAGTAAACGGATCCCGCTATTGGCAAAGCCGCTCACACAGGGAGCGCACCCTTATCTCTCAAAGCCGTTCACACAGGGAGCGCACCTCTATCCTTTGCAATTTCAAATTCCTGCTTTTATCGAGTCTTTTCCTTTTCTTGGTGATGTCCTAGGCGGATGTCTGTCTTTCATCAGCGCGTTTGCTTCGCAATCCACGACGCCGAGGGGCTCTGTAGACACCCCTCCTTGGACCTTGCACACTTGGTTTTGTGTTTCTCCCTCTTCTAAGTGTTTTATGTTAGTTTTTGTTACTTTGGTTAAGTTCCAGACGGACTCCGTTAAGTCCTGGGACTAAACTGAATAATAGTTCTAACTTTCTAGTCCATTCTGTCAAAAATTTCTTCTCGGAGTCGCGCGCCTCCGCCCCTTGAGGCCAGACGCGCGCGCCTTCCGCCGCCTAGGTGGGATGCGCGCGCTTCTGGGGCGTTTCAGTTACAGATTCTGCCCAAGAATCTCTCCCTTGCTCATTATACATGATTTTGCCCGGGAAAGATTTCTTGGAGACTCCGTTTGGCTCCAAAAACAGTCCTTTTTCAACTATACTCCAATCCATCATTGGAGGAGGACCTTGGACATCATTACTTTTAGACATCTTACTCACTTCTTTCCTAGACTTTTTCTTGGGACTTCTTCAACTAATTGTTCAACCTCTTCTTCAAGGCTTTACAAGAGGTTCTCTTTGAAGGATACTATAGGTAAATGTCTTAAGAATTTCTCTCTTCTTCTTTTTCTTCTTCTTCTCTTCCAATCAAATGTGCAATCACCCAAAACCATTTGGGACATGACACCAACGGTCCTTTCATTACACTGAATTGGCCTAGGAGTCATCTCCCTACATTTTAACTCTAAAACCCCTTTTTATCATCATTTTAATAGGAAAAACACATTTATCTTTAAAAGTGAATTATGAACAAACAAGACCGACTTTACTCAGGCGAAATGGGTGTTAAAGTACTTCCCATTTCGTAACCTAACCCCCGAACCCCTCATCCCAAAGAATCTCTGTTTTCGTAAATCAAACTTAGGCTCATAAACATTAGGTTTTCTTACATTCCTCAAAAACGTGGGTGGCGACTCTAAAACACAATTAGACATCCTAGGGTAATTCACGCGCTCTAGCCAAGCTGTGGTTCGCCCCGGGGTATCTACAGGAAGATGTTCCGTACATGATCTTTCCCGAACCATGGGTTAACAACAAGGGCGTCAAAAAGCCCGGTCTCGAGATCTTCACTGATTGTGAAATACCGACACAAGAAAGGGAGCCTACTCCAATGTCACCCTGAGAGTGGTGGGGCAAGAAAGTAACTATAGAGTCTGAGGTAGAGATTACCGTGGGGGAAGAACTATCCGATCTAGCCTCCATGTTCGAATAATTTGCCATCATGGACGATTGTCAAGTCAACGCCATCTACGACACCGTTGTCAGAAAGGAAACCATCAATGAGATCCCGCCAAGCTCCGAGCCAATCAACAACTGGTATTCAACGAAGGGGCCCAAGTATCAGAGGATTTCTTGCTCTGAGAAATGGTTTGCATACCCCATACAGCAACAAAGGAAGAGCGGCTCACACTTACCTTCGAGTCCGAGAATGTTTCTAATGTCTTCACCCAAGAGGATATGGAGGCACTAGCCGAGCGTGGGTTTCCTTTCTTTGCTAATGAAAAATTTGATATTTCTGAGTACCCCGAGATTGTAAACATCATAAATGATGAATTAACTAATAACGAACTTAATGAAGAAGTTAATAACGATTCCAATTATGATGAAATAGACCACGAAAACATAACATACCTAAATGAACTAGCTTAACAGGTTCGTTGTCGTGGTGAAAATGGTCCAGGGGCTGATAAGGAATTGTATTTTGTTAATCTGGGTACCAACGAGGAGCCGAAAGAAACGAAGATTGGCATCTTCTTCAAGGGGGAAGACAAAGACAGATTGACTGCACTGCTCAAAGAGTTTGTGGATGTATTCGCATGGTCGTACAGAGACATGCTGGGTTTGGACAGAAAGGTCGCGGAGCACAGAATTCCGATCAGAGAGGACGCCAAGCCAGTAAAGCAGAAGCTTCGAAAGATCAAGCCAGAATGGTCCCTACAAGTCAAAGAAGAGATTGAAAAGCTCCTCAGTGTGGGTTTCATCAAATTCATTGAGTATCCGACTTGGCTAGCCAACATTGTGACAGTCAGAAAGGCAAACGGCAAGGTTCGAGTTTGTGTGGACTTCCGGGATTTGAACAAAGCTTCCCCGAAAGATGATTTTCCACTACCAAACATCGACATGCTCGTCGATTCAACTGCCAACTATGAAATCCGCTCATTTGTGGATGGTTTTGCCGGTTACAATAAGATTCTCATGTCCGAAGAGGACCAACACAAGACAGCTTTCACAACACCGTGGGGCACTTTCTGCTACACAGTCATGCCATTCGGACTAAGGAACGCTGGGGCTACCTATCAGAGGGTTGTTATGGATCTATTCCATGACATGATTCATAAAGAGATCGAGGTCTATATAGACGACATGATCATCCATTCGAAGGGAACCAACGGTCAACATTTGATCGATCTTTGCAAGTTCTTTGAAAGACTTCGACAACACAACATGAGACTCAATCCCGCAAAGTGCACTTTTGGGGTCGTCAGAGGAAAGGTTCTCGGTTACATGGTCACTGAGAGGGGAATTGAAGCCGATCCCTCCAAGATCAAGGCAATCATTGACATGCCTCCTCCAAAGACGCAGAAGGAAATCAAAGGTTTCATGGGCAGACTTCAATACATCAGTCGGTTTGTGCACCAAGTCACTTCCATGTGTGAACCGATCTTCAAGCTACTCAAGAAGAATGTGGTTCTAGAATGGACCGATGCTTCCCAAGAAGCCTTCGACCAAGTGAAGCATTACTTGACATGCCTTCCAGTTTTTGTTCCACCACACAAAGAGAAGCCTCTCTTGCTCTATCTCACTGTCAATGATGAAGCCCTAGGGGCTGTGTTAGCACAAGAACAGCGAGACTCCACAAAAGAGAATGCTATCTACTTTGTCAGCCGCCGATTTCAAAGAGCTGAAAAGAACTACTCTGTATTAGAGAAGTCTTGTGCTGCATTGGTTTGGGTTACTCAAAATCTCAAGCATTACATGGAGGCCTTCCCAATCAAGTTGGTAGCAAAAGGGGACCCACTCCGTTACATCTTCGAGAAGCCTTTCATGTCAACAAGAATAGCCAAATGGTATTTCATGCTCGCCAGCTACGATATCACTTACGTCACACTCAAATCCATCAGGGGGAAAGTGTTCAGTGATCATCTTGTTGAATTTCCGTGTGATGAAGCGAAGGGGGAAGATGTACAGTTCCCCGACGAGCATTTAATTTGTGCTACAACAGAAGAAAATAAGTGGCAACTTTTTTTCGATGGCGCAGCCAATAAGCATGGATATGGCATAGGGATGTTACTTGTTGATCCAAAGGACATGTATACTCCAATCGCTATCCGCCTCGAATTTGAAGCCACCAACAACACCACTGAGTATGAAGCATGCATAGCGGGGCTCGAAGCAGCCCTCGAAAGAAATGTCACAAGTTTAGAAGTATTCGGTGATTCCTTGCTCATCATCAATCAGACATCTGGAAAATGGAAGATTCAAGACTCGACTCTGCAACGGTATGGTCAACATCTTGAGGAGTTGTTTGAACAGTTTCAAGAAATCACCTTCAACTACCTGTCATGGGACAAAAACCGTTTTGCTGATGCACTAGCCACCATCGCTTCACTAGTCGAAATACCTGAGGGTAAAATAGTGAAGCCCTTCAAAATTTCCCGAAGGAACAGTCCGGTATACTACATGAGTATCGAGATCAACGAGGTCCAAGCAAAATCCCCGTGGTATGCGGATATCATGAATTTCCTCAAAGATGGTACCTATCCCGAGAATAGCAATAAGAAGTCTCAAATGGCATTGCAAAGACTAGCCTCCCGATATGTACTGATTGGGGACCAAGTCTACAAAAGGCACCACGAAGGGATCAATGTCCTATGCGCAAATGAGACCGAAGCTCAAGAAATAATGCATAAGATCCACGAAGGTGAATGTGGGCCCCACATGAACGGGTTTATGTTGACCAAGAAAATACTCTGCATGGTTTATTATTGGAGTACCATGGAAAGGGACTGCATCGAGAAAGTCAAGAGGTGCGCCAAATGCCAATTCCATGCCAATCTACATCACGCACCACCCTCACAGCTTTACAATATGACCACGCCTTGGACTTTCTCTTGTTAGGGTATAGACATCATCGGCAAAGTTCACCCTACTGGCAGCAACGGACTATCTTTCGTCCTAGTAGCCATGGACTATTTTACAAAAATGGGTCGAAGCACAAGCTTACCGAGTTCTCAACGCCAAGAAAGTGGCCGAATTCGTGAAAACCCACATCATGTACCGGTACGGCGTTCCTCATGAGATCATCTCAGACAACGGTTCTCACTTTGAGAAAGAGATGGACGCGCTCCTGGTAGAATACAAGAATACTAAGCATAAGTCATCTCCATACCGCCCTCAAGCAAACGGCGTGGTCGAGGGAGCTAATAAGACAATCGAGACCATTGTGAAGAAAATGGCCTCTACCGGAAGGGATTAGCCCGAAAAGATACCTCTAGCATTATGGGGCTACCGCACGTCAATACGGACAGCGACTGGAGAAACTCCTTATGCACTGGTATATGGTTCCGAAGCTGTACTACCAATAGAGCTCGAAGTCCCATCCCTACGGGTCCTCGAGAACCAAGTCAATGAAGTCGATTTGATGCAAAGTCGATATGAACAGCTAGCCCTACTCGACGAGAACAGGCTAAGGGCAATCGAACGTACGAGGGCCTATCAATAAACAATGGCTAGGGCTTTCAACAAAAGGGTGAAGCCCCGAAACATCAGTGTGGGAGATTTGGTCCTAAGACAACACCGTCCTAATGTCATGAACCCCCTTGGAAAATGGGGACCCCGATGGATCAGTCCGTACGTAGTCAAGAAGATACTAAGCTGCGGTGCAGTCCGACTCGTGGATTTAGACGGAGATCAGCTGCCAAAGGAAGTCAACCTCGATAAATTGAAGAGATTTTACGTCTAATAAACGAAGACCATCAAAAAAAAAAAAAAAAAAGCTCGCTAGGTTGAAAACCCGCAAGGGCGGCCTAGGCAAAAATTAGAGCACGTGCAAAAAAAAGAAGCCCGCTAGATTGAAAACCCGAAAGGGCGGTCTAGGCAAAAAAACAGGGTGCACACAAAAAAAAAATGGTCTTCGTTTGTTTGAACTACGGAGACCTGAGCCTCTACACTGGAGGAACGTAGGCAACCTTCTGGTGCGGTCTAAAATATAAACAAATACCCAAATCATTTTCAAATTAACAAGATGCAATTCTTATTCATTCATTGAATTATTTTTATCATTACAATGGAAATGTTGAGCTAATAAAAGACATCAAAACATTAAAATCCTAACAAGTGGTCTATTTTAATTGAAATCTCGGTGGTACAAAAGAAATATCTAATCTTTCTTCGGTTTTGGGACCCATCGCTTTTGGGGACGGCCTTTAGTCTTCTTGGATGGGGGCGGAGCATTCTCGAGACCACCAAGACGAGAAAAGACACTCGGGTGAGACGAAGCTTCATCAACAACCTTCTCCTTGCCCTTGCTAGAAGGAGCTTTGACCGGAACAACCATGGGGCGCTTCCACACGTGAGAAGAATTTCCCTTGCCTTTCTTCTTCTTAGGCAAGTAACGAGGCCTATAATCCCTCACATGGACCACCGTCTTCACGGAATCCACGGCAAAAAAACACCCTCATTTGGCCTTCCCAAACGATCAAAGACGCTAGGACACGCCTTCACAATTGGAGCAATGGGGACGGACTTATCGCCTTCGGGGACGGAAACTTTGACTTCAAAAGTAAAGGTCATCGGGGCCATCGATACAAGAATTTTGAGGTATAGAGTAAGGGAAAGGATGCAGAATATTGCTGTGTGATCATTCTGATCGAAAATGGTTTAAATTTATAGCTGTTGGAGTGCCCTGCTCAGAAAAGAAAGGGGCTGGAATTCAGCAAGCCGGAAGCGCGCGCCTCCGACAAGCGATTCCAGATGCGCGCGCCTCCCGCGACCAAAGCCAGGAGCGCGCGCGTTTGATAGCAGACAGAAACAGAACATGCCCATGTCAATTCAAGAAGGAAGCCCGGGCACGTTCAAACGCCTTCAGCCTGCAAGAAATCAGATCCCAGCACAGAAAAGGAGTTCAAGCAACAATAATGAACACATTTGTTTATAAAGAGTCGGCACTTAGGAATGAGTCTAGACAGATAACTAAAAAAGCGTAGTAAATAGCTAGGATTGTAAATTCATGCTAAATGTTTAGTACAGGTAAATAAAATTGTTTTCAATCTCTCGTCCTCCCCAGAAGGCTACTCAGAATCATCATCATCGGCAGCACCGTGCCCACCCCCACTACCGCTCTCAGTCTCCTCGTCATCATCATCATCATCATTATCAGCGGATTCTTCCTCCTCAGATGTCTCCACCACAACATCATGTCGGCTCCTCTTGGCAGCTCTCCCTAATGAACTAGCACCACCCCTACTCTGGCTACCTCCTCGGCTCAGACTCCTGCTCTGGCTACCTCCTCGGCTCAGACTCCTGCTTAGTGACGCCCTCGCCGAAGAGACAGCCTTATCAATATCCAGTGCAGCATCCCAGCAGCCTCGTCCCATGCCCCGAGCACCTTGGGCAGCTCCTCTCGCAGCACCAGAGACAGCACCAGCAGCATCTCTAGTCATGGCGGCAATGTCCCTGCACAGCCCTAGCACCCTCTCCTCCAGCTGATGGAGTCTCCTCCTCATACCTTTGTTCTGTCTGCCCAAGTGCCTATTAGCAGCTATAGGTACCTGTCACAACAGAGGACAGAAAAAGAAAATTGTATCAATACAAAGAACAGAAGAGCAAGACTGGAACTGAGAAATGCAAAGACAGTCAGGAAAGTATACCACAGCAGCCTGAACAGGAGGCTCTCTCTCCGGCGACATGTCCTCAGGAACAATCTCCCTCTGCTCCTCATACACCCCAAAGTTTGAATAAGTATAATATGAAGGAGGCAAAGGTGGATCAAAGCAATATCTAGCACCGGTGGGATAGAATCGAGCCGAAGTCTGTGGAGCAGCATGTGTCTCCCTCAGGTCAGTAAACATGAAACCCTGCTGGAGGTTATGCTCCCTGAATAAACCATAATCCTACTCTAAATGAATGAAAGGGACAGCATCAACCCCCACAATATAGACTGCCCGGTCTGCCTCTGAAAGAGCCCTCCAATTACGAGGATAGAAAGGAGGAACATCAGGAACTGCTGGCCTAGGAGGGTGGTGGAAGTCCGTCACCTGGCCACCATGAGGCCAGAGGGTCAGCCCCAGTATCCAGACTGTGTGAGGTGGTCGTATTTATTTCTCAGTAGTAAATATTTATTTATTTGTTTATTTTCTCATTTATTATTTATTTAAATATTTATGTGTGCATTTTTATATATCATAATATTTTTATGACTAGCATTTTACTTGACCATTTGTGCTAGTGTAGAGTTAGTAAGTCTTAGTTAATGGTGGGGAGTATGGGTTTAATTGTTCTTGGTAGTAGTAGAAGGGCCTAGGTGTAACATTTTGATTTAATAATCATCCTACTCCTCCCTCCTCACTCAATCACACACACACACACATAGTGAAATTACTCCCTCTCTCTTCCATTGTTGCCAAGGTAAGAACTCTTCCTTCTCTCTTCATTTTGACCATCTTCCTCCCATTATTTCTTAATGCTCATTTTATGAAAAATGCTTAGATCGTCGCTAGGATCGTAAAGAGCTAAGAAAAATCGAATTCCGTCATCTTTGATAAATTCCAAGTAAGTTACTTTCCCCCCATTTTTATGCTAAAATGTTCATCATTTGTTTGTATGATGCTTTAGTGATATATATGATGTTTTGGTTGAGTTTAGAAATTATTTGTATTTTTGGTTAATGTTGTGTTAATATGAATGTTGGGATTTAAATTTTGATTTGAAGTCATGGATGAATTTGGGTTTGATGTTGGTAATTGGTGTTTTGGAGTTTAGAATTGTGTTTAGAGGTCAAGGATGTATTTAGGTTGTGTCTTGGGTGAGTTTTGTGTTGATGGGTTTGTTTGGGAGAGTTTTACTCTCAAATTTTGAGTGTAAATGAACCCAAGAAACAAATTGGGAATTCCGGGTTTGGTTGTGTTTGAAACTCTTAGTTAAGTTAGTTTTTAGAAGTGATTATAGAGCCAAAGTAAGAGTTTTAATTGTGTTTTGAAGTAGGAATGGAGGTTAGGTTGGTATGGGATGAGTTTATGCAATTTTAGCCTTTCTGGAAGGCCAAAAAGCTGATTCGGGGGTCGGGGCGCGCGCACCCTTTTAGGGAAGGCTTGCTCACCCTCTAGTGCACTTAAAAGCCTCCAAACTGACCAAAGGAGGCGCGCGCACCCTTTTTTGGGAGGCGCGCGCACCCTCTTCTCCTGTAGTTTGTCCGTTCTACGTTCGATCTTCCGGAGGCCATAACTTCTTTGTCCGGACTCCGTTTTGGATGTGTAAACTATAGTTGGAAAGCTATTTTCGAGTACTATGAAATGGTTCTATTGGCTGCATGGTTACAGATCAGAATGGTTGTCTTTTTGTTGAGGGTTAAGATCAAGGTGTAGTCTCAGTCTAGGTTCCGTAGTACTATTCTAGTTGACTTAGTTGGGCACCGTGGAACACTTTAGTAATTGAAATTGGTTCCTTTGGGAACAATGGTGTTATGGAATTTGATCAAGTATTATTTGGGAATGTTTGGGCATCTTATGATGTGTTCGTGATTGTTCCAATCGAATTGATTTTGGATAAGACTTGGTCTAGGTTTTAGACGATATCCTATAGTATCTAGAGGGTTGTTATTGAATAATAAAGTGTAGGGTTTGGTCTGGTTGTGACTGTTACTAATAGGTGTAACATTTTGGATTCGTTTTGGGTGTTTAGAATTGGTTCGTTATGAACGAATGTATAGCGTGAAATGGCGATTGGGCACCTGCGGTGTGATTAACTTAAGGTGTAGTCATTCAGACTTCCTAATTGGAATTCTAGGTGTAAAAATATAGGGAGTTAATAGTCTTAGTACATCTTCATGAGTAAACGTTTAGGAAAATTTTGGTAATAGTCATTGTACTATTTGTGAGCGACCGTTTGGGTTGTGCTCTTTATGAGTAACTTGTGAGTATCATCTCTAGGATGTGTTTGGTATGTGCCTTATCTTGGAGTCTTCATGTTTTAATGGTCAATGTTGTTGGGCTCTCTATGAGCAATCTCGTTTATCGTTGTTGAACTCTTCATGAGTAATCGTTTGCATCTTTATGGTGATTAATTGGTATGGTTCCCTACTTTGGAATCATTGGTTGTTTATCATGCTAGTATTCATTACTTAGCCTTTATTTGAAAGTCCAGCTGGTATTTGTGTTTGAGTCAGGCAAAGGATAATGTTATAATGGCACGAGCCAAGTCCAGTATAGCATCGCCCATTGGTCCTTATTTCCCCTTCAAGATGGCCTTGGTTGGAATGAGCTAGCTCCCTTTGGTGAGTATTCTAGCTAGTCATTTTGGGATATGACTTTGTGTCATTTTCCCCGTCCCTTGTGACATGTTGCATTGCTATGGTTCCGGTACCGGGGTTGTCATCTTCAGCTGTTTATGCTGCTATGAAGATGGTTTGATGGGTTGATTGATTGATTGGTCGGTTCTGACCAGGGTTCTCTTCAGCTGTTATGCTGCTATTGTTGATTGGTTGATCGGTTGAAGCTGCGCAGCGATTATTCTATCAGTTTGGTGATACCTTGGCTCGGTATCCTTTGTAACGTGTTTATTTCAGCTTTATGTGCTGCATGATGAGCTGGTCGTTATTTCCAACCGGTATGGGACGGTTGGCGATAGGGAGCCTCTCATTTGTTGTTATGTGATTGTACATTATGAATGCTTATTGTTATATTACTGTTCATGACAGCATGGCACTTAGATGCATTTAGTAGCTTACTGAGATTTTATCTCACCCCTTTTCTTTTTATCTTTGTTGTTTTCCTTAACCCCCCCCCCCCTAGGAAATCAAGTGGTAGCATTGTGAGGTCCGTTGTAGCGGGAATCTTCTGAGCAGGTTGATCGCCTTTGGGATAGTTGCTCTTCGGAGCCTTTATGTATTTGATTGTGGGTTCGTAGTCGTTCAGTGTTTTGTGTTTACGGTTGTACTTTAGGTATTTTTGTTAATAGTTGTTCTTGCTTCCGCGTTTGTTTCTAGTGTCCGAGTTATAATCTCATTGAGGTGTTGTTTGATGGTATTGGTTTCATAGTTGAATTCACGCGCCCGGTTTGGTATTTTGCATTTTGGATATGTATATTATGTAAATTTTATGATTAAGGATTTTAGTATTTTCCGGGGTGTGACAGTTGGTATCAGAGCAACGGTTTTAGATCTTGAAGAAGAATAAGAACTCTGATATTGAATAGGTTTCAATACTTGGGTGTTATAACTTTGAGCAGTTTAGGAAACTAAGTTTTCTTGAAATATGAGGTTAAGGTAGAAGTTGGTTGAGTTATGAGTCGTGATATTGACGTCGAGTGTTTCTTTTCTTGTGGTATATCAAGTATAGGATTGGTGTCAATAGTGTTGGTTCCATTGGGGTTAGTTGGCTTGGGAATCGAGAGTGCGAGTTTTGAAGGCTTGGACGTACCTATTTCGTAAGGTGGAAATGTCTTGTGCTATATTCGTATGTTTGTTCTCATTAAGTGATTTATGTTGATGTGTATTCTCGAGTACGAAATTTCGTGATTTGCTGCTGATAGAGGTAAGTTGATTTGGTTATGTCACCTATACAGGATATTGACGAGTTAAGTAGTATGGCCTAGCTTTAAATGTGCTACGAATTTCTTGTGTGCCATCGATAGGTGGAGAATATTTCTATATTGGTATGTTTGACCTTGTTTAGAAGCATACTAAGTATATATATAATGTTCAGGTTCTATATTGAAAATCAGAAAATCTTTATTATAAGGTTGTGCTGGGAATTTAGCTTATTCAGTTGGCAATACTAATGTTGAAGTCTTGAGTATAATTTATACTGGGTGCGATATGTCGCTTGACCGATAGGGAACTTGGGTTATATGATGAGTTGATATGGGCTATAATACTGATAGGTGAATCAGTGAACATATAGTATCGGTTGGGTTAAAAGAGTTAAGGATTCAATTTGAGAATTTCTTGATAGGAGATCTTTCTTTACTTTTAGTACACCTACGTGAAGTGCATCGGAATTGTTTAGTATGAGGAAATACTTAATTTATTATGGGTCATATTAAGAAGTTGAATTATGATACATTTGGGATCATTTTAGTACATGACTGGAGTTGAGTTAAAGCAATACGAGTTATGAGTATATTGTGAAAGTTATAATCATTAATGATGGTAAGCGCGTTAAGTTTAAAGGACTAGACATATTTTGAGAAGGTGAGAATTCATCGAACAATATTAAAGGCATTTTTGGGTTTTAGTGAACAGTTGTCACATGGTTCTTAATCTTTTCTTGGTGGCGTCCTCGTTTGGATTAAGGATTTGTAAAGGAAATTGAGTATAGATACTTTGGCATATTAAGGGATACTATGATTTTGTATTGGGACGGAGCAGTTTATTGAATATTTCGGATTATTAGTGATCATTTGTAATATCTTTTAGAGTTGTAAGTTGTAATATATTAATATTTATGAAAACAAAGATTGTGAAAATTTCGGATTCGTTACAGTTGCTACTTTAATGGTAATCCTTAGAGACATAGTCACGCGGTGAACATTTGGAGGATGAGAAATTTTTTTAGGTTTTCATAGTTTAAGAAGTTGAGTAAGCTCGAGATGGTTTAATGTTTTGAATTTCTGGGAAGTAATATTAAGTATGCGATTATCTAATGGAAGTATCTTTACAGTATAATTAGGGTTGTGAATAAGACAAGTTTGTAGTATCTCGAGAATTATGTTTAAGAGAAATTTGGATTCTTCAATTTTGGCCTTGGGTATGGATTTTAGTTAGGAGTGAAGATAATGATTAAAGAAGGTTCGGTACGAGGGATTACTATGTTGTAAGCATTATTTAAGTTTACTATATGATGGGTTAAGGTGGATAATTGGGAAATTCGGAAAGAGACGGAACAAAAGTAGCCGTGGCTATTGGATCATTCGGGTATGTATTCTAAAATTCGGGTTAATAAATAGAGCTATCTATGACTAGGGATTGATTGTGGTTTTATTGATATCGCCTTAGCAAACTATAGTTGTTTTTATGGGACCAAGTTTAGAAATGATGTTAATGGGTTATCAATGTTGGATAGTTATATGTTCTTCAAGTAGGTTGAGAAATACAAAGATTATGATTGTATTAGTTGTATTACATAAGGAAGATGACTTTTGTAGTGGAGTTGATTCCAAATACTATTGGGATAATGAAAAATAAAACCGATGAATGTTGGTGATTTAAGGGTTGATTGAGAGTATAACGCTAATCAGGATCAAATTAGTTATGCTTCATAATTGGTGATCAAGTGATAGTCGTGGGAATTTGAAATCCCGGATGAAAGAAGAAGTTGACTTTAGAATGTTTAATACGAGTATACTTGAGATATGTATGCATTCAATATGTGTTGGTTTATTGGAGTCTTGGAGACGACGTCTGGGATTTTTCATAAGCACTTGATTGGGATTATGAGTGCTTTATGAGAATCGATATTTTGTAGCCTCGATATGACGGTGTTATGATTTTAACAAGTGAATTCGCGGGCGAATTCCTTTTAAGGAGGGTAGATTGTAACGACCCGAAAACCCGTCTCTATTTCTCAGTAGTAAATATTTATTTATTTGTTTATTTGCCCATTTATTATTTATTTAAATATTTATGTGTGCATTTTTATATTTCATAATATTTTTATGACTAGCATTTTACTTGACCATTTGTGCTAGTGTAGAGTTAGTAAGTCTTAGTTAATGGTGGGGAGTATGGGTTTAATTGTTCTTGGTAGTAGTAGAAGGGCCTAGGTGTAACATTTTGATTTAATAATCATCCTACTCCTCCCTCCTCACTCAATCACACACACACACACATAGTGAAATTACTCCCTCTCTCTTCCATTGTTGCCAAGGTAAGAACTCTTCTTTCTCTCTTCATTTTGACCATCTTCCTCCCATTATTTCTTAATGCTCATTTTATGAAAAATGCTTAGATCGTCGCTAGGATCGTAAAGAGCTAAGAAAAATCAAATTCCGCCATCTTTGATAAATTCCAAGTAAGTTACTTTCCCCCCATTTTTATTCTAAAATGTTCATCATTTGTTTGTATGATGCTTTAGTGATATATATTATGTTTTGGTTGAGTTTAGAAATTATTTGTATTTTTGGTTAATTTTGTGTTAATATGAATGTTGGGATTTAAATCTTGATTTGAAGTCATGGATGAATTTGGGTTTGATGTTGGTAATTGGTGTTTTGGAGTTTGTGTTTAGAGGTCAAGGATGTATTTAGGTTGTGTCTTGGGTTGTGTTGATGGGTTTGTTTGGGAGAGTTTTACTCTCAAATTTTGAGTGTAAATGAACCCAAGAAACAAATTGGGAATTCCGGGTTTGGTTGTGTTTGAAACTCTTAGTTAAGTTAGTTTTTAGAAGTGATTATAGAGCCAAAGTAAGAGTTTTAATTGTGTTTTGAAGTAGGAATGGAGGTTAGGTTGGTATGGGATGAGTTTATGCAATTTTAGCCTTTCTGGAAGGCCAAAAAGCTGATTCGGGGGTCGGGGCACGCGCACCCTTTTAGGGAAGGCGTGCGCACCCTCTAGTGCACTCAAAAGCCTCCAAACTGACCAAAGGAGGCGCGCGCACCATTTTTTGGGAGGCGCGCGCACCCTCTTCTCCTGTAGTTTGTCCGTTTTACGTTCGATCTTCCGGAGGCCATAACTTCTTCGTCCGGACTCCGTTTTGGACGTGTAAACTATCGTTGGAAAGATATTTTTGAGTACTATGAAATGGTTCTATTGGCCGCATGGTTCCAGATCAGAATGGTTGTCTCTTTGTTGAGGGTTAAGATCAAGGTGTAGTCTCGGTCTAGGTTCCGTAGTACTATTCTAATTGACTTAGTTGGGCACCGTGGAACACTTTAGTAATTGAAATTGGTTCCTTTGTGAACAATGGTGTTATGGAATTTGATCAAGTATTGTTTGGGAATGTTTGGGCATCTTATGATGTGTTCGTGATTGTTCCAATCGAATTGATTTTGGATAAAACTTGGTCTAGGTTTTAGACGATATCCTATAGTATCTAGAGGGTTGTTATTGAATAATAAAGTGTAGGGTTTGGTCCGGTTGTGTAAGTACCCCAATCTGAAACCGACCTATCTTAGAGGTAGCCTTAGCACCGTTTCAGGGATAAGCTAATAGGCCAGGACCTCCCTAGGATAAGCTATAAATTCCAAGACTACTCTGGTATAAAATTGGAAAAATCCAGAAGCTCGCCATGCTGAGCCGTACGGATGCTTTGGGTACTAGTGGGGCCTAGCCGTACGGCTGGTTTGGGCACCCTCAGTCCCTATAAATAGAACCCCTTGCTGATCATTTCAGGGAGGGGGGAGAAACATTAGAACTAAGGTTACTCTGTCGAATTCACCTCAGAATAATGTGAGTAAGAGTGAACAAAGAGTGAAAGAGAGAAAGGAAGATTGGCCTAAACCAAGATAGGTAAAGCCACCTTCTCCCTCTCCCTTCTCTTCATCTATGAACTCTATTTATCTTTGATCTTGTCATTTATTGTTGATCTTTACATTCTTGCAAGTCTTGTCCATTCAAGCAATATACATATATCTATTATTATTTATATTTCCTAGTCCAAGCCATGAGATGATCAAAGGTGCCCTCCATACTTTGTATGGAAGAGGTTCAAACCTAGTTTGATCATGGCTTGTTGATTGTTCATTTACATTCTTGTCATGGATGATGCTCTTGTTGTTCATTTTGCTCATTTTAAGCTATGATGATCATGTTGAGGATAAAGTCTCAATCTTTATCCTCATCACCTTGATCTAGCCCAAAATTCCTAAGTTTGGGTAATAAAGATCCAATCTTTATGGTTTGTTCTTGTCCCTAAAGGATTAATCTTGCCTAGAAGAGCCATTTTGATGGTAAAGTTTCAATCTTTACTCATCAAATGGTCACTATGGCTCAAAAGGGCATATTGGCCACCTTTTTCATTTTTCTCCCATGATTGCCTTTGATCATGCCCAAACTCTTGTTTTGGGAGGTTCTTTGATGATAAAATGGCATAGGAATGAGTTGTTAATGTTGTTTTGTGTTGGAATAACAAACTGGAATCAGAACAGTTTGGTCCAGTTCAAGCAGAATGCTCTGTTTCTGCCTAGAACTGGACTGTTGCTTGAACAAACTGTAAAATCCCAGGAGTGGTCTCCCCATCCGTACGTCTACTTTGGCCGTATGGGGAGATTGACCATTTTTCCCTTCTGTCTTCTGTTTTCTTGTCAAACAAACCCTTTTTCAGTTGAAAAGATAAATAAAAATTTAAAACAAAGATTTTCCGTTAAAACACACACACACACATGCACTTTTGTTAACTAACAAGGGAGACTCGGCTTTGTCCGAGGCAACTCGGGAGGACGTAAAAACTCTTCCCAAGTTGTAACCTGATCTCCGAACCTTTGAACTCAAACCCTTTGTCATTTTGTTGGGTTTAAAATTAACAAAATGTGGCGACTCCGTTAAATTGGTCCGGTTCCCGCGTTTGGTATTTCGCCCTTGAAACGTGCTCGTGTTTTTTTTGGGGCGGCATCCTTACAGTGGCGACTCCGCTGGGGATTAGAGTGCTTTCGGACTTCTTTCTAGAAGATTCGGGGGCATTCTTGTGTGGGTCAAACTCCCGTTCCCGTTAGTTGACTTCTTGCATATTTGTGTGTGTTTGATGTTTCTGTTTGAACTGTTTTGAGTACATACGTTCTGGAAATACAATAAACTGGGGCTTGATGATCAGAAGTTAGAGAAACTGAGAAAAATCTTCACCCTCTTGCTTTAGCCGTACGGCTACTTTGGGTAGGGGCCAGAATGTTGCCAATTAATAGTTTGGTGCAGGGCTACAACATTCTGGGTGCCCCTCTGCTTCTACTTGTCCAGGTTCCAAATTTACAGTCTTACTTGTGCACATTACCTTCATTCTTTTGGCCAAAACTTGGCTTTAAAAGGTGATAAAACTTGGTTATGCATGATCTTTTGTCAATAAAATGGTTTCCAAAACCTCATCATGCATAATCCTTTTTGTAAGGGTTTTTCTTGAGTCTTTTTGTTGTGCACAAATTGCTTTGTACAAAAGGGTTTCAATGTAAAATATTTCTTTTGCAAAAGTTTGATTCAAAATTCTTTGTTGTGCACAACTTGGTACATGTACAAGTTTTGGTCTTTGTTTGCTTATATTCCTTGATTTGTTGTGTATAAATTGCTCAATCCATGCTTGTTCATACTTGTTCATATCTTGCTTATGCCATGCTCATGCTATCGAAAAACGAATTGAAAATCTCTCTTTTTACTCAAAAAGGAGCATAGAATGACTTCACACCACGCGCACTTGACCGTGCACATTCCAAATACCCTTTAAACCCGGGGTGGATGCCACGATGCAGCTCGTTGGGCGCTCTTGTTCCCTTCGATGCGCGCACGGGTCCATCCCACCTTCCCTTCCGAACCGAGTCAACCACACTTGTCCGTGACACACAAATACCGTGACTATGGTTGGTTTTTGGTCTAGTTCACGTTACCACATCCTTGATACGTGCTCAAAGCTAATTGTGGCCAAATTAATGCCCGAGTTGTGACTCCCTGATGTAATGCAAGCGTGGCCTAACCAGCCTTCAACTCGTGTGTTAGTGACGACCGCAATTAGCAAGGGCCATGTACTAAGGATAGGGTGACACCGTGTCGTCGAGCCCTAATGTACGAGTTATTTTGATCATCCTTAAGCCCATGGTCAAGAATCGAGATGCCTCACTCAAAAATGAGGTCATGTCGGAATGTCGGTGCAGCCTTCGGTGTAGCCTTCGGAGAAAAGTCTCGATCCCGACTGGGGCATAACCGTGATTAGGATGACCCGCGTATTGGGAAATTTACGATGCACTAGGCCCTAGGTTCATTTCTTTTGATCGGTGGAAGCCGCGTGCCCTATAGGACCCTCGCCCGGGATAGTCCGTCCTTGGGAGCGTGCAATACAGTTGAAAAATGAGGGGTCTATAGGCGTAGTGATGGCCTCCACTGTCCCAGGATTATAGAATAGTTGTGAAAAAGAAGAGCGATCTTTTCCAACCAGTTAGGAATAAATCTGTTTTAAGTAAACGTGAACATAATTAATCAATAATAATAAACCTTCATGTTGCATGAGCCTAAAGCATGTTTGCCCCAAACACCGACCCGAGTCCACACCTGAGTCTGAAATGAACCTCCTTCTCCGCAGCGCATAAAAAGTGGGTCAAAGTTCCGGGTCATCGCCTGATTAGTGCCGAGTCGGACAGTTCATCGACAGCTTCATTGTGGTTTTTCCAAATGACTAGCCCGGCAGGAAGTAGTAGTGGGGGTGACAATGCCACAGATCCGAACGGTCTTAGCAGGGAAGAGTTGGTACAGGCTTTAGAGGCCGCCAGGTCCCGGGAAGAGAATGACAGAAAACGCCTCGAGGATATGCAGAATAGGGTCACGGAGATCATGAGACAGAAAGGGGTAGCCATTGTGTTTGAAAATGACGGAGGCTTTGTGGAAATCACTGACGAAGAAGGAATTGAGAATGTGCCGCCTCAAGGGTACAGTCGGGTCCCGCCCCCTCAAACTTACCCAAATGTGGGGACCTCACGTCCCACATTCCAAACCACCACTCACCAAAATGTGCCCATCACTCATGTTCCCCTTGTCCCACCGGGTGTTGCTTCCATGTACCCACCGGGGTTCAATCTATATGACAGGTCCCAAACAGTCAAGCACCCTTGGCCCCATCTACTACCAGCTTACCGCCTTCGGCCCTGCCAACCATCTCTAGAGAAGTGCCTTACCCACTCTACTACCCGATGGCCCAAACATCCAAAACTACCCCACTATATATCCCAACAAGCAACCTGGCGCCAGGGTATGTCTACACCTACTTGCCACCTACAAATCCTCCTCCGATAGTCCCCTCCACCACTTCACCTCCCAACGCAGTGCCATTGACAAGTCAAATCATGGGATCCGTCAACTCCAACCCCCATGTGGACCCTCAAGTGGGATGGATAGTTGAGAAGCTGAAACAAATGGAGGAAAGGTTCGAGGGAATGAACGAGAAGAAGTTCACCTCAGGAGTCACGGACCCCGATAAGGTCATCCCCCTCCCTCATCGATTCAAAATGCCGGAAATTGAAAAATTTGATGGGACCGCCTGTCCCCAGACTCACCTCAACGTCTACACCTTGGCGATGAGGGCGAAGGGTTGCACCGTGCAGCAAATAGCTGATCACTTTCAGTTGTCCTTAAGGGGAAATGCACTCAAATGGTTCTTCAACTTAAAGGATGAGTCTCGAACCACATGGGACTGGATTAAGGAAGCATTCCTCACCAAGTACCGTTCTAACTTGGAGTGGGAAACCAATCGCACCGATTTTCAAAGCACACTACAAAAGACCGAAGAGCCGATCAGTGAGTTTTACAAAAGATGGAACTACAAATTGGGAGAAATTTCCAATCCTCCCACCGAGGATGAACAGTTGGATATATTTCAGTCATGCCTGAAACCCCAACTGCGAGCTTTGATCAGCCATCACTTCTACCCCAATCTCCGAGCCATGGTAACCGCAGGATCCAAATTTGAGAAGGCTCTCAATGAGCAGTCTCCGGCCCAAAATAGCGGGAACTCCTATAGGTACCGCCCTCCGACTACAGGTAAAGGGAAAGAAACCCTGGGAACAGTTAACAGCATCCAAGAAGGAAGCTCAAGGCAAGCCTCTCAAAAGGGTGGGACTGCAGAAAGGCATCAGTATGTAAGGTTTGAGGATTTCGGAATGCCTATAAGTAAGGTGTTCGAAGGGTTAGTCAAGCAAGGCCTTGTAAAACCTTTGGTCAACTATCAGCCAAGGAATCCCGAGAAACCCCTTGAACAAAACAAAAGATGCGCCTTCCACAATTATCATGGCCACGATACCGATGATTGCTCCGTGATAAAACGCATCATCCTCGACCTCACTGACAGAGGGAAACTTGAACACCCCCGTGGCCCGAGCGTGATTAATAACCTTTTCCCCAACAACCAAGGCATTAATATGATTGAGTTCGAGGAGCCTACACCTGTGAACCTTTTGGAATTCAATATCCCAATGGCTCAGATTGGGGAAGAATGGAAGGAAGCTTTATGGGCATGTGTGCAAGAGGGAGATATGAGATGCCCATCCGACTTTATGATCGCCAATGTGATGAGTGCAAGGGTACCCCACCAAAACGCCGATGAATTGGTCGTAATAACACTCACCGAACATGATTTAACGTTTGAACAATGCATGGAGGAGATGGAAAAGTCCATTAAGAGTATGTTGGACAGCGAAAGCCAAGGCTCGAATGGGGATAGCCTTTCCCATGATGATTTCTTCCATATCATTGAGGCATGTAGTTCATCTACGGGAAAGAGGACAATTAAACGAAACGGGTCTGAGGTCGCAAAGATCCAAGAAATGATTGACTATGAAGGGTATCTCACCCAAATGAAAGAAGCCGTTCGTTCTCTACCTCACAAGGAGCTCCGGATCCTATGTGAAAGTGATGATGATGAAGTATCTTCAAATGTGGCTCCTTGTGTTTTCTCCCCGAAATTGGAAGAAGAGGAATTTCCGGCCCTGGATGATGTCTTAGCTTTGCCACCACTATCTCCGCTACCGCCGCTGTTTGACGGATCAGCGTTACCAGATAATTATTGTTGCATGCTCACCCTGGAAAAGTTCTGTGAAACTGTGGGAGCCGGGAAGAGCCAGAACCACCACCCTATCTCCCTAGGATAAATTTGTGGGTCAACGTCCACCCCAAAACGAATGGTCACAGTAAATGAGTTAAGGAGGGAGGCATGGCCGTACGGTACCCAAAACCCTCCACCTATCGGAGATGAGATGATAAAATTCGATGACTCCTTGGAAGTGAGTGTATTAACTCGATCAGGGCAAGTGCACACGGAGAACCATAAGAAACCTCCACCACCGGAACACCGAGCGCCTCCCCTTCTTGTTGACGAGGCGAAACCCCCAGGTTCCGGAGAAGAGGATCCCATCTTAGCCCAACTTAAGAGGACACAAGCTAACATATCTTTGTGGTCCCTCCTTACTTCCTCCTACCCTCATAAGCTCAAGTTGGAGAAATTCTTGGCCCACACTATGGTACCCACCACAACTACCCCCGAGGAAGCCGTACAAATGATCGGATACCAACTGTCGTGATCCCGACCCCGCGCGCCCGGAGTACGCGAGCTGGACGTCGACTTAGAAAATAAACTCTAAAATAATGAAGATAAAAAATTTCCTTTTATACCAAAAGATGATAACACAAGGTTTTAAAATCCAACTTGAACAACAAAATATAAACTAGTGTAAGCTCCATAAGCTTACACCCAAAATAATAAAATATACAAATTCTAATGACATCAAGTTTGGTACAACTATTCCAAAAAAGGTTACACATTTATGTAATGTAAACCCACCAATAACTACTTGCCCAAAAAGCTCAACCCTCGCGACGCCCTCCTCGTGAACAGCGAGTCTAATCCTTTCCTCCTGGGGGGGTTAAGGAAAAACAAAGATAAAAGAAAGGGGGTGAGATAAATCTCAATAAGATACTAATGGAACAACATGACATGTTATGATGCAATAAGCAATAAACATTAATAAATATCACTTAGCACATAGCATTTACCAATTAACAGATAGCAGCGGAAATAAACAATTAACAAAGGATATTAGCCAAGGTTTCCCAACTAAAAGAACCAAATAATGGTCGCTGCGCAGCTTCAACAATCAACAATCAACATCTTCATAGTAGCATGAAAGCTGAAGAGAAAACCCCCGGTACCGGAACCAATAACAAAGTAACGTGCCACAAAGGGCGGGAGCCATGCCACAAAGTCATGCTCCAAAACGTGTAGCTAGAATACTCACAAAAGGAGCTAGCTCATCCCATCCAAGGCCAATCTGGATGGGAAAAGAAGGACCAATGGGCGATGCTATACTGAACTTGGCTTGTGCCATTATAGTATTATCCATTGCCTGACTCGATACACAAATAACCAGTTGGACTTTCAAACGAAAGCTAAGTAATAAACACTAGATTAAATAAACAACCACTGATTCCAAAGTAGGGAATCCTTATCAAGAAGTCACCAAGAAAGTGAAATGAACCAACAACACATCATTAAAGTGTTTCAATAATCTCAACAATGATAACACAATTCCCATATCACATTTAATCACTAATCACAAAGGTCTAGTTAACTCAAGAACAAAACCAAAACTACTCACTCATCTCGAAGAGATCAAGGAGAGATTTAAAACGATAATTTACACACCTAAAACGGAGTCCGGATGAGGGAGTTATGAACTATTGAAGATTATCTACGAAAGGTACAAGAGGATGAAGCTCAGGGCTTGTACAGCGGAGGGGGCGCATGCCCGCGCAGAAAGGGTGCGCACGCCCTATAGGATCAGAAGGTTCATGCCAAAAAGGCCAGAGGAGGGTGCGCGCGCTCGCGAGAAAGGGGTGCGCACGCCCCTAGTCATCAGAAGGTTTTGAGTTGCTGAAACAAAGAGGGAGCGTACGCCCTCAATAAAATGGTGCGCGCGCCCTTCATCATCAGAAGGTTTTGTTTGCAAAAGGTCATAAGGGTGCGCACGCCTCCCCTGAGAGGGTGCGCTCGCCCCCTTGCCCGGAGGGGCAAATTCCGGCCAAAATTCTGGGTTTCTTCCATTTTCAACCCAAATCTTCACCATTCAAGCTTAAATCAAGGCTAACACTACCAATATATAAACTAAAGTACCCACACCACTTGGAAGCCAAAAGAACTCCTAGAATATCATCTAAGAAACCTCAATCAAGGATGATTCAAATACCAAATTTTCACAAAAATAAACAAAATGTAAATCACTCCCAAATCCACCCAAGATGCAATAAATAGCATTCATATCATCAAATAAACATGGAGTAGCATTTCTAGCATAAAATGGGGGAAAAGTAACTTACCCGGATTTCTCAAAGTTGACGGAATTCAAATATTTTTGGTTCTACGCGATCCTATCGACGATCTAAACACATTTCATAAAATGAGCACTAAGAAAAGATGAGAAGAAGAGGATGAAAATGAAGAGAGAAGGGAGAGAGAAATATTACCTTTCTTGGAGAGAGAGAGAGAGAGAGAGAGTTGCTGGGAATGGAGTAGGGTGAGGGAGATGTGAGGGACAAGAGAGGGAGTAGGGAGAATTATTTTGAAAAACTTACACTTAGACCCCCTCCCCACTAACTACAAACTCTAATACTTCCTACTAACAACTAAGACCAAATAATACTACACTAGCACAAATGACCCAAATAAAATGCTAGACATAAATTATTATGAAACATAAAATGCACACATAATTATTAATTAAATAATAATTTAAACAATTAAATAAGAAATAAATAAATAATTAAATATTTATTATTAGAAAATAGAGACGGGTTTTCGGGTCGTGACAGGTCACCTCCACTCTCCATCAATGTGTGAAATACGTGCAAGGGGGTAGCTTGACAACTATTTATGGGGACAGTGTGACCACAGAAGGAAACAACACCAATGGGATTCCCGTGTTAGAAATTAAGCATGAGGGAAGCGGCATGGTTTTGACCGGCTTCACAGAAGTACCACCCAAAACCCACATTTGTTGTGTAGATCTCACGCTCACCAAGGATAAGATTCCTCCTGCGATGAGAATGATGCGTCTGATGAGCTACCTCCCAGGGCTCGGACTAGGAAGGAAGCTCCAAGGGACTCACAATATTGTTGAGATCAAAGAGCAAAACACGCTTTATGGCTTGGGATACAAACCCACCCCCGGAGACCTCAGGATAGATAAGGAAATGGCTCCGAAGAAAAGCCAAGCCAGGGCTCAAGGGATTCCGTTTAAAACCCCTAACCTCCGTCCTTATACCTTTGATATGAGCCGTTACTTTGTGAAGGGGAGAGTTCAAGTCGAAACCCCCAGAGCCAAGGGAGCCGATGATGACCAATTGGGATAAGTTGCAAGAGGATCTCAAAAGGTTCCAAGGGGTGGTGGCAAACCCCGTGAGGAGGGCATTTCTGGATACGCCCAAGATAAAAGATCCTACCGATACTACTATCATCCACGAATACACCTTCAAGGGGGTGCCCGAAATGGTAAAAGAGTTTGAAACCTTGTCTGTGACGGGAGCTAGCAAGGAAAGGGGATCCGTATGGGGACAAAATGGCGGATACAAGTTTGAGGAGGTAGTTCCTAAGGGCGCCGCCAAGAATGCTATGGGCAATGAGTGGAACGGTGTGGTAATGCAAAGAATGTTCGGAGAAGACTTGGTTGTACCTGACCTAATTGACTTCGAAAAGGAAATGATTACCGTGATTGAGGGTGGACCTCTTACAACCTTTGACCCACACACTCTTGCAAAGCCAACGGACATGCCTCTGAAAAATTGGGTAACCTTCTCTGGACCGGTGGCGAGCAAAGAAGAAATGACCGCGAAACTTGGACTGGTCCCTCGTCCCCTAGAGTCAAATGTCGTAGGATCCAATGTAGTTGAGTCTCCCCAATCTCTTATCTTTGAATTCGAGTCTGTCTCCTCCGAGGGCCTCACGCCCGAGGATTATGAACTTGTAGCCAACGTTGTATTCCCGTTTCCATTGAATGAAATGATAGACCTTTCTGAGTATCCCCTTATTGCCAACTTATTAGATGATAAATTAACTAATAATCTGAAAATGGTTAATAATGAATCACCTAATAATACAGACGCACAAAACGATCCAAACATTAAACAGTCATCAAAGCAGGTTGTTGATCGAGAGGAAAACCGTTCCCAAGCTGCCGAAGAGGTTTTGACAAAGGTGAATTTGGGAACCGAAAATGAGCCGAATGAGACACAGATTGGGGAATGCTTCAAAGGGGCCGAAAGGGAAGCTTTGGTTGAGCTACTCAAAGAGTATGTAGATGTGTTTGCATGGTCTTATAAGGATATGACAGGGTTTGATGCTTCGATCGTGGAACACATGATCCCCGTGGACCCCGAGGTGAAGCCCGTTAAGCAAAAACTTCGGCGGATCAAACCAGAATGGTCCCTGCAGGTCAAAGAAGAGATTGAGAAGTTGCTTCGGGTCGGCTTTATAAGAGTGATAGAATACCCCTCATGGCTCTCCAACATAGTAACGGTCACAAACGCCAACGGAAAGGTTCGATGCTGCGTCGACTTTAGGGATCTCAACAAAGTGAGTCCCAAAGATGACTTCCCCCCCCCCCCAAACATCGACATGCTTGTGGATACAACCTCTAGCTTTGAGGTTAAGTATTTTGTGGATAGATTCGCCGGATATAACCATATTAAGATGGCAGAGGAGGACTAGGAAAAACTGCCTTCACCACCCCATGGGGAACCTTTTGCTATACCGTGATGCCTTTCGGGTTGCGAAACGCTGGGGCTACCTACAAAAGAGCTGCGACCGCACTCTTCCACGACATGATCCATAAGGAAATAGAAGTGTATGTCAATGACATGATCGTGCATTCTAAGGGCTCTGACGGGCAACATTTGATAGACTTGAGAAAGTTCTTTGACAGGCTTAGGAAGCACTCCATGAGACTTAATCCAGCCAAGTGCACTTTTGGGGTTTCTCGTGGCAAGGTTTTGGGATACATGGTCACCGAACGGGGCATCGAAATTGATCCTCAAAAGGTCAAGGCAATTGTGGAAATGAGGCCGCCTCGCACCCAAACAGAGGTAAAAGCCTTCATGGGAAATTTACAATACATCAGCCGCTTCATAAACCAACTCACTCCCATTTGTGAGCCCATCTTCAAACTGCTAAGAAAGAATGCCGAGGTCAAATGGAACGGGGAGTGCCAAAAAGCCTTCGACAAGATTAAGGCCTACCTCATCCACCCGCCAATCCTATGCCCTCCGCACAAAGACAAGCCACTCTTGCTTTACCTAACGGTGACTGATGCATCGATAGGAGCAATGTTGGCCCAAGAGAAGAAAGATTCAAAGGTGGAAAATGCCATCTACTTTGTGAGCCGTAAGCTACAAGGAAGCGAACTCAACTACTCCCCAATTGAGAAGACTTGCGCAGGATTGGTATGGGTCGTGAGAAAGTTAAAACATTACATGCAGGCTCATCCGATACAACTTATTTCCAAAATAGACCCCATCAAATGCTTATTGGAAAAGCCATCTTTGTCTATGAGGCTTACCAAATGGTCCTTTTTCTTAGCCGAGTACGATATCAGTTATGTGTCGAGAAAGGCAGTCAAAGGAAGGGTTTTGGCAGAACACTTGGCAGATTTCCCTAGTAATGAAAAAAGGGGGCCCGAACCAAAATTCCCAGATGAAGGAATCTTTACCCTCGAGGGAGGAAATAGGTGGCAATTGTTCTTCGACGGAGCGGCCAATAAAATAGGAAACGGTGTAGGATTACTCTTGGTGAACCCAAAAGACGAGCACACCCCCATCGCCATCAAATTGAACTTTGATGTCACCAGCAATGCCGCAGAATATGAGGCATGCACAGCTGGTTTGGAGGCAGCCTTGGAAAGGAATGTTAAGGAGCTGGAAGTATACGGCGATTCGGCCTTGATTATCAACCAAGTCTCGAACAAATGGAAAACACTGGATCCCGGTTTGCGAAAATATCATGCCTATATGGAAGAGCTCATAGCATAATTCCAAGAGGTCAGCTTCCATTACCTGCCGAGGGACCGGAACCGTTTCGTCGACGCCCTAGCAACTTTGTCTTCATTAGTGGAAATCCCCGAGGGAAAATTGATAAAACCATTCCGGGTCGGGAGAAAGGAAAGCCCAGCATACTGCCTCGAAATCGGAGCAATCCTGGAAGAGGTAAAGGAGCCATGGTACAACCAGATTTTACCAATTCCTCAAAGAAGGAGAAGCTTCCTTCATGAATGAAAAGGGAGAGTATTTGCACGGGATCAAAGCCAAAGGTATGACGGCACTCAAGCGGTTGGCATCCAATTACGTCATCCTGGGGGACATCCTATACAAAAAATGCCATCAGGGCCTTCTCCTTAGATGCATAAGTGGGGAAAGGGCAAAAGAACTCATGCAAGAAGTTCATGGTGGAGTGTGTGGTCCTCATATGAACGCAAGGGCATTAATGCAAACCATTCTGCGGATGGGTTACTTCTGGATCTCAATGGAAACAGATTGCATGCAATTCGTAAGGAGGTGTGATAAATGTCAGCGATTTTCCAACCTCAACCACCTACCACCTCATCATCTCTACTGCATGACTACACCATGGCCCTTCTCAACATAGGGCATAGATGTTATCGGGAAAATCTCCCCGTCTGGTAGCAATGGTCACGAGTTTGTTTTGGTAGCCGTGGATTACTTCACAAAGTGGGTAGAGGCTAAGTCATACCGGGTCCTCACCTCCAAGAAGGTGGCGGGATTTATAAAAGAGAATATCATGTGCCGGTACGGGGTCCCGAACGAGGTCATTACCGACAACGGCTCGCACTTCGAGGGTGAATGCGATCGATTATTGGGAGAATTCCGAGTTACTCACCACAAGTCCTCCCCATATAGACCCCAGACCAATGGCGCGGTAGAAGCCGCCAACAAAACGCTTGAGAGGATCATTAGAAAGATGGCAACACGGGGAAGAGATTGGCCCGAAAAGCTACACCTAGCTATGTGGGGCTACCGGACTTCGGTCAGAACAGCCACAGGAGAAACACCTTTTGCTTTGACGTACGGAATGGAAGCCATGCTCCCCGCAGAATTGGAAGTACCGTCGCTAAGAATTTTGTTGGAAAATAAGATCCACGAGGTCGATTGGCTTCGAAGCCGACATGATGAGCTGGCCTTGTTGGACAAACGTCGCCTGAGGGCCATGGAACACATCCGCGCCTACCAAGGGAGAATGGCGCGAGCCTTTGATAAGAAGGTAAAGCCCCAAGAGATTCGGGCAGGAGATTTAGTCCTTAAGGAAAAACCCCCGGGGAGGTCTAATCCCGATGGAAAATGGGAACCCGTGTGGATTGGTCCCTTTGTGGTACAAGAAGTTTTTTTAGGGGGCGCAATGAGGCTTGCAGACTTGGACGGCAACCCCTTTATGCACCCAGTCAATGGTGATAAGCTCCGTCGTTACTTTGTTTTAAAAAAAATAGGGGGGTGCTAAAAGAATATACCCACCTAGATTGAAAACCCATTTGGGCGGTCTAGAGAAAAAACAGGGTCGCATCCTAAAAATTTGTGGAGAAATGAACTACAATGACCTGAGCCCCTTAGATTTTCATTTTGTAAAAGGGGAACGTAGGCAGCCAATCTTTGGTCCGGTCTAAAAAATAAATAAAAATCAAATTTGGACTTGAGCAAGAGCTCCATGAGAATGCAAATTGGCTTCATAAGTAACCATTTTCATTACAGTTAAAACACTTCTTTGATGAGTTCAAGCACGGTCTACTCTCGACCCAACTAACATGATTAAGACATAACTAAAATACCTAAGATAAACTAATGTGTCTGCAATGGCAATGGGTGGATACATGGAAATCACCGTTCTTCGTCCCTCCACTTCTTCTTTTGACTTCTTCGGGTCTTCTTTTTCTTCACCTCAAAGATGTCAATTCCCCCTTTTCCATGATCAGAGGCTCTTCCAACATCATCTACGAGCCCGGTCACCCTCAAAGCCGCATTGGCAGCAGCCCGAGCCCGAAAATCCTCCATTCGTGCCCCCGCCTTAGGCATCGCGGCCATCCTCCTGTCTGCCAAAACTCTGTAGTCCTCAACAACGTCTCCAGTAATGTTATGGCCACTCGCCACAGCTTCGGTCTCCCTTAGAACCCTGCTAGGACCATAAGTCTCACCAAGAATAGCCTCACGCCTCTCCTCAATGAGCCTCTGAGTCTGTCCCATGGTCTGTTCATACCAGTCCAAGTACACCGTGGTCAAAACCATGCTAGCCGCTCGCCCAAGAAGTGCCCGAGCTGGAAAGAGGGAATAAGTCCATGACCGGGATAGGAATGAAACGGTGGAGGAATCCCACATAGACAGAGATGGAAGCCTCAAGTGCTCCGGGTTGACACCAGACCACTCCAACAGTGGAGTCTGCGGTAACCCAAACTGACAACGGACCAAAGAAGGGATATAATGAGATGAACCCAAGAGTCCTGGCACCCGAAAAAAGGGGGAATTATCTTGATACTCCCGCACCGAGCCAATACACCAATGGGGAACTAGCCAGCGTATCTCGGCAGTCGTGAGGCGAGCCATGTAAGCCTCCCAATCACTCTGAACTAGGTCCAAGATAATGCCTCTCAAAGAGTAAGACCAAGGATTATGAGAGATAGGAGCCTCCGGAATGGCCATCAACCTCTCCTTAAACCACAAAGTAAGCAAGGCAGGGCTACCGCTGCGCATGAAACCATCCCCCAAAGCCAAGCGGTCCATACCATGAAGGGTCTCCCCCAAGATCAAGGGGACAATATCCTTCCCCGCACGGCACTCCTTGAGGAAACTCAATAAAACCCGATGGCAGGTGCCCTTGGAACTGACCATTTAGAAAAAAGCAAGGACGCATAAACCGAAGGCATTCCAAGAAGCCTCATCCATGCGATCCATAAAATTCTCAGGGACATCCGAAATATCAATGAAAGTGTGATCAAGGACCATGCATTGGGCCTCTTCCAAAGAAATACCAAGAAGAGAAACCAACCTCTCAACATACATGGTGTCATCAACCGAAGGAAGAGCAATGACCTCCGTGTCCACGCCGCCCACCAAAGCCTTAAAATCCTCATAAGTAGGAGTGATCTCATTGTAGGAGAAACAATAGACATGCCTCCTAACATCCCAAAAGGACGCAGCGGCTCTCAATAGCTCAAGATCCGGAATGAACTCCTTGAGAGACCAAAGGGATTGAAGGCCAAACATGGATTGGAAAGTTCCCTTGTGATTCCTCATGTGGGACCGCATCCAAAGCCTAAGGTTACCCTCGAAACATTCTTGATGAATTTTGGACAATTTTGGTGGTTTCTCCATGAGAAAGGGTTCCATGGAAAAAGGAGCTTTCAAAATGAAGAAGACGAATTGATTGATGAACTCAGGACTGTGGAATTTAAGTAGATGACCAGGCCTGGAACAAAATTGAATGAAAAAGGAGTACTTCCTTCCTGAGCTGTACGGCTACTTTAGCCCTATCAGAATTAATGATTTCTTGTTGAGAGTTAGCTTTGTGGTCCAACCCATTTAAAGCCCCTTCCCAACCAATGCCATAAATGCAACCGAAAAATGCCCTCCTTGGCTCATGCAACTTGAATTGAACCTAGAAAATTTAGGTTCCCAAAGTCACCACAGGCAGTCCTAGCGACGTAAGCCCAGCTTTGTGAAATTAAATATGGCCGTCCTCGACGTAAGCCCAGTTAAAATTTGGAAATTGAAATGGTCTTCTGCTTGATGCTTATTGTGCCCGTCCCCGACGTAAGCCCATTAGCTTAGACTTAGAATAGTCGTTATAGGCTAGAGCCTTTGTCCCGGCAGTCCTTAGAGGGACGTAAGACCAGTTTTCCCGTCAATCTCCCCAAAGACGGAGTTGACCCCGGTCAAGCTTAGACTTAGAATAGTCGTTATAGGCTAGAGCCTTTGTCCTGGCAGTCCTTAGAGGGACGTAAGACCAGTTTTCCTGTCAATCTCCCCAAAGATAGAGTTGACCCCGGTCAAGATATGACTTAGAATAGTCGTTATAGGCTAGAGCCTTTGTCCCGGCAGTCCTTAGAGGGACGTACGACCAGTTTTCCCGTCAATCTCCCCAAAGATGGAGTTGACCCCGGTCAAGCCTTGACTCAAAATAGTCATTATAGGCTAGAGCCTTTGTCCTGGCAGTCCTTAGAGGGACGTAAGACCAGTTTTCCCGTCAATCTCCCCAAAGATGGAGTTGACCCCGGTCAAGCTTAGACTTAGAATAGTCGTTATACGCTAGAGCCTTTGTCCCGGCAGTCCTTAGAGGGACGTAAGACCAGTTTTCCCGTCAATCTCCCCAAAGACGGAGTTGACCCCAGTCAAGCTTAGACTTAGAATAGTCGTTATAGGCTAGAGCCTTTGTCCCAGCAGTCCTTAGAGGGACATAAGACCAGTTTTCCCGTCAATCTCCCCGAAGATGGAGTTGACCCCGGTCAAGCTTGGACTTAGAATAGTCACCATAGGCCGTCCCCGACGTAAGCCCAGTAAAAATCTGTCCCGTGTAAGTCAACCCTCTCCTATAGAGTCAAGTTGACCGTATCCCCAGCAAGTCAACCCTCTCCCATAGAGCCAAGTTGACCATATCTCGCCTCTGACCCCTAGAGTCATGCCTCCTTGCGGATCTAAGTAACCCCGCGTACCTCCGAACTACTTTAGGCTTGATTCCCCGTGAACGGGATACGTAGGAATCCTATACCACTAGGTCCAGCCATGCAACCAAAATCAGTGAAAGCCGTCGTCCCGTCAGATTGGGATGCTTATTTCTATCGACAACCCCGCTCCTTCGAAGCGACGTTGCCGAGGGGCTCTGTAAGTACCCCAATCTAAAACCGACCTATCTTATAGGTAGCCTTAGCACCGTTTCAGGGATAAGCTAATAGGCCAGGACCTCCCTAGGATAAGCTATAAATTCCAGGACTACTCTGGTATAAAATTGGAAAAATCTAGAAGCTCGCCATGTTGAGCCGTACGGATGCTTTGGGTACTAGAGGGGCCTTGCCGTACGGCTGGTTAGGGCACCCTCAGTCCCTATAAATAGAACCCCTTGCTGATCATTTCAGGGAGGGGGGAAACATTAGAACTAAGGTTACTCTGTCGAATTCACCTCAGAATAGTGTGAGTAAGAGTGAACAAAGAGTGAAAGAGAGAAAGGAAGATTGGCCTAAACCAAGATAGGTAAAGCCACCTTCTCCCCCTCCCTTCTTTTCATCTAAGAACTCTATTTATCTTTGATCTTGTCATTTATTGTTGATCTTTACATTCTTGCAAGTCTTGTCCATTCAAGCAATATACATATATCTATTATTATTTATATTTCCTAGTCCAAGCCATGAGATGATCAAAGGTGCCCTCCATACTTTGTGTGGAAGAGGTTCAAACCTAGTTTGATCATGGCTTGTTGATTGTTCATTTACATTCTTGTCATGGATGATGCTCTTGTTGTTCATTTTGCTCATTTTAAGCTATGATGATCATGTTGAGGATAAAGTCTCAATCTTTATCCTCATCACCTTGATCTAGCCCAAAATTCCCAAGTTTAGGTAATAAAGATCCAATATTTATGGTTTGTTCTTGTCCCTAAAGGATTAATCTTGCCTAGAAGAGCCATTTTGATGGTAAAGTTTCAATCTTTACTCATCAAATGGTCACTATGGCTCAAAAGGGCATATTGGCCACCTTTTTCATTTTTCTCCCATGATTGCCTTTGATCATGCCCAAACTCTTGTTTTGGGAGGTTCTTTGATGATCAAATGGTATAGGAATGAGTTGTTAATGTTGTTTTGTGTTGGAATAACAAACTGGAATCAGAACAGTTTGGTCCAGTTCAAGCAGAATGCTCTGTTTCTGCCTGGAACTGGACTGTTGCTTGAACAAACTGTAAAATCCCAGGAGTGGTCTTCCCATCCGTACGGCTACTTTGGCCGTATGGGGAGATTGACCATTTTGCCCTTCTGTCTTCTGTTTTCTTGTCAAACAAACCCTTTTTCAGTTGAAAAGATAAATAAAAAGTTAAAACAAAGATTTTCCGTTAAAACATACACACACACATGCACTTTTGTTAACTAACAAGGGAGACTCAGCTTTGTCCGAGGCAACTTGGGAGGACGTAAAAACTCTTCCCAAGTTGTAACCTGATCTCCGAACCTTTGAACTCAAACCCTTTGTCATTTTGTTGGGTTTAAAATTAACAAAATGTGACGACTCCGTTAAATTGGTCCGGTTCCCGCTTTTGGTATTTCGCCCTTGAAACGTGCTCGTGTTTTTTTTGGGGCGGGATCCTTACAGGTTGTGATCATGTACTAATAGGTGTAACCTTTTGGATTCATTTTGGGTGTTTAGAATTGGTTCGTTATGAACGAATGTATAGCGTGAAATGGCGATTGGGCACCTGCGGTTTGATTAACCTTAAGGTGTAGTCATTCAGACTTCCTAATTGGAATTCTAGGTGTAAAAATATAGGGAGTTAATAGTCTTAGTACATCTTCATGAGTAACGTTTAGGAAAATTTTGGTAATAGTCATTGTACTATTTGTGAGCGACCGTTTGGGTTGTGCTCTTTATGAGTAACTTGTGAGTATCATCTCTAGGATGTGTTTGGTATGTGCCTTATCTTGGAGTCTTCATGTTTTAATGGTCAATGTTGTTGGGCTCTCTATGAGCAATCTCGTTTATCGTTGTTGAACTCTTCATGAGTAATCGTTTGCATCTTTATGGTGATTAATTGGTATGGTTCCCTACTTTGGAATCATTGGTTGTTTATCGTGCTAGTATTCATTACTTAGCCTTTATTTGAAAGTCCAGCTGGTATTTGTGTTCGAGTCAGGCAAAGGATAATGTTATAATGGCATGAGCCAAGTCCAGTATAGCATCGCCCATTGGTCCTTATTTCCCCTTCTAGATGGCCTTGGTTGGGATGAGCTAGCTCCCTTTGGTGAGTATTCTAGCTAGTCGTTTTGGGATATGACTTTGTGTCATTTTCCCCGTCCTTTGTGACATGTTACATTGCTATGGTTCCGGTACCGGGGTTGTCATCTTCAGCTGTTTATGCTGCTATGAAGATGGTTTGATGGGTTGATTGATTGATTGGTCGGTTCTGACTGGGGTTCTCTTCAGCTGTTATGCTGCTATTGTTGATTGGTTGATCGGTTGAAGCTGTGCAGCGATTGTTCTATCAGTTTGGTGAAACATTGGCTCGGTATCCTTTGTAACGTGTTTATTTCAGCTTTATGTGCTGCATGATGAGCTGGTCGTTATTTCCAACCGGTATGGGACGGTTGGCGATAGGGAGCCTCTCATTTGTTGTTATGTGATTGAACATTATGAATGCTTATTGTTATATTACTGTTCATGACAGCATGGCACTTAGATGCATTTAGTAGCTTACTAAGATTTTATCTCACCCCATTTCTTTTTATCTTTGTTGTTTTCCTTAACCCCCCCCCCTCCCAGGAAATCAAGTGGTAGCATTGTGAGGTCCGTTGTAGCGGGAATCTTCTGAGCAGGTTGATCGCCTTTGGGATAGTTACTCTTCGGAGCCTTTATGTATTTGATTGTGGGTTCGTAGTCGTTCAGTGTTTTGTGTTTACGGTTGTACTTTGGGTATTTTTGTTAATAGTTGTTCTTGCTTCCGCGTTTGTTTCTAGTCTCCGAGTTATAATCTCGTTGAGGTGTTGTTTGATGGTATTGGTTTCATAGTTGAATTCACGCGCCCGGTTTGGTATTTTGCATTTTGGAGATGTATATTATGTAAATTTTATGATTAAGGATTTTAGTATTTTCCGGGGCGTGACACAATTGCCTGCACCAGAACAGAATTGAACCCTTGGACTGTTTAACTTTGTGTTTATTTACCGGTCACACAGGTGATTCGGGAGTTGTAATTTACGTGCTTATGTGTTTTTTTATCTTTTCTTTTCAAAAAAAAAAAAAAAAAAAAAAATTGTCACGTGATAGACCTCACACTATCAGGACCAGGGCAATCCCCTGAGTCCATAAGTTTCTGATAATCTGATAGGTGAGCCCAGAAGCGGGTGCCTCCCAGATACAATGCGCCAGGCGCGCGCTTCCCACAATGCTAGCCTGAGGCGCGCGCTTCTGGGCCAATTTCCAGGGCAAGAACAGGTTTCAGTGACTGAACAGAACAGTGGGGTGTGGGCACAGTTGCCTGCATCAGAACAGAATTGAACCCTTGGACTGTTTAATTTTATGTTTTATTTACCGGTCACACGGGTGATTCGGGAGTTGTAATTTACGTGCTTATGTGTTTTTATATTTTCTTTTCAAAAATAAAAAAAAATAAAAAAATTTGTCACGTGACAGACCTCACACTACATGCACATTACTCTTATAAATTGCTCACTATCGAGTCGCACAAGTCCAACCCCAAACCCGTCGAGGCCCGTCCTAGAAAGTTTCAAGCTCCACTCGACCTTGGATCTTTCGAAGCGGTAAACCTCAGCCCGTGGCGTAGTTCACGACTACATGCCGGGGGTGACCTTTAAGCCTCTCTTTAGCCGAGCACAAACCACACAATTCTAGTTAGGGTCTAACACTCCGTGACCAAGTCGGTTTCCATGTACCGAGATTTCCCTAAACTAATGTTTTCAAATCATACATGCCAACTTGTTGAAACGGACGCAATAAAAATCCGTCCCCAAAAGTGGTTATTTTGGACGAAAATAAAAAATCCGTCCCCGCATGTATGCTTTACTACATTAATTTAGTTTAATCCCGACACATGTAGGATTCACAAACGTGATGGAATCCGATGAGTATATGGGACCGCGAGATGGTCTATATACTAGTGTGACGATTCCATTATCTTCTTAGAAACCCCAAAAAGGACCCATTCCCTCCGACTTATAAAATAAAATAAAAAAAAAGAGTATTTTTCTTATGTGGTTCGAGTCGTGTGCCCAACTGTGTGTTCTCAACCTCTTCATGGACCGAAAGTGTGAAACGAGACTGACAAGGGCTACTTCTCCAATTATAGGTCCGATTGGTACTCTCCGCATCTACAGGAATTCATCCAACCGGCTTGTTCGTGAACCGATCACTCCTACAGCTTCTGCATCATCAATGGCCGGCGACTCCAGCACCAACAACGCCATGACTCTCGAGCAACTCTCTGCCATGGTCCAAACTCTTCAACAACAAGTCACCACTCTCCACAATGAGGCTCAAACCAAAGAAGCCTTGTGGCAAGCTCATGTCGACAGTCAAAGGGAGGCCCACGAGGCCAAGGTTGACCAATTGAAAGCCAAGCTCCTCAAGCTCTCCAAGAACAAGGGGGTTAATGACAATGAGGAATCCGAGTTGTCGCGACCCCAAACCCGCGGAATACGCGAGCTGGACGTCGACTTAAAACCAAAACTCTAAAATATAGAAGTTAAAAATTCCATTTTGAACCAAAAGATGATAACACAAGGTTTTACAAATCCAAGTTTAAATCAACAAAGTACATCTAACATAAGCTCCACATCTTATACCCAAAAGAATAAAATATACAATTCTTAATGACGTCAATAATGGTAAAACTATCCCCCAAAAGGTTATACATTTAAATAATGTAAACCGATCCATAACAACCTGCCCCAAAATCTCAATCCTCTCGACGTCCTCCTCGATCCGCGAATCCTAATCCTTTTCCTCCTTGGGGGGGTTAAGGAAAAACAAAGATGGAAATAAACGGGGTGAGATAAAATCTCAGCAAGTTACTAATGCAACTACATGACATGCTATAATGCAATAACCAATCAACAATGATAAATATCACATAGCATGTAACAAATAACAATCAGCAGATAGCAGCGGAAAGTAAACACATAACAAAGGATATTAGCCAAGGTTTCCCAACTGATAGAACCAATTACAGGATCGCTGCGCAGCTTCAACAATCAACCAATCCATATCTTCACAGTAGCATAAAAGCCGAAGAGAAAACCCCGGTCAGAAGCGACCAATCTACCCATCAATCAAACAAACCATCTTCATAGTAGCATAAAAGCTGAAGACGATAACCCCGGTCAGAACCAACCAATCAACCGCTCAGACCCTCTCCATAGTAGCATAAAAGCTGAAGAGAAACCCGGTCAGAACCAACCAATCAACCGCTCAGACCCTCTCCATAGTAGCATAAAAGCTGAAGAGAAACCCGGTACCGGAACCAATAACAATGTATAGTGCCACAAGGGGCGGGAGTCATGCCACAAAGTCATGCTCCAAAACGATTAGCTAGAATACCCACAACGGAGCTAGCTCATCCCAACCAAGGCCAATCTGGATGAGGACAGAAGGACCAATGGGCGATGCTATACTGGACTTGGCTCGTGCCATTATAGCATTATCCATTGCCTGACTCGATACACAATTTAACCAGCTGGACTTTCAATAATGCTAAGTAATAAATACTAGCTTTATAAACATCAAAAGGGTTCCAAAGTAGGGAACCGCAACACAAATCACCATAAAAATACAACGATTACTCATTAAGAGTTTAACAACATTGATAGCAAGGAGTTCCTCATAAAAGAGTTCAATAACAGAAATGGAATTGCTCATAAAAGCCCAACAATACAAATCATTAAAACGAAATGATTCTAGGACAAGGATCCATATCAAACGCATCCTAACATGATACACGCGAGTTACTCATATAGAGTACTACCCAAATGGTCACTCCCCAAATAGCACAATGACTATCATTAAAACTATCCCAAACATCCACTCATTATGAAAGTGTTCCCACATTTTCCAATAATCCATACTAAATTCCATAACCCATTTATTCACAAAGGAACCAAGGCAAAACCACGCAAACCGATATTCCCAACTTGATTACAACGGACCGATTCTAAACACATTGTCATAAGACACTAAATGAAACCTCAACATAATCTAAACCTGAAACTCACCTAAATAAACCACCTCATCTCGAATTACTCTAGAAGATCTTTAAAATGATAGTTTACTCGTTCAAAACGGAGTTCGGATGAGAAAGTTATGGCCTCCGGAAGATTGAACGAAAAACGGACAATTTGATCAAAGTAGGAAATATCATAAAACGTCACAAGGGGGGGGTAATGACAACCACCTAATACTCATTTACCACTTTTATAACTCTAACACACTCCTTACACGGTTTACATAGGCTTACAGTTGACTTCTTATTGTTTCGGGTGCTTACTTTTAAGTTATAAACATTTATGCCTAAAACAGGGGTGCTCGGCCGAGCAGTTCTATATGACTCGGCCGAGCAACCTCGGCTCCAAAATTATGACTATCTGGTATGCTCTGCTCGGCCGAGTCAAGGGACGTTCTCAGCCGAGCACCTCCTAAATTCAGAAAAACGCAGAAGAACCCAGGTAACCAAATCAAACCTAATTCTACCCAAAACTTCACAATTTCTCTAATACTCAAAATCAAGACTTCCAATAAGCATAATAATGCACCAAAACAACTTGTGAACTTGAAATGGAGCTAAATAACAACATCTAGCTACCCAAAACAAGATTTGAATCCCAACATTCAAAGTATCACAAAATCAACCAAAAATGGAAACAAGTTCATAAATCATCCAAGAAGCAATATATAGCAAACATATCATCATATCAACATGGAATGACATTTCTAGCATAAAAATGGGGGAAAAGTAACTTACTTGAATTTTCTCAAAGATGATGGATTTCAAATATTTTTGGCCTCCTACGATCCTATCGACGATCTAAACAAGATTCATGTTTTAAGAAATGAGAAATAACAAGAGGAAGATGAAGAAAATGAAGAGAGAAGGGAGAGAAGAAAAACTTACCATAAACAAGGAGAGAGAGAGAGATGTGCTGGGAGAATTAGAAAGTGAGGGAGGAGGAGGAAGAAGAAGAAGGTTATTAAAAGAAATGTTACACTTAAGCCCCTTCGCTTCTAAATAACGCAAATAAACCCCAAATAACCCTCTGATCATTTCATTCCCCTATTTCACACTTAACACAATATCACCCAAATAATGCTAGACACAACTTAATATTATAAGATATAAAATGCGCACATAAATAAATAATCAAATAATTAAATATAATAATTAATTAATGCTAGAATTTAGAGACGGGTTTTCGGGTCCTGACACGAGTGGACCGAGGGTTTGTTTGAAAGCTTATATGTCAGTGCCCGTACCAAAAAAGTGGGGGAACCAAGCACCAACAACAACGACCCTAAAATGGCCGATTCCATCATGACCTACATTGATCAGAAATTTGACGGCCTCAACATGGGAAAAGGCTCCAACACAAGCCTTTATCAGTCATCCATCCTCATGAGCACGATGGCCGCTCTCCCCGACAAATTCAAGATGCCCGACATTAGAAAGTTTAAGGGAAACTCATGCCCGATGGCTCACATCGAGACTTACATTTGGGCTATGGTTCCGAAGAAGGTCTCCCCAAAAGTTATGGCTCAATGCTTTCCTCTCACCCTCTAGGGGGCGGAAAAAGATTGGTATGCAACTCTCCCGCTCACTGTCCGTCTTGATTGGGATTCCGCTATGCTTGCCTTCAAAAATCAATATCAAGGCAAAACCACTCACCAGCCCACAAGGAAAGAGCTCGAGAACACCACCCAAAGAGACAACGAGTCCTTCATTGACTTCACAAAGAGATGGAATGACAAGCTCTCTGAAATTGTTGAGAGGCCAAACACAAAAGAGCAAATGGACATCTTTCTCAAGTGTCTCAAGATTGATCTCCGCACCCACCTAAGTGGGGCTTGCTACTCCGACTTCTCCCAAATGTATAAGGCGGGGGTACGCATGGATGACTTTCTCAAGGAGATTAAGAAGGCCACTCCTACCTATCGTTACAAGGCCGCCTCTAATTCAAACAAAGAGGCTTCTGTCAATGCCGTTACTACCGACAAGGGGAATTACAAGAAGGTCCCTCCACCAAAAGGCAAGCGGTTCCAAAACGACCGCGTCTACACTCCTCTCAATGGCATGACCATCACCGAGGCCTATGAAGCTCTAAAGGCCAAGGGACAAATCACTCCTCTTCAAGGGTACAAGCAACCACAACCTCTCCGTCCCAACAATGCCCACTACAAATGGTGTGACTACCATCAATGCACCGGCCACCTCACCAAGGATTGCTTCTCCATCCGCAACACCATCCAAGACCTCATAGAAAAGAATGAATTCATAATCCCTAATGAGGGTGGTGTCAATGTAATAGAGGTAGGAGAGTTTGAAGGAACCACTCATTCGATCCCAATTGTGAATGAGGGCTCCGATGATATGAATAAACTTGATAATTCTTGTTATGTTGTGACTTATGATGAGATTATGAGGGAAGTCTTAGAGAATAGGAAGAAGAAGCTACACGGCACCGTGAACGTGCTCACTCGCAGTGACCGAGTAACAACGAGTACAATCCCTCCCAATACCGCAGCGACCAATACCTCTTCTCAAAGATCGCAAGCACGCGATGTACCCGAAGATCCTTTGTTAACACAACTCAAGAAGACGCGGGACAACATATCCATCTGGGACCTTATTGCATCATCAAAGATACACCGAGACCTCGTCATCAAGAACTTGGATGACACATCAGTCTCTCCCGACACGACTCCCGAGGACCTCACAGCAATGATAGGTCACATTCACTTCGGCAATGTCATCACTTTTGCCGACATGGACCTCCCGCCATTTGGGTCCAAACACCATGAAGCCATCTACCTCAAAGTAAGGGCAAGAGGGAGACCCATCTCAAGAGTTCTAGTAGACGGTGGTTCCGCACTCAACTTAATACCTAGCCGAGTCATGGGCATACTGGGGCTCAAGAGCTCCGATTTACAACCCTCCGCCCAAGTCATTAGAGGGTACGATAGCACTGCCCGTACAGTCATGGGAATGCTAGAAGTCGATATCGAATTTGGAAGCATGATCATGTCCGTCCCATTCCAAGTACTTGATGTCCCAGCTTCGTTCAACTTACTTTTGGGCCGACCATGGATCCACGGTTCCAATGCTGTCCCTTCCACTCTCCATCAGTGTGTCAAGATCAGAAATGGGGACGAGATAGTCACCGTCATGGCCAAGAATGTCACCATCCATAGAAATGGGGGACAACCCGTTCACCAAGTTCAACACGGGATAGAAGATTCCACTCTCTCCAGCGTCAACACCATCGACAAAGAAGGGGGAAACAGACAATGGACCCTCGGCAATCCTAAAATCCTCCGCATGATGAGGAACATGAATCACTTTCCCGGTCTAGGCCTAGGGAAGCATCAACAAGGGATATTGCACCCCGTAGAAGTTCCTTTTGTCAAGAACAAGTTTGGTCTGGGATACGAGCCTACCAAAGATGACTTGAAAACGAGCAAGCAGTCAAGGATCAAAAACCCGAGCTCGCAAAGAAGGTCGACAATATGAAATCCCTAACTTGAGGCCTTACCGCAACACACTAAACGGTTATTTTGTTCGCCAAGGGGAAGATGTTCCGTACATGATCTTTCCCGAACCATGGGTTAACAACAAGGGCGTCAGAAAGCCCGGTCTCGAGATCTTCACTGATTGTGAAATTCCGACACAAGAAAGGGAGCCTACTCCAACGTCACCCCGAGAGTGGTGGGGCAAGAAAGTGACTATAGAGTCCGAGGTAGAGATTACCGTGGGGGAAGAACTATCCGATCTAGCCTCCATGTTCGAAGAATTTGCCATCATGGACGATTGTCAAGTCAACGCCATCTACGACACCGTCGTCAGAAAGGAAACCATCAGTGAGATCCCGCCAAGCTCCGAGCTAATCAACAACTGGTATTCAACGAAAGGGCCCATAGTATCCGAGGATTTCTTGATCCGAGAAATGTGTTGCATACCCCGTATAGCAACAAAGGAAGAGCGGCTCACACTTACTTTCGAGTACCGAGAGTGTTTCTAATACCCTCACCCAAGAGGATATGGAGGAAATAGCCGAGCGTGTGTTTCCTTTCTTTGCTAATGAAAAATTCAATATTTCTGAGTACCGCGAGATTGCAAAAATCATAAATGATGAATTAACTAATAACGAACTTAATGAACAAGTTAATAACGATTCAAATTATGATGAAATAGACCACGAAAACATAACATACCTAAATAAACTAGCTCAACAGGTTCGTTGTCGTGGTGAAAATGGTCCAGGGGCTGATGAGGAATTGCATGTTGTTAATCTGGGTACCGACGAAGAGCCGAAAGAAACGAAGATTGGCAGCTTCTTTAAGGGGGAAGACAAAGACAGATTGACTGCACTGCTCAAAGAGTTTGTGGATGTATTCGCATGGTCGTACAAAGACATGCCGGGTTTGGACAGAAAGGTCGCGGAGCACAGAATTCCGATCATAAAGGATGCCAAGCCAGTAAAGCAGAAGCTCAGAAAGATCAAGCCAGAATGGTCTCTACAAGTCAAATAAGAGATTGAAAAGCTCCTCAGTGTGGGTTTCATCAAAGTTATTGAGTATCCGACTTGGCTAGCCAACATTGTGACAGTCAGAAAGGCAAACGGCGAGGTTCGAGTTTGTGTGGACTTCTGGGATTTGAACAAAGCTTCCCCAAAAGATGATTTTCCACTACCAAACATCGACATGCTCGTCGATTCGACTGCCAACTATGATGTCCGCTCATTTGTGGACGGTTTTGCCGGTTACAATCAGATTCTCATGTCCGAAGAGGATCAACACAAGACAGCTTTCACAACACCGTGGGGCACTTTCTGCTACACAGTCATGCCATTCGGACTAAGGAACGCTGGGGCTACCTACCAGAGGGATGTTACGGATCTATTCCATGACATGATTCATAAAGAGATCAAGGTCTATATAGACGACATGATCATCCATTCGAAGGGAACCAACGGTCAACATTTGATCGATCTTCGCAAATTCTTTGAAAGACTTCGACAACACAACATGAGACTCAATCCCGCAAAGTGCACTTTTGGGGTCTTTATAGGAAAGGTTCTCGGTTACATGGTCACTGAGAGGGGAATTGAAATCGATCCCTCCAAGATCAAGGCAATCATTGACATGCCTCCTCCAAAGACGTAGAAGGAAATCAAAGGTTTCATAGGCAGACTTGAATACATCAGTCGATTTGTGAACCAACTCACTTCCATGTGTGAGCCGATCTTCAAGCTACTCAAAAAGAATGTGGCTCTAGAATGGACCGATGCTTGCCAAGAAGCCTTCGACCAAGTGAAGCATTACTTGACATGCCCTCCAATTTTGGTTCCACTGCACAAGGAGAAGCCTCTCTTGCTCTATCTCACTGTCAATGATGAAGCCCTAGGGGCTATGTTAGCACAAGAACAGCGAGACTCCACAAAAGAGAATGATATCTACTTTGTCAGCCGCCGGTTTCAAGGAGCTGAAAAGAACTACTCTGTCTTAGAGAAGTCTTGTGCTGCATTGGTTTGGGTTACTCAAAAGCTCAAGCATTACATGGAGGCCATCCCAATCAAGTTGGTAGCAAAAGTGGACCCGCTCCGCTACATCTTCGAGAAACCTTTCATGTCAACAAGAATAGCCAAATGGTATTTCATGCTCGCCGGCTACGATATCACTTACGTCACACTCAAATCCATCAGGGGGAAAGTGTTCAGTGATCAGCTTGCTGAATTTCCGTGTGACGAAGTGAAGGGGGAAGATGTACAGTTCCCCAACGAGCATTTAATTTGCGCTACAACAGAAGAAAATAAGTGGCAACTTTTTTTCGATGGCGCGGCTAATAAGCATGGATATGGCATAAAGATGTTACTTGTTGATCCAAAGGACATGTATACTCCAATCGCTATCTGCCTCGAATTTGAAGCCACCAACAACATCGCTGAGTACGAAGCATGCATAGCGGGGCTCGAAGCAGCCCTCGAGAGAAATGTCACAAGTTTAGAGGTATTTGGTGATTCCTTGCTCATCATCAATCAGACATCTGGAAAGTGGAAGATTCAAGACTCGACTCTGCAACGGTATGGTCAACATCTCAAGGAGTTGGTTGAACAGTTTCAAGAAATCACCTTCAACTACCTGCCAAGGGACAAAAACCGTTTTGCTGATGCACTAGCCACCATCGCTTCACTGGTCGAAATACCTGAGGGTAAAATGGTGAAGCCCTTCAAAATTTCCCGAAGGAACAGTCTGGCATACTGCATGAGTATCGAGATCAACGAGGTCCAAGCAAACTCCCCGTGGTATGCGGATATCATGAATTTCCTCAAGTATGGTACTTATCCCGAGAATAGCAATAAGAAGTCCCAAATGGCATTGCAAAGACTAGCCTCCCGATATGTACTGATTGGGGACAGAGTCTACAAAAGGCACCACGAAGGGATCAATCTCCTATGCGCAAATGAGACCGAAGCTCACGAAATAATGTATGAGATCCACGAAGGTGAATGTGGGCCCCACATGAACGGGTTTATGTTGACCAAGAAGATACTCCGCATGGGTTATTATTGGAGTACCATGGAAAGGGACTGCATCGAGAAAGTCAAGAGGTGCGCTAAATGCCAATTCCATGACAATCTACAGCACGCTCCACCCTCACAGCTTTACAATATGACCACGCCTTGGCCTTTCTCTTGTTGGGGCATAGACATCATCGGCAAAGTTCACCTACTGGCAGCAACGGACAATCTTTCGTCCTAGTAGCCGTGGACTATTTTACAAAATAGGTCGAAGCACAGGCTTACCGAGTTCTCAACGCCAAGAAAGTGGCCGAATTCGTAAAAACCCACATCATGTGCCGGTATGGCGTTCCTCATGAAATTATCTCAAACAACGGTTCTCACTTTGAGAAAGAGATGGACGTGCTCCTGGTAGAAAACAAGATTACTAAGCACAAGTCATCTCCATACTGCCCTCAAGCAAACGACATGGTCGAGGCAGCTAATAAGACAATCGAGACTATTGTGAAGAAAATGGCCTCCACCGGAAGGGATTGGCCTGAAAAGCTACCTCTAGCATTATGGGGCTACCGCACGTCAATACGGACAGCGACTGGAGAAACTCCTTATGCACTGGTATATGGTTCCGAAGCTGTACTCTCAATAGAGCTCGAAGTCCTATCCCTACGGGTCCTCCTCGAGAACCAAGTCAATGAAGCCGATTGGATGCAAAGTCGATATGAACAGCTAGCCCTACTCGACGAGAAAAGGCTAAGGGCAATTAAACGTACGAGGGCCTATCAACAAAGAATGGCTAGGGCTTTCAACAAAAAGGTGAAGCCCCGAAATATCAGTGTGGGAGATTTGGTCCTAAGACAACACCCTCCTAATGCCATGAACCCCCTTGGAAAATGGGGACCCCGATGGATCGGTCCGTACGTAGTCAAGAAGATACTAAGCGGCGGTGCAGTCCGACTCGTGGATTTAGACGGAGATCAGCTGCCAAAGGAAGTCAACCTCGACAAGTTGAAGAGATTTGTCTAATAAACGAAGACCATCAAAAAACAAAAAAAAAAGCTCGCTAGGTTGAAAACCCACAGGGGTGGCCTAGGCAAAAATTAGAGCACGTGCAAAAAAGAAGCCCGCTAGATTGAAAACCCGAAAGGGCGGTCTAGGCAAAAAACAGGGTGCACAAAAAAAAATGGTCTTCGTTTGTTTGAACTACGGAGACCTGAGCCTCTACACTGGAGGAACGTAGGCAACCTTCGGGTGCGGTCTAAAATATGAACAAATACCCAAATCATTTCAAATTAACGAGATGTAATTTTTATTCATTTCTTGAATTATTTTTTATCATTACAACGGATTTTGCTGAGCTAATAAAAGACATAAAACATTAAAATCCTAACAAGTGGTCTATTTTTAATTGCAATCTCGTGGGGTACAAAGAAATATCTAATCTTTCTTCGGTTTGGGGACCCATTGCTTTTGGGGATGGCCTTTAGTCTTCTTGGATGGGGACGGAGCATTCTCGAGACCGTCAAGACGAGAAAAGACACTAGGACGGGACGGAGCTTCATCAACGGCCTTCCCTTTACCTTTGTCAAGCGGAACCTTAGCGGGAACAACCATGGGGCGCTTCCACACATGAGAAGAATTTCCCTTGACTTTCCTCTTCTTAGGCATGTAACGGGACCTATAATCCCTCACATGGACCACCGGCTTCACGGGATCAACGGCAACAATACCCTCATTTGGCCTTCCCAAACGGTCAAAGACGCTAGGATGCGCCTTCACAATTGGAGCAATAGGGACGGACTTATCGCCTTCGGGGACGGAAACTTTGACTTCAAAAGTAAAGGTCATCGGGGCCATCGCTACAAGAATTTTGAGGTATAGAGTAAGGGAAAGGATGCAGAATATTGCTGTGTGATCATTCTGATCGAAAATGGTTTAAATTTATAGTTGTTGGAGTGCTCTGCTCAGAAAAGAAAGGGGCTGGAATTCAGCAAGCCAGAAGCGCGCGCCTCCGACAAATGATGCAAGACGCGCACACCTCCAGTTCCCAAGTTCAGACGCGCGCGCCTTTGACAGCAGACAGAAACAGAAATAGCCTTTGTCAGTTCAGAACAGAACCCAGGCATTCCAACGCCTTCAACCTGCAGAAAAGATCAATCCCAGCAACAAGAGAAGCTCAAACAACGACAGCAAGCACGCTTTGGGCACACATTTGTTTGTAAAAGAGTCGACACTCAGGATCGAGTCTAGACAGATAACTAAAAAAGCGTAGTAAATAACTAGGATTGTAAATACATGCTAAATGTTTATTACATGTAAATGAAAAGTTTTCAGTCTCTCAAAGGCTACTCAGAATCATCATCATCGGCAGCACTGTGCCCACATCACATCGAAAGTCAAAGTCAAATAGTCAACATCAAAGTATGACTTACGATGACAACTTGGTCCGGGGTGAGCCACAGAATCACCTCTTCCTCATCGAGCAAAATCTACATCCATTCAAAGCAAAAAGTCCTCTGGGTCCCGCACTTCAGCAGACGGTCCTCTAGGCCCCGCACTTCAGCAAACGGTCCTCCGGGTCCCGCATTCAAGCAAACGGTCCTCAATGTCCCGCTTCCAGCAAACGGATCTCACTATCAGCAAACAGGTCCCGCTTCCAAGAAACGGATCTCGCTATCAGCGAACAGGTCCCGCTTCTAGCAAACGGATCTCGCTATCAGCAAACAGGTCCCACTTCCAGCAAACGGATCTCGCTATCAGCAAACAGGTCCCGCTTCCAGCAAATGGATCTCCCTATCAGCAAACAGGTCCCGCTTCCAGCAAACAGATCCCGCTTTCAGCAAACGGATCCCGCTATTGGCAAAGTCGCTCACACAGGGAGCGCACATTTATCTCTTAAAGCCGCTCACACAGGGAGCGCACCTCTATCCCCTGCAATTTCAAATTCTTGATTTTATCGAGTCTTTTCTTTTTCTTGGTGATGTCCTAGGCGGATGTCTGTCTTTCGTCGGCGCGTTTGCTTCGCAATCCACGCCGCCGAGAGGCTCTGTAGACACCCCACCTTGGAACGCTCACCCCGATTGCACACTTGATTTTGTGTTTGTCCCTCTTTTTAGTGTTTTCTGTTAGTTTCTGTTACTTTGGTTAAGTTCCAGACGGACTCCGTTAAGTCCCGGGACTAAACTGAGTAACAGTTCTAACTTTCTAGTCCATTCTGTCAAAAATTGCTTTTCAGAGTCGCGCGCCTTTCGCCGCCTAGGTGGGATGCGCGCACTTCTGGGGTGTGTCAGTTACAGATTCTGCCCAGGAATCTCTCCCTTGCTCATTATACATGATTTTGCCCGGGAAAGATTTCTTGGAGACTCCGTTTGGCTCCAAAAACTCCCCTCTTTCAACTATAAAAACCCCTCCAATCCATCATTGGAAGGGGCCTTTTTCCTCACTTCTTTTCTAGACTTTTCCTTGGGACTTCTTTTAGACCTTTTTCAACTAAAAAACTTTGGACCTTAAGAAGTGTTCTCTCCAAGTATTCAACCTCTTCTTCAAGGCTTTTCAAGAGGTTCTCTTTGAAGGATACTATAGGTAAATGTTTTAAACTTTCTTCTTCTTCTTCTTCTTCTTCTTCTTCTTCTTCTTCTTCTTCTTCTTCTTCTTTTTCTTCTTCATTCAAATGTGCAATCACCCCAAAACCACTTGGGACATGACACCAATGGTCCTTTCATTACATTGAATTGGCCTAGGAGTCATCTCCCTACATTTTAAACTTTAAAAACCCCTTTTTTTATCATCATTCAAATAGGAAGAACACATTTATCTTTAAAGTGAATTATGAACAAACAAGACCGACTTTGCTCGGGCGAAATGGGTGTTTAAGTACTTCCCATTTCGTAACCTAACCCCCGAACCCCTCATCCCAAAGAATCTTTGTTTTCGTAAATCAAACTTAGGCTCATAAACATTAGGTTTTCTTACGTTCCTCAAAAACGTGGGTGGCGACTCTAAAACACAATTAGACATCCTAGGACGAGCTCGCGCGCTCTAGCCTAAAGCCGCGGTCTCCGCCCCCGGGGTATCTACACAATGAGATCATCTTCCATTCCTCCATAGATCAAAAACGAATCTTTATTCCTACTCAAGTACTTAAGAATCGCTTTAACAGCCATCCAGTGATACTCACTGGGGTCGGACTGATATCTGCTCGTCATGCTCAAAGCATAAGATACATCCGGCCTAGTACATATCATGGCATACATGATGGATCCAATTGCCGAAGCATATGGAATCTCACTCATTTTATCACGCTCATCTTTTGTCTTAGGACATTGAGTCTTGCTTAGAGAAACTCCATGTAACACTAGAAGCTGTCCTCTTTTAGAGTTTTCCATTCAGAATCTTCTAAAGACCTTGTCAATGTATGTACTTTGGCTTAAACCAATTAGCTTCCTTGATCTATCTCTGTAGATCTTAATGGCAAGGATATATGCGGCTTCACCCATATCTTTCATTGTAAAACAATTTCCTAACCAAGTCTTTACAGACTGAAGTGTAGGAATGTCATTTCCAATGAGCAATATGTCATCCACATATAAAATAAGGAATAGCACTATGATCCCACTAATCTTCTTGTATATATAAGGTTCATCTTCATTATTGATGAAGCCAAACTCTTTGACTGATTCATCAAAATGGAGATTCCATCTCCTAAAAGCTTGCTTCAATCCATAGATGGATTTCTGTAACTTGCATACTTTAGAATTTTGTTCAAAACCCTCGGGTTGTGTCATATACACATACTCTTGTAAGTTTCCATTAAGGAAAGTGGTTTTGACATCCATCTTCCATATTTCATAGTCATGATATGCAGAAATGGCAAGCAAAATTCTTATAGACTTGATCATTGTTACGGGTGAAAAGGTTTCATCATAGTCAATACCATGAATCTGCCTATAACCTTTTGCTACAAGCCTAGCTTTGTAAGTATGCACCTTCCCATCCATGTCAGTCTTCTTCATGAAGACCCATTTGCATCCTATGGTTTTTACACCATCAGGTGTATCAATCAAGTTCCAAACTTGATTATCATGTATGGATTGTAATTCGGATTCCATGGATCCAAGCCACTTGTCCGAATCAGGATAAGACATCGCCTCTTGGTAGGTGGTCGGTTCATCATTCTCAATGATCTCCACCTCATTACTATCCTTTACGAGAAACCCATATCTCTCGGGCTCGGATCGTAACCTACCAGATGTGCAAATTACTTGTGTATCTTGAACAGGTTCCACAACTCCTTGTGGGACTTATTCTTCTTCCACTATCGGTTCAATGTCATTTTCTGGATCTCGAACCTCTTCGAGATTTACTTTACTCCCACTTATTTATTTGGAGAGAAACTCTTTCTCTAGAAAGACACCAGTCCGGTCAACAAACACTTTGTTGTCCGTTCGATTGTAAAAGTAATATCCTTTAGTTTCCTTAGGATATCCCACGAATATACGTTTATCAGATTTGTGTGCAAGTTTGTCTGAGACAAGTCTTTTGACAAAATCTTTACAACCCCAAATCTTCATGAAAGACAAACTAGGTTTCTTTCCGCTCCACATCTCATATGGAGTCTTTTGAACCGATTTGCTTGGAACACGATTTAGCGTGAAAGCAGCGGTTTCTAGAGCATAACCCCAAAAGGATATCGGAAGATCAACTTGACTTATCATTGATCGAACCATGTCCAATAAAGTTCGATTCCTCCTCTCGGACACACCGTTCCATTGTGGTGTTCCGGGCGGAGTCAATTATGAAACTATTCCACAATTCTTTAGATGATCATCAAATTCTTAACTTAAGTATTCCCCACCTCGATCCGATCAAAGTGCCTTAATACTTTTGCCAAGTTGTTTTTCTACTTCATTTTGAAATATTCTAAATATCTCAAACGCTTCACTTTTATGTTTCATTAGGTAAACACACCCAAATCTACTATAATCATCAGTGAAGGTTATGAAGTATTGTAATTCTCCCCGAGCATTGCTACTTTGTGGTTCGCATACATCGGAATGTATCAACCCCAATAAATCGCTTGCCTTTTCACCTAACTTGGTAAAAGGTGTCTTAGTCATTTTTCCAAGAAGACACGACTCGCAAGTATCATATGACTCAAGGTCACATGAACCCAAAAGACCGTCCCCATGGAGTTTTGAGATACGCTTCTCATTAATATGACCAAGACGGCAATGCCACAAATAAGTATGATTTACATCATTAGGTTTAGATTTCTTATTTATATGATAGACATTATCATTATTTTCATTCTTGACATCAAGGACATAAAGGCTATTAAATGAATTTGCAATACCATAAAGCACATCATTTAAATAAAGAGAAAATCTCTTATTCTCAATAAGAAATTTAAAACCTTCATTATCCAAACAAGAAATTGAAATAATATTCCTACTTAAATCCGGTACATAATAGTAATTGTTCAAAACAAGTATTAAACTGGAAGGTAAAGTGACTTCATAAGTCCATACGGCTAATGCAGCAACTCTTGCTCCATTCCCCACACGCAGGTCTACTTCACCTTCTTTAAGTAGTCTCCTATTCTTTAGTCCCTGCACATTTAAACAAATCTGATAACCACATCCAGTATCCAATACCTAGGAACTAGTGGTAGAAAGGAGAATATCTATCATATAGATGCCTGAAGTCGACGCAGTCCCACTGCTCTTCTTCTTCTTTTTCTCTTCCTTCAAAGCCTTGTAATTACGTTTCCAATGACCAATTTCTTGGCAATTGAAACAAATTGCATCCTTTTGTGCATCGGGCTTTGCACCTATAGCCTTGGAAACATTTGCCTTTCTAATCTTGGGCTTGGAAACCTTTGACTTACCCTTCCCTTTGGCACTTGGCCCCTTTCCATCATGAACCATGAGCACTGGAGAACCTTTCTCCACTATCTTTTTCTTTGCAGTTTTTAGCATATTATGCAACTCGGAGAGATTCTTATCCATTCCATGCATGTTATAGTTTATCACAAAGTGATTATAACTCTTAGGCAATGAATTAAGAATGAGATCTGTGGCTAGATCCAATCCAATTGGATAGCCAAGTTTCTCAAGATGCTTTACGTAGCCTTTCATCTTAAGCATGTGAGGTCTCACTTGTTACCCTTCACTCATTTTGCAAGAAGTGAATGCAAGAATGGTTTTATACCTCTCTTGCCTAGTTTGCTCTTGAAAAATGTCTCTCAACTCCACGCCTATCTCATAGGCTTCCAAATGTTTCAAATTTTTTTGGAGTTTTGAGCACATAGTCGCGAGCATGAGACAACTCACATCTCTAGAATCATTACGATGCTTCTTGTGATTGTCTCTTTCTGCCCTAGAGGCATTGGCTTCGGGTTCATTAGGAATAGGCCCATCAAGAATGTACAATTTATCTTCTTGCCTTAGAACTATTCTTAGGCTTCGGATCCAATCCATGAAGGTTGTACCATTATTTTAAATCTTATCCTTATCACGGATTGATCGCAACGAAATTGATTGAGTGTTGGTTGTCATTATCTACAATTATGCAAAATTTCCAAAATTTAATAAGTACCAATTTCATTAAAGAAATAAACAATGTATTTTTCCAAAAAATACTCCCACTAAAGTATATAACCTTCTTATACATCCAATGTATAATATAATTTAAATGGGCTAAGATCCAACTTTAATTTAATTTCATGTCCGCTTTGGCGGACCGCTCAAAATCAAATTAATTAGGTAGACAGCCCTATCAATCATATCCAATATGACTCTTCGATCTTTTCTGAGATTCTTTAAGAAATCCAATTTCAAAAAATGATGTTTAATCTCATCTTTGCCTTAGGCCCAAAACTGTTTTGACGCCTAATTAAGTCAAACTATTTTAAACGCATAGGAAACACTTATTCACTCATCTTGCTCATACAAGAATAAAATCAATGCACCTCGCTTTGGCGAGCCCACATGAAATTACCCATGTACTTACAAGTTTTTTAATCATGGCATGGCAAAAAGGACTTAAAACTTTCAAGAAGGTTCATCACCATATAGCATACAACAGATTTATGAGCACATAAGATAAACATGTTGAGCATCAAGTTTAGTCACTAAATTAATCTCCATTAATTTAAGCATAACATTTACATGTCATTAGTTTCTCTATAATTATGAGGATGAGACTATTTGAACTTTGGTTATCATCTCCAAATCAAGACAACAAGAAGTGCATCCGAACTAAGCCATAGGCAACCACAATTCCGCACTAATTCAAGAAACTAAGAAAGTAGTCCATGTGGCCGAAACTAAGCAATAGATGGTCTCGATGAACGTAGGCCAATTGCATTCACAATTCCACATGGATCTCCAAACTTGAATCACGAACTTTGTTTCTAAATTTTAGCAATTATAAACTCTTTATAATTCTAACTTCGTTTTATCTTTGAATCTTTGATTGCGATCAATTTTGGGAAACACAGTCTCGAGAACGTATGCTAGTCATCCAAAACTTGATCCAATCTCAGAATTCAGAAGACTAAAACAAATAGGAAATTTAAACCCCGAGATCCACCCCGAACCCCAAGATCTGCCCGCACCAGACCAACAGGTCTGGTCGGGTCTACACTTGGGTCCGGTCGGACCTCCTCGAAAAATCCCAAAAAATTTAAAATTCAAAATTGTCTCAAAATTGTTTTTTCCCCGATTCAATTAGGATTTGGTGTTCTTGGTGATCCAATCACCATGATCATCAAAACCTTGAATAAACCATTTATTCATGAATCTCTAGATTATCAAAACTTTGATGCAATCAAAAATTGATAACCCAAACAATTTTAAATCCCCCATAATTTTTATTGCGATTGAATAGTGCGATTAAAGTTTATAAAACAATAAATCACATAAAACGCATATAACACATAAACATCATAATCTCAATATTCAAATCATGTTAGGCACATAAACAATTTATATACACACAAAATAATTATGTATTGAAATAATGAACATGAATGGGACTCTGATACCACTGTTCGGTTTCCTCATAACATGCGCAGCGGAATTAAGCATTTAAAATTTCATGAAACCTAAGTCCCATATATCCATTCATATGATTATATCAAATACATGCATAATGAATACAAGAATACTAACCCTTGATGTCTTTGATTTTGCAACCTTGAATCTTGGTGGAGACTAGAAAGCTTGATCACGAACAAATCCAACATAGCTTATTATTCTTCCCTACGTGAATCCGATTATGCCAATCATACCCTTTATAACTTCCTGGTTAAAGGTAGCGTTTAAATATGTCAAAGATAATGTTCATCAAGTGGATGACTATAATAACTTCATATCAAAGGATTCAAATGACATAACTAATATGAGATCTATATATGAAATTGACCATGACATAAATCTCATACAGCGGGTCATGTCCAATACCTTGTTCCAAACAAGTACCCATAAATCTAATATGATCATCCCATGATCATTTAGCCTTTATACTAGTGCTTCACAAGTACTAGGGATGGAGATTATATAAGTAAATATGAACAACAATAATAATCAAAACATCTCTTTATTAATATGAATAAGATGATTACAAACAACGTTTAACAAACGTGCCTAGGGCACCAACACTAACATGATCTATATGATCAATGATTCAAGAGGTGTGTGTGTGTCAGAAATCTAGGCTCTTTGAATCTAAGAGATGAAGAGCACAAGATATTCTAGTGTTACAAGGCTTTAGGATCTGGGCTTGGTTGAGGTATGAAGATATGAAGGCTGTTCTTGAGAATTCTGGAAATAAGCAGGCAATCTTCAAAACTTCAAAGTTTCTCTTTGGAAGCAAAAACTCAAGCAGCTTGGAAATGAGGATGAGCAGATTATTTATAGCTGAGCTTCAAACACTAGCCGATGGAGCTTTGAGAAAGGACAATGGGCTGGCACAATATGATTGGTGCGAAGGTGTCCTTTGTAGCCATTGGAGACAGAGCATGAAGACAAAATTCAAATCTTCTTCTAGAAGGATGACAGATGTCTTCATTTAAAAAATTTCACTTCGGAGCATCTCTATTGTTGGATTTTCTGAGTGTGCTTGTTTTGTCTTATGTGCACACCTCAGCACTTTGGCTCATTTCAAAAAGCGTAGCTTGTCTTGACGCTTTCCAAGCTTCTATAATGTAAGGTCAAAAAATAAGAGAATGGACCAAGGTTGATCTGCGTACGCATGATGATCATGCGCATGGTCTGCGCAGACAGGGTGATGCGTATGGATGTCATGCGTATCACACTTGGTTACTAGCAGATGAAACCTCAAATTCAAAGTATAAGCCCTAATCACTAAGTTTAGTCTATAAAGAGGACTTAGCTAAAAATTGAAGTTATAAAACTTCTTATATAGGGTCCTAAAGTCCATAAAATATACTTATGTGATGGTATCAATCAATTCTAACATAATTTAGGAGGGTTAAGAAATAAGCATACCCAACAGATACATTTAAGGGTGAGAAGATTCTAACAAAGGCAAAAGTTTTTGAATTGCTCAAATCCTTTAAGGAGAGCTTGTGTGATGATTTCAATAGTGTGTTGAGTAAAGGGGTTGTGATGGAAAATGATAGTACCTCACTTGAAAAGATTGAAGAGTTGAAAAAGATAGTTTCTGAGGTCACCATAAAATTAATGAATGAAATTGCAAAGCCTAGGCCTAGAGTTGCGCCTGATGGCTCAAGTGCGCCTGCTCAGATTGACTTATCTCCCATTCTCTCCAAAGTTGATGTGATAAAATAGATTGTTGTAACTCACTTTGGAGCTGAATACTCTCATGCTGATGCGCGCCTGAACCAGATTACCACTAGCATTAAGAGTGCCCAATGGGCTATTGAGTACACACTCCAGAATGTTATTGAAAGTATGGCAAATGAGTTCCAAGTAACTCAAAGAACTATTGATAAATATCATACTGCAGATGCTGATCTTTTTACATACATCAGAGAATGGAGTTAAAGCTATTCATAATGCTGTGGAGCAAGCAAATGAAACTCTCAACACTATCAGTCAGAAAATTGATACAGTTGACGATTTGGTGCTCCCCAGTCTTCCAGATGACGCGCCCAGTGACCATTGATGCGCACCTCTCAGTTTCTAGATCAGTTTGCTTTTAGTTTGTTTCTAATTTGAACTCTTAGTATTTCTAAGTTAGTATCTTTTATTGTGCTTATCTGTTTTAGCACTTGTTTTGATTCGCCTTTGGGCTTACCAATGCTCCCTAAACATTTCAAGCCTTAATGAATTATGTTTTTGGGACTTATGAGGAATTTCTCTTAGTCTTCTTTGATAATATACTTATATATAGCCCAAATTTGGAGACACACTTGTATCATTTGAAGAAGACTCTGGTGAGACTTAGAGAACACCAATTGTTTGTCAAAAGAAGCAAGTGTTCCTTTGCTAGTTAGAAGGTGGAGTACTTAGGCCATTTCGCCAAATGGATTCAGCCAATCCGCTCAACGGACTTTAAACCGGCAAATGGATTCGCCAAACGGATTCAGACAGTCCGCTCAACGGATATTAAACCGGCAGACGGATTCGTTAAACACATTCAGACAGTCCTCTCAACAGACTTTAAAATGGTAAACGGATTCGCCAAATGGATTCAGCCAGTCCGCTCAACGGACTTTAAACCGGCAGACGGATTCGCTAAACGGATTCAGCCAGTCCGCTCAACAGACTTTAAACCGGCTAACAGATTCGCTGAACGTATTCAGCCAGTCCGCTCAACGGACTTTAAACCAGCAGACGGATTCCCTAAACGGATTCATCCATTCCGCTCAACGAACTCTAAACAGGCATAACGGTTCAGCTAAACGGCTCCAGTCTCAGTCTGCTAACCAGACTTTAAACCTTGGCCACGGTGGGCCGTCTCATACCATCGTACCCCTTCTATCAAAAAAATCCGCTCACACTGGGAGCGCACCTCTATCTTTCGCAATTTCAAATTCTTGTTTTATTGAGTCTTTGTTTTCTTTTCTTTCCCTTTTCTCTATGATGTCCTTGGCGGATGTCTTTTTTTCGTCGGCGCGTTTTGCTTCGCAACCCACGCCGCCGAAGGGCTCTGTAGACACCCCGCCTTGCATCTTTCACCCCGATTGCACATTTGATTTTGTGTTTCTATTTGTTTTAAGTGTTTTTCGTTAGTTTCTGTTACTTTCGTTAAGTTCTTGACTAACTTTGTTAAGTCTGGGGGCTAAATTGAATAACAATTCTAACTTTCCAGTCTATTCTGTCAAAAATTGCCTTTTCAGAGTCGTGCGCCTTCCGCCCTCTACGGCCAGACGTGTGCGCCTTCCGCCCCAAAGGCAGGAGCCGCGCGCTTCTGGGCGTCAATTACAGATTCTCTCCAAGAATCCCTCCCTAGCTCAATTTACCTGATTTTGCATGGGAATTCCCTCTTTGTTGACTCTGTTTTGGCACCAAAAACGTCTTCTTTTACCTATAAAAACCCCCCTTCTTCATCATTTCAAGGGGATGACTTTTTAACATAAGAAAACTATACCAAAAACTCTCTCAAAGAAGCATTTCAAGCATTTCTCCAAAGAAGTTCTTGAAATACTTGAAGTTTAGGTACTTTTCTTACTTCTCTCTTTGTCTGTACTTATCTCATCTCTACCTCTTTGTCAAAGTGTGCAATCAACCCAAACCATTTTGGGACATGACATCAAAGGCTACTTCATTACATTGAAGTTGGCCAAGGAGTTATCTCTCTACATTCAAACCCCTTTTAAAGCCCCCTTTTATATTCATTTTCAAAGTATAGGAAGAACACATTTTATCATGTAGACTATGAACAAGCAAGACCAACTTTAGTTGGGTGGAATGGGTGTTTAAGTACTTCTCACTCCGTAACCTAACCTCCGAACCTCAAATACACGAATCTCTGGTTTTTATAAACAAAACATAGGACAATATTAGGTTTTTCTTATGTTCCTCTAAAACATAGGTGGCGACTCTACACAAACAATCAAAGCATTAAAGCGAGAAGGGATCACCCCGCTCGCACCGGGGTATCTACAGTACCCTCTATACGCGGCTGCATTAACTACTTTCTATGGTGGCTCTCTTGTTCCATATACCCTGAAGAAACAGAAAATCTCTCTATATATCAGTGTTCTAAAAATCGGCCTAGGCGGCGCCTAGGAGTTGGACGGCACTACGCCGCCGCGATTTCCATCAAATCGGCTATATTAGGCGGCTGACCGGTTAGGCGGAGGTTCGGCGGGCTAGGCGGCGACTAGGCGGGCTCGGCGGGCCAGGCGTTGTCTAGGCGGAGGTCGCCGGAAACTCAAACGGCGCTGGCATCTGAGTGTTTGTCGATGGCGCAGAACAAAAACGAGGGGTACCAAGAGCGAGCGAGAGAGAGAGAGGTTTAGAGTTACCGCCTTACCGGAGGTCCGGAACAGAGTGAGAGAGACAGCAAATGGAGGTTATCGATCTGGAAACTGTGCGGCGCTTTTTGACGAGAAATGACAGAGAGAGGAAAAGATGGTGGGATCTAGGGTTAATAAGTTAGCCCTTAGGGTTTATTTGGGAAAAAAACGGTCTAGGCTCATTTAAACTAAAGAGAAACATTAGTTGGGCTAGGTTGAATGGAGATGGGCTTAATGGAAATGGGTTTGGTATAGTATTTAAATTTATAACTTATATCTATATATTAGAAACATCATGAAATAATTTACTTAGTTATGATTTATTGTTTATTTTAATTAAAATAAGTTATAATTTTTGATAAATAACAAAAATAAGTGTCACTATTTTTGAATATATACTATAAATATTAAAAATGCGCAAAATTCTAGGCCCCGCCTAGGCCCCTAGGCGCTAGGCTCAGATCCGCCGCCTAGTCCCGCTCAAAATTTTCGGTGGCACTTTTGAAATTCAAAAAAAATGATTCTGATGTATTTGCCAGCTGTCTTTCATGCCCATTTTAATATCAACAAGTGGTTTAACATTTGAAGACCACCGTTACAACACCAGCACCCTCAATGACAACCGCCACCACCGACAACCATCACCCACCACCGACAACCACCATCAGATAATAACAAATTAAATGGCAAATAACTTGAGGTATGTACAAAACAAAAAAATTAAATAACAAAAACATCTAAAAAAATTCCTAATTTTGGTGTGGCCCTCTATTTCCAGATTTCAAAGTTGACAATTCAACTCCATCACCACCATTTTCTTCTCAGGTAGCAAAAAAAAAATGAAGAAGAGCAGTGAATATCGGAACACAAACAATCTCGCACAACAAATAAGAACACAAAACCAATTGTCAAACCATACGAACAAAAGTCTTTGTAGATCTACAAAGATTTAATTAGATCCATAAAGATGTTCGTAGAAGTCAACATATTATTTACCTTGAAATTTGGTTAATTAATGCAATGCAATCCCCCCCCCCCACCCCTTCCATACGCCTCTCCCTTCCATACCCCTTTTAACCATTACTCCCTCCGACCCGGCCTAAGAGTCTGAGTTTGACTTTACACGGAGATTAAGAAAAATTAAATATTGTGAGTATGAAAAAGTAAGTAAGAGAAAGTACGAGAGATAAAGTGGGTAGGGAGTTTTTGTTGTGAGAATGATAAGTGGGTCCCATAGTCCATTTTAAGTAATAAAGCAACTAAGAACCTTAGGCTGGGACAGACCAAAAAGGAAAGTAAGAACCTTAGGCTGTGAAGAAGGGAGTATAATTTTTTGTTCTCAATGAGTATGTATGTTTTCTCATTAATATGTAATCTCAAATAAAATATTTAATTAGTTAATGAATGTATTCAACAATTTTTTTAAATGACTATTGTTGAATTCTTAACACATAAATATTCTTTCAAAAAAAAAAACACATAAATATTAATATTTCTTAATATGATAAAACCATTATAATTGCAGTTATGATTAGTCACCTTCGTTGAATTTATCACTTATTTGATATTTTCTTAATAAATATTGTTAAATTCTTAACATATAAATATTAATATCTCTTAATATGATAAAAACAATAATAAATAGATTCTCAATACAATATGTACTTTACTCATATAGCCTTTGTAATTTTAATGTTTTCCATTTTGCCTAATTCAATTTTTTGTTTTATTCATTTTAATCGAGAATAAAAAATAAGTATATTAGGTGGAATTATAAATAAAATTATTATACTATAAAGGGATTTAACAAGTTATAACATTAAATATAAAATATAAAATAATTTAATTCATTACATATCTTCGGTCAATCCAATACAACAAATTTGCTAGTACAGTTAGAGCGCACACGCAAATATTCATTATAAATGTTAATTGATCAAAATATGGAGTAACCCATTCAGCTGCGCAGTCATGTCTGAAATGAATCCACTGTGGCGTGATTGTCGGCATCGGGTACCCTCCTGTCAATGTTACTTTGACGTAATGATTATTATTAACATGTCCAATTGCAATAGCAACATGTTGATGCGATGGTGGAGGATTAGATCGGAGCGGCAAGTGCGTTATGCTACCTGATATGCTTAGAACATGTAGCATCACATTGTACTTCGAAGCAACCAGGACACCCATGTCAGGCATGGTTATCCAATGCTCAGGAGGTGCACTTCTGACTCGAAGAAATTCAAGGAGTTGTAAACATTAAACCATCCTCAAACACCAAACATCTCGACATATTCATCTTTGAACCTGTTTAACTCTTTTATCAACTCATAACGAATAGTGGGGCCATGCATCTTCATGAAGACCAAGACAGACATTACTCGAAATCCACAATTTCCATCAGATCTTACATCGCGCACCTGCGTGATGTAAGGATGAAAAATATTCAGAAACTGAAAAATAAATAGAATGGAAAGAGTACTGTTGGTCAAAAGAGTAACTATGTCTTGTTGGTTCCGTATACTGAGTATTTTTCAGATCAATGAATCTTTCTGAAGAGCAACTATGTCTACTGGGTTTTTGAGCTGGCATAGGCTGATCAACACCAACAAATCTTGCTGAAGAAACACCATGTCTACTAGGTTTTTTAGAAGGCAAATGCGGATCAACATGACTTTTTTTGAAAATTTTATCCTTTAATGAGGGACGACCACAAGTCTTGTGAACAGCTGGTTCACGAACTGAAGTTGTTGACGGCGCGATTATCTCCCTTAATTTCCTCAAAAAACCGAACTTACCAGATCTCGACCACAAGTCATGTACATATCTTCCAACTTCAACCAAAGATCGCTTCCAGAGTCTGTTCCTGCAACATTGGTTAGGATCTCATCATCCAACTGTCTGATGATCTTGGCGTGAGCCTTCTGATCTAACTTCTTCAATGCCGCCACCTCCTTCGCTGCTGCTATCTTGTCCTTCTCTGACTGTTCTGCTGTACCTTCTGTGGTGACTGCCTTACCCTTGGGATCCTTGCGCTCCCTGATTGCAATCTCCAACGGTTCCCATAAATCTTTGTCAATCAACAAAGCCTTCATCTTGATCTGCCAGAGAGAAAAAACTATTCTTCCCATTGAACTCGTCGATCGAATCTGCTCCTTGACCCATCTTCTTGTTCTCTGCAGCGGAATCCCTGAACCTCCAACCACGAACCAAAGCTCTGGAATAACCAGAGCTCTGATACCACTTGTTAGAGCAATAACAAAACTTGATAAGAAAAGCGAGTAATCACAAGAATACCAATTTACGTGGTTCACCAACTTGGCTACATCCACGGGGAGGGGAGAGAATATTATTATCAATCTGGAGAAACGATTACAAGATCACACTATTACCGCTGCACGAATTATTGATCACAATAATTCCTAACTGTGCAACTTTAGAATAACAGACCTCGCTCTGAGCACTCTCTGTCTAAGACTTTCGGCTAGCTTTGATCTAAACTAATGGCCTTTATTTATACCAGTAAATCCTATCTCAAAGTCTGATTGGAACTTGGAATTCTAGTACGAAACTGGCTTGAAAACCTTCCCTTCTGCGAAACTGCACGTCGTATGAAATCCTGCTGTTGTTTGGTCTCTGGTCCACCTGGGTCACTCTCTTGGTCCGCCCGGACCTGCACTAATCCGCCCGGATCACCTTCTATACCCGCCCGGATCCCTAGACGCTAATTTCTGACGTAAGATTTCGGATTCGCCTTTTCTCCTAGGTCTGCCCGGGTCTTCAGTCTGGTGCGCCCGGACCCCCTTGGTCCGCCCGGGTCATATGCCTTGCACGCCCGGACCTAGCTCTGCTCTGCCAAGGAATTGCGAAATCTTCTGTTGTTTAATTCTTTAACTTAGCGTCCCAAATTCAAATGCATTAACCCAACACATTTGTATCAAATAAAAAATCCATGATCAACATGACTTTTTAAAACGTTTTACTCATAATAAATGTTGACTTTCAATCTGTTACATTAGGAAATTTATACGCATTAAATTTTTTTTATTAGATCTTAACCTTATCCTTTTTTTTGCTTAAAAAAAAACCTTATCTTTTTTAAACTATCGTCATCTATTTTTATTTTTTTTGAAACATTCCTTTATATGCATTAAAAAATGTTTTACTCAAAAAATATCTTCATTTTTTCCCAGCAAAATCTTTTATCATAAATCAAGAATAAATTTTATTTTTTTATTATTTATTTTGAGACAGTGATATTAATTATTATTTTAGAAAAAAAACACTATAACTCGACATATTACCTTATTTGTAGAAAATTTGCATGTGTCATTGCCATCCATTTCATTCATGTCTTCATTATTATCATCTTGAGCTAGTTTATCATCTTCCTAAAAAAGTGAAAATATATAAGAATCAATTTAATAATTAATAAAATATATTGTACTATTTCAAAATAAATTGTAAAAATGTAAGTTAAAATGACCTCATCACTTGATTCATCTAACCATTCACCTTGTCTCCAATATTCCATTTTCTCAAAGATTATATTATATTTCTAACATATAAAACAACACTTTGATACTATATTTATCATGAATTTGAAATGAAAAATTAACTTAAAATATAGGCCAAAATGATCTTTGAAATGAAATGAGGATTTATAAAAAAATTAAACTGATCCAATTTAATTGTAGTCAAGCTATATTTTTTAAAAGAATCAAAATTTTACTTGAAAATGAGCCCCACACGGTCTTTAAAGATCGAGTGGTCTCCCATGAGAACAATGGGATCCGTCTCATGTATGAGATGTTGTGGATTAGACCCTCACAACCCAAGCAATAACCCCAAGAAAATAACGGCACACAAACAAAGCACAAGTAGCAAAGAAAAGACACAAGAAATTGTTTACCCAGTTTGTCAATATGTTTGACTACGTCTGGGGGCACTACCAGCCAGGATCTTGCACTATAATATGTTATTCTGAAGTTACAATGAGTTTGGGGGCAGAACATTGCTTAAATACATGCCCTGGAATAAGATCTAAACCTAAACAAAGAAGGAATCCCGAAATCCCGTCGGCGGACCAGGCGCCCGCCTGGACTACCCCAAGCGCCCGCCTGCCTTTGATTTCCGAAGAATCAAACCTACTGTCCAATGAGCGCCGCCTGATGGGCACGAGCGCCGCTCGCTCCCTCCGCCTGAAATTCTCCTTTGTTCCTTTGAGGATCTCTACTCCAACAATCTCCACCCAGAGATCAACCGAATATACAAACCCCGTATCCGTCTTCAACTCATCATTGGTGTCGTCCTAGTGCTCACCTCGATCATGGTAGTGCCTTCCTCCTCTCCTATTCTCCAAGCCCCATTAAAGTAATATTGTTTATAAGTAAACGTAACACCTGTTTTACAAAAACAAAAGCTCGTTTACCCATTTTTTCAAATGTAATACTAACTATAATTACATGTAACCCAAACAATATCTAAATGTAATTATCATTTATACTGAAATGTAATAATGCTTTTGCAAAAAAATAAAATAATGTGTATTTTGATTTAATTTTTTGAAAGAAAGTAACATTTGAAAAGTAACAAACTCATATATGAATGTAATTGTTTATACAAGTAAATGTAACACTTTATAAAAGAAATTATAATGTAATACTTTTACATGTAACACTAATCAAGTGTTTTTAACTCAAAAAATGTAAATGGTTGAATTATTACTTTTTCTATACATATGTGTTACAAATTATGTATAAACATTATTACATATAAGTAACACGTTCGTTACATTTTAGTTGTAATAAGTATTACTAACTATAATTACATGTAATACTAAATATAATTACATGTACCCAAACAATATCTAAATGTAATTATCATTTATACTGAAATGTAATAATGCTTTTGCAAAAATGTAAAATATTGTGTATTTTGATTTAATTTTTTGAAAGAAAGTAACATTTGAAAAGTAACAAACTCATATATATGAATGTATTGTTTACACAAGTAAATGTAACACTTTAATAAAAGAAATTATAACATATTTCTATAGATAATGTAATACTTTTACATGTAACACTAATCAAGTGTTTTTAGCTCTAAAAATGTAAAAGGTTGAATTATTACTTTTCTATACATATGTGTTACAAATTATGTATAAACATTATTACATATAAGTAACACGTTCGTTACATTTAGTTGTAATAAGTATTACTTTTGGCAAACGAAGAAAACATAAAAAAAAAAAAAAAAAACTGTTACTTTTCTATATATATGCATACAAACTGTTACTTTATATATATACAGTCATTACATTATGTTATAGTAACTATTACTTTTGACAAACCGAAAAAAAAAAAACCAAAAAAAAATTAAAAAAAGAAGCAAAAAAAAAAATTTGGGCCTATGAGAGGCTGCCACATGGCGGTTCGTGGGTCGGGCGGGTGGGTCAAAAAACGACCCCGTCTCATGGATGAGACGGGTATAGCAGGTCTCACGGAAGTTTTAGTCTTAAAGATCAATGAGCAAATTTTTATTAAAGTGTTACATTACTTGTACAAACAATTACATTTATATATGAGTTATAATTTCTTTTATTAAAGTGTTACATTTACTTGTACAAACAATTACATTTATATATGAGTTGTTACTTTTCAAATGTTACTTTCTTTCAAAAAATTAAATCAAAATACACAATATTTTACATTTTGAAAAAGCATTATTATATTTCAGTATAAATGATAATTACATTTAGATATTGTTTGCGTTACATGTAATTATGGTTAGTATTAGATTTGAAAAAATGGGTAAAACGAGCTTTTGTTTTTGTAAAACAGGTGTTACGTTATCTTATGAACAATGTTACTTTATATGTATACAGTCATTACATTAAGTTATGGTAACTATTACTTTTGGTGAACGGCTGAAAAGCCGAAAAAATAATATAAAATCTCAAAAAAAAACAATTTTTTTTTTTTTTGGGACCTCTGGGAGGCTGCCACGTGGCGGGTCATGCCCCATGGGTCATGGATATCTCATGCATGAGAAGGATCTCCTTGTTCTCATGGAAGACCACCTCATACTAGTTTTATGTGTCAGTTACATTGGTTAGTGTGTTAGTGTAAAAGGAAAAAAAAGTAGTGTGAATAGAAAAGGGATTTTCTATTCACACCCTATACGTGAAAGTGTTAAAAAAAAATGCAGACACATGACATCTGACATTTTATCAATTAAAAGCAATTGTATGTAGAGGTTAGCACCCAAGTTTCTCCCAGCTGACATAAAATGTCAGCCTCCCTCCCCCTACTGGAAAACTGACACAAACAGAGAGAAAGATGAGGAATCTGTCTTCATCATCAGGAAAACAGAGTGTCGGTGGCAAGAATGGAGGTATGAAGAGAGGGCCGTGGACACGTGAAGAAGACCAACTCTTATCCACTTACATCAACCAACATGGCGAAGGCCAGTGGAGAACTCTCCCCAACAGAGCTGGTTTGCTGAGGTGCGGAAAGAGCTGCCGCCTCCAGTGGATGAATTATCTCCGCCCTTGTGTCAAGCGTGGCCACATCTCTCCTGATGAAGAAGATCTCATCCTCCGCCTCCACCGCCTCCTCGGTAACAGGTCAGTCAATACTCTCCCAAACCCTACCCCTCATATACTTACATCCATCTTATAGGGCTAATACTATCATGAAAATCGTGCCGCAAATAAGTTGATACTCCCTCCGTCCCTAAATGAATGTCCAAATTTCAATGTAAGGAACATTCCTGTTTTTTTTTTTAATACAATTTAGTGGCAAAGATTCATATATATATATACTTGCAATCCACTTTCCAAAGTTTTGCAAGTGAGCAGTGCAAAAAAATTGGTAAAAATACATTACATCTACGAACAAAGTTTTTTTTTTTTTTCAAAAGACATTCAATTTGTGACAAAAAAAATCTTTAAAGTGGACATTCATTTAGGGACACATGGAGTAGATAACTTTGTTGAGATGTTGATAAGGTATTAGTGTTGCATATGAATGTATGTAGGTGGTCGTTGATAGCGGGAAGAATACCAGGACGTACAGACAATGAGATAAAGAACTACTGGAACACTCACCTTAGCAAGAAGTTGATCAGCCAAGGGATTGATCCTACAACTCACAGGCCACTTCCACATTCATCGACCACACAAAACCCTCTACATATTACTACTTGGTTAACTACTTGTGCTGCAGATCAACATAACAACAACAACAACCTAAACGTTGCTTCTTCTTCCAGATTACCAGCTAATCCATTAAATAGTGTTTCTGCTGCTCAGTCAGACAAAAATGATCAAGAGTACTATTGTGAATGCAGCACGGAGATTGATAATGATCACTTTGACCTGAGTATTATTGCCGGTAGAGCTAAATGCCTCGAGAGTGATGATGATGATGATGCGTTCTTGAGCTCACTGGTCAATTACGAGCAACTGTATGAGCCAGCTGATAGTTCTTCCCATGCATTTCCATTTTGTTCTCACAAATGGGATTGATTAACTAGCATCATCGATCTTCTCAAGCTGCATTCCTGAAACATAAATCACGACCTGACCCCCACCCATGATTAGTAGCATTATATATAGTGATCTAAGATTTCTATGTAGAACCACTTTACTTTTAGTACTCGATTGTCTTTAGCAAAGTGCATGAAAATGGTAGCTGATTTGTTGAAGCTTAACCAAGTCAATATTTATTTATTTTTAAAAATCCTCATCACTTTCACAATAATAAGGAAATAAAGGAGTAATGTTTTGCATTAATTTTCACTGACATCTAATAACTCTTTTCACCAAAATGGACTAGACAACAAAATCCCACACGTGGACAATAATTAATCCCTATTTGCTGCAATTAATCATCACAAGAGGGATCTTGCCTCTGTCAATTTGAACATCACAACTGTCCAGATCACACGCCGTTTATCTTTGTATGAATGAGCCAGATTTGAATAGGTGCATTCATCGTATTAACCACATTTCAAACTAGGGCCGTGAGTAAAATAAATGTTACAAGTCCCTAAATGAGTGTCCAAATTTCATTTTAAAAGAAATCTGAAAATGTCAACTTTTTGTACACTTTGGTGGCAAAGATTCATATATAATCTTCTAATCTCCTTTCCAAACATTTAGTTTTGCACGTATAAAGAGACCGGTGAAAAAAAATTCGAAAAAAAAATTTAAGGACAAAGTTATACTAAAAAAAAGACACTCATTTTGGGACAAAGATTTCTTAAAAATAGACATTCATTTAGATACAGATAGAGGGAGTACAAAATTTTGGATACAAATAGATTTGGCAGTACTAATTGAATGTTGTATTTGTAGGTCTCCGTATCCAAGTATCAAATCAATAACTACCAAATCATTTTTTGTATTCAAAGTTTAGTGTATACTCCTTCCGTCCCATCATAAATAGGACTGAAGGTCCCACACAGAGATTAAGAAAAAAAGAGTATATGTGTGGTAGAAAATGAAGAGAGAGAATGAGTGGGTAAATAGTAGTGTTGGTTGAATAAATTGAGTGGTGGAAAATGAAGAGAGGGGATGACTTGGAATATAGATATATTAAAACATTTTCATTTTGGGTAGTCTCACTTGTGGTGGGACGGACCAAAAGGGAAAGATGTTTCACTTCTGTTGGGACGGAGGGAGTATAAATATATATATATATATATATATATATATATATATATATATGGTCTTGCTCCTGTGAGAACCCAATTACATGAGAACCATCAAAACCACTTATAGCCTTTGGATTAGAAATAAACCAACGGTGCAGATTAGAGAGGAAGAAAAAAAAAAGCGGTGGCAATTTTGAAATTATAGGCAACGTGAGGGCATAATGGTCATATCGCTTAAAAAAACATAAACGCACGCCCAAAGTCTGGAAAGGCGAGATCTATAGATACAAAAGGTATTTCCTATTGTATCCAATGTTTACTTGGATACATTTAGGCAAAAACTAATGTATCCAATGTTCACTTGGATAATTCATTGGATACATTAGGTCAAACTAAATGTACCCAATGTTTACTTGGATACAGTTAGGAAAAAACTAATGTATCTAATAGTTCACTTGGATAATTCATTAGATACATTAGGTCAAAACTAAATGTATCCAATGTTTACTTGGATACATTTAGGAAAAAACTAATGTATCCAATGTTTACTTGGATAATTCATTGGATACATTAGGTCAAAACTAAATGTATCCAATGTTTACTTGGATACATTTAGGCAAAAACTAAGTGTATCTAATAAAATCCGACTTATTACAAAAATGCCACCGCTTCATCGCAGAGCCACAAATAAGAACATAACGATACAATACCTGTTTTTCCCTTGAAGTTCCGACTAATTTCAAAAATGCCACCGCATGCTCCAGCTTTAAAAACAAATCTGAACCGTGTTTTTTTTTTCTAATCTAAGGGCTACTATTGGTTCTCATGGTTCTCATAATATTTAGGTTCTCATTTGAGTACCTACCTATATATATATATATATATATACACACACACACACACTCCCTCCGTCCCTCTTTAATCTACAAAAATTACCCATTTGGTTGTCCCACTTTAACTTACAAAATACTAAAATGGAAATGTTTTAATACTTTTAAAATGGTGAGACCCACTTGTCATACTCACAACAACTATCCACTAACTATTTTTCATCTCACTTTCTCTTTCCCACCCAACAATCTACACTCACAACACATCACCGTTCACTTTTTCCTTAATGTGCCCAACTCATTTTTTGTAAGTTAAAGTGTGAGAGAGAGAGAGAGTATATGGTTTGGTTAGGATACCCTCTTCAAAGTGTATCTTAACATAGTGTATCTTAACATGTGGCCTTACCTTTTATGACCAAAAAGTCTCCTAATTCTGAACATTAATCAAACACAAAAAGGGGCACAATAGTAATTCCAAACATTAATCAATATCCATCATTAAAACACACTCTCCCCATTGTTAATTTTCCCAGACACTCCTCCCACAAATGGCTGCTCCCATCACCGGCGTGGCCTCCAAAAATCCTCAACTTGCGATTATATTGTCACTGATCTATATATGTAGCAAAAAAAAAAAAAAAACATTTTTCTCAATTCTTAAGTGATTCCCTTTCCCCTCGTTACTATAAATTGTTAAAACATAGATTGTATAACAAGTCATTATTTAATTCCATACATGTGATCATACTTATGATTACATATATAAAGTGTAGAAAAACAAATAATGTGTAGAATTCATGAGGTGTAATATTACCTATTTATGATGGGCAAAATGGTAAATTCACACCACTTATGAGAAAGGGTGTAGTAAGAAGTGCCTATTTGTTTCCTATATAAAAGCCTTCCATCAGCCTTAGAAACATACTACATACAATTCATTATTCTCTATATACTCTCTTCATTAGTGTTAAGAAGACAAGTGAGAAAGGCACTATCATTTAGAAGTACTTCATTCCCTACTTTTTCTTCATCATTCTCTCTAAGCAACATTGAAGATGGATTCAACAGGTAACGCTTCCGCCTTCATCTTCTCCTCTCTAACTTATCACCTATTTGAGTGATGGCATTAGTGGAATATGAATTGTTCCCCACAATTGGTATCAGAGCCCGCTCAAATTCTGGTTTGAGTTCTTTTGAAAGCTTTAATGCTTTTGTTTTGATTCATGTATTCTGTTGAATCATCAAGTTTTGATATTGTTTAGAGGCTCTAATTCATTAATAGGGTACTGATATTCATCATCTAATAAAAAATTATGAAAAGGTTTGAAGTTTTTTGCTCTAATGAACACAATGGTTCAAGCAAGATTGTCCCTATATAGCATAGTTGTGTGTTATAAATGCATAAACTATGTGGATCTACTTGCTTGATCATGTTGTTTTAAAAACAAGATTATCCCTAAATAGCATGGCTATGCATTGTATAATGTGTAGACTTGTGGATCTACTTGTTGTTCATACTTTTGGGACAAGAAATTCAGAAAAGTGCAGCAAGCTTGATGAATCGGTGCTACCTGAAAACAGGTGGTCCAGTCGGGTCTTATGTATAGTCCGATCGGACCCCTTGATTTGGTCCGGGCGGGTGTTTGGTCTAGTTCGGTCGGACCTCAAGGCTAGTCCGGTCGGGTCCTGTTGGTCCCTAAAGGGCAACAAGGGTGTGGAAATCACTAGAGGGGGGGGGGGTGACTAGCGTTTTAAAAATTCTTTTCAAACCCTTTTGCAATTCAATGGCAGATGCGCAGAACTCTTATTTTGGCTAAGTATAGCGCGCAGTAAGAGTGTGAAATGCACAGCGGAAATTTAAAGCAGCTCTGCGCAGGGTATACTGCGCAGAGATAAAAACGCACGCGCTAAGTATGAGGCTAAAGAGTGGCGCAAAAAGGATTCTAAGGCAGATGAGCAATAACAATTACAACATCAAAGTGTAGCAATCTGAAAGATCAAACAAAGCAGTTCATAAATAGTTAAGCAGGAAATATGCAGTAAATATAATGAGCACGCTATTTGGAAAGGTTCGATCGATGAAAGATCTACATCCTCTACCAAGATGGTTAGTCTTGTATTTCTAATGGAGATCTTATAATATGAGAGAGTATTACAAATTACAACTTTTGAGCTCAATACAAACTCAAGATCTATTATCTATGAAGAACAAATCCTAGACTAAACCGGTGTATCTCAAGAAGTTAGATCAAAATGATCAAAGCTTCAAGAGGTGTGTGTGTGACAGAAATTCTGGGCTCTATGAATATGAAAGATGAAGAGCACCACGAATTCTGGTGATTTAAGGCTTTGTGATATGAGCAGGAGTTTGAAGGTTTGAAGATCTTGAAGGCTGTTCTAAAGAATCTGGAGATATTGAGCAGCAGTCTTCAGATCTTCAAGGTTTCTCAATGAAGCATGAAACTCGAGCTTTGAAGCATAGTGGCCAACAAGAGGGGCTTGATCAAAGGGCCAATGAATGGGCAGATGAAAGGGCCAGATGAATGGGCAGCTTGGAAATGAAGATGAGCAGGCTATTTATAGCTGAGAGCTTGAATATAGCCGTTGGAGCTCTGAGTAAGGACAATGAGCTGGCACAAAGTGATTGGCGCGCAACTGTCCTTTATAGCCGTTGGGGCTCTGATCAAAGATGATGACCTGGCACAATATGATTGGTGCGCAGGTGATTTAGAGCCGTTGGAGACTAAGCATGAAGAACAAATTCAAAAGCTTCTTCTAGAAGGTTGACAGCTGTCTTCACTTGAGATATTTCTTTGAAGTATGTCTCCACCAATGGTTTTGCTGAGTGTGCTTATTTTGTCGTTTGTGCACACCTCAGCATTTTTGAAAAGCGTATATCTTCAAAGCGTTTTCCAAGCTTCTAGAATGTGAGATCAGGAGATGAAGAATTTTGACCAAGGTTGTGTCCGCGCACAAAAGGCATGCGCATTGCCGGCGCGCATGGATTCAGCGCATGAGCAGCATGCGCACCATGCTTGGTCACAAAAAGATCTCTTCAGAGTTTAGGAAATAAGATCTTGAAAACTGAGCAGGGTCAGAAGTTGCGCAAGATATCTATGCGCAGTGGCGACCTGCGCAGAGAACATCCTGCGCAGTGAAATGAATCCTGCTTAGGAAATCTTCGATCTATAAAGCTTCAAGTCCTATCATCTAAGCATATACTATAAAAGGACTTGGATAAAAATTGAAGTTATAAACTTCTTTACATGAGGTCCTAAAGTCCTTAAAAATACTCATAGGTGATGGTATCAATCAATTCTAACAAATGTAGGAGGGTTAAGTGATAAGCATACCCAACAATCTCCCCTAAATGATTGATGCCATTACCTACTATAGCAAAGGAAATTTATTGTTCTTGATAATAACATGTCCATAAAAATGTGAATGGTAAATCATGCCTCAAGTCAATGCACACACTAGCCAGTGCTATAGATTTCTAATCTATCCAAAAGATTAAAAACTTACAAGATAGGAAAGATAGAAATATCATTCAGAGCATACAAATAATATGAGATGTAGTTTTAAGTATGCGTTTAAACTGAATGTTTAAACATTATGCGTAGAAAACATGAACAGTAAAGATTATGCGCATGAGTTTAAGTAATAATGCATTCAATGTTCCACAAACGAATGGTTTGAATTGAACAAGGTTTTGTGAAAGCTTAATGATGCATTCTTCTCATTAATACTTGAAGGATTGTCAGTTACAGAGTACAAGCTTTAACGAGGAAAAACAAAAAGGGTGCGCACAAAAACAAAAGTGCACGAAATAAAAGCGCATAAAACATACTGCGCAACGAGAATAAAAAAGTCTTAAAGAAAAACTAGCAAAATACTTACAAAGGAAATATAATCTATGTTGATCCACTTGTTCATGAGTTCCACCTTTAAATTTTGAAATTTGTCCTGGAACTCAACAGCTTTACCAACATAAGTGTTCATTCCTCTGCGCATATCAGCATTGTCATCCACTAGCTCTCTGAACTTTGCTCTGCTGTCCACCAAGATGGCAGTCTGCGTAGCTTCTAGTCTAGTGTCAGTATGAAGGTGCTGAGTGTTGACGCTGGCTTTAATATCTAGCATAGCATAGTCCATCTTGTCGTTGGACGCAGAAGAAAAATCTGCCATGGACTTGATAATACATTTACGCACTTCTTCAATATTATGTGCAGAGCTTCCTTGTTCAATATTCTCCATCTGAGCTTGAAGATCATCAAATCCTCTAAGTAACCCATCTGCGAGGGTTTTCTTGAGCTTTTTCAGTATGTCCCTGAGTCCACCATCAAACGCTCCAAGGGTGCACACATTATTGAGTTGTGCGCTGACATTTTCGAGCTGGGCGCTGATGGTTCTCAGGGAGTCCAGGATGAGTTGATCCAAAGTAATAGGAACTTTTTCTTGCGCAGGTTCAGATGAACTTGCCTTTGCTTCCTTCTTGGCACTCTCCGTGCTCTCCTTTGCACGTGCCTTTGCTTCCTCCGTAGCTTTCTCCCCCTTAATGGTATCAATCTCCAAACGCTGCATGTCAAGACGGTACAGTAAAGCAGTTTGAGCAGTAAGGAGTTGATTCAGCTGCAGCTGCGTGGTGACTTGATTTGCTTGAACAGAGTGCAAGGATTGCATGATCTGGCGCAGCTCAGCTGAAGAGGAAGTAGGAGTCTCAGGGGCTGAAGATGAAGGTTGAACTGGAGAAAGATCACTGCTGTCAGAGGCTGCAGAACTAGTGCGGCGCTTCTTCAATCCTTTTGCGCTGCTGCGCACCTTCTGCTTGAGACGAGAAGAGATATGTGCGATATCAGCACTGGGGACGGATTCTTGAGTAGCTTCGTGCCTTTGCTCCCCCTCAACTGCAGCATCATCTGAATCACCACGAAAATCTGCCTTGCGCTTCATTGTGGTTGGCTTTGAGGGAGCAGGAGCTGAATTGCTGGTAGGATCTGCCTCTTTGAATGAAATCCCTTTGGTGGATTGAACCAGAGGAATGTCCTTGAACTTTTTGCCACTGGGCGCAGCAATGCCCTTCCCCTTGCAATTATACGCATCTTCTGCGGTTTCTTGCGCAGCATCAGGTGTAGATCTTCCTGCACTCTTATTGGACTTGGCCACAGGAATTGGGCCTATCCAAGGTTCCTTGTTGGGAGCGGAATTAGACAGCCAGATTTCATAGTATTCAGCGTTACCTATCTAACTGCGCAAATTCTGGAGATGTACTCTGGAGTAGTAGTTTGCGTCGCAAGACTGCTTCTTGATTGACTTTTCTTCAACGTAGGTGGCTAGTTCACCATAAGTCAATAAGAGTTTGGTTAGCAATCTGCAGTAAGTTCGGTATTTGGTCTTCCCTGCGTTCAGCTTCTTGTCATAGCTGGTCATTCCCTTCACAGTCTCATTGAAGATAATCTGCGGCCAGTCGAGTTGATCTTCGTTGAAGATGGCTGCGCAGTATTCCCACTTCTTTGAGATGAAGTGCCCATTATTCCCTTTTTTGCAGTTGAGAGAATCTCCAATTAGGGTGCACAGGTGATACATCACCTCACCAAATTCCTTTCGGTTATATATTGGCCACTTCTTGTTAAGAGAAGGAATGCCAATGAGCTTCTGTGCAAGTGTATTTTGGTGAGCCTCATCATAGTTGACTGAAGAACTATCAACGTTGAAGTTTAGGAGGCTGCGAATGTGGTTAGGATGAACCATTATATCACTGCGTTGAACGGTGGCCATGATCATTTCCGTTGTCTTGCCTTCAAGTTGTGCCAGAACAACTCTTGTTGTCTTGAAGAATTCATCTACCAGCGCAGGCACTATGAAGGGTTGATCAAGAGTGAATAAAGGAAGAATGCCTGAGGAGCTGAGAAGGTGAAGCAGACGACGACCAATTGCATCTAAAGAAAGATCTGCCTGAATAAGTTCCCAACCCGGTATGAAGTAAACGTGTCCCTGCGTAAAACAATAGATAGAATTAGACAACCTATTGCACATGGAGCTGTGCGAATTTGCAAATAATGCAAATATACCTTGGCATAAGTTCCATGAAAAGCAAAGATATTTATGCGCAGAAAAATAGAAAGTGAATGCGCATAAAATAAGAATGCATACGCAGAGAGGGATCGTGCGCATAGAAAATAAATACTAGTAAAGGAGTGTGCGCAGAGTATTAGATAAAACTATATGCGCAGAAAGCTATGCGCAGGAAACAAAGACGGGGGGGGGGGATATATCAATGGACAAAACAAAATATTAAAAAAAATAAGAAAGAATATTCAAGAACATGAAGAACACCCAATAACACCGAAAAACAAAAGTTGACAAAATTCAACAAAAAATACATCGAAATGACGACATGGACAGGACGAAGTCAACCATGTAAAAAGTATGGTCAACGACATTAAAACAAACCCAGAAATTCAGAAAAACAGTTCGTCTGCCAAGGAAGTTACGGAGCACAGAAATTGACGAAAAACACATGTAACGACCATTGATCATGAAATAAATTATATGAAAGAATAGATCAGGCAAATACGAACACATGACAACCAACGATTTCAAAAAAGATCAACAAATAAGGGAGAAATCGAAAAAGGGAGTCTTGAGACCTCCAAAAACAACAATGGCGGAAAAAAAGGAGTTATAGTGAAACATACCATGTCTTTGACGGTGGGATGCCTTGATTGTTGTTCTACTTCTTCGTTCTGAGAGTTCCTAGGAAAGGAGTGAGAAGAAGAATCGGAGATGATGATTTCGGGTTGAGTTTTAGTTTTCTTAGGCGCCATTGAAAAGGTTTTGAGGAAGGAAAATAGAGGTTGAAGATAAAGAACAGGAGATGGAAAATGAAGGTTTAGAACAGAGATTAGAGGGAGAGAGAGATAGAATTTTGGAGAGAAGAGAGAAGTAGAGAGAGAAACGGTTTAAGTAGGGAAGGAGATGTTAGGCGCACGATAGCTGAGAAATATTTGAGAAAAGGTACAGTGGCGCAGGATAGCAAAACCACGTGTCACAAAAGGGAACGCGCGTGCGCAGGCCTATGCGCGCGTGTGCGTGTGAAGTTCTAAGCCGGTCACTGTCAAGTCAACTTCCTCATAAATGGTGAGTCAGTGAAAGGACGGGCGCACGTTAGCAGGATGACGTGGCCAAATGAGGAACGCGCGTGCGCAGATTTTGCGCGCGCGTGTGTCAGCGAAGAGAGGCTGACGGCTGTCGCATCACCTTCATCATTAAATGATGAGCAGACATTCGCAAGGTGCGCTGTCATTAATTGCAGTTTGCATTAAATGACAATGGGACATGCGTAGGGGTAAAAAGGTAATTTCCCAAGAAAATTAAAAAAAAATAAAGGCGCGGGAAAATTTAATTTACATAAGTACCCTTGTGACTAAGCGTTGACTTTTCAGTCAAGGACCTATGTGTAAAATCTAATGAATAGAACACTTACCTGCGATCCACCAAGATTTACGCATGGATAGTCATGCACAGCGCATTGATAGCGCAGAGATTCTATAAATCTCAGAACTGTTGTTTCATGCGCAGACATTTGTTGCGCAGGTGTTGCACAGGGCGCATGAAACTTAACCTATTTTGCACACTTATCAAGCAAATACATTAGTATAAATTATATGGACAAGTTAGCTATGATTAAGCATACCCATTTGTCCTTTCAAGAGACCACTTGTTAATTCTTGAGGAGAAGATATTAGATGTTGATGAGCTTGGTATTAATGCTTGGCAGGTTTGGAAACTGCTATAGTGGACATTCTCGCAGAGAATTGGACAATTCTCTTCATTAATCCCATAGTCCACAGATTGTTGCTTCATCCATAAGATTTGGCAGCAGCAGCTTCCAGCAGCAATATATTCTGCTTCGGGTAGTGGAGATGGACACAGCAGCTTGTTTTTTGCTTGCCCATGCTACAAGTCGATTTCCAAGGAAATGACATTTTCCACTTGTGCTCTTCCTGTCAATGGTACACGCTGCATAGTCCGCATCTGAATAACCTACAAGTTTAAAGTTCGAATCTTTGGTGTACCAAAGTCCAAGGTTAACAGAGCCAAAAGTATATCTAATACATTTTAAAGCAGTTATGTGCGCTTCAGAAGAATTAGCATGATAGTGCGCACAGATCCAGTCAACATAATATCTTGGCCAAACAGCAGAAGATAAAGGAGAGTCAATCATACCTTGATACAGTCTGATCAACCTACCTTTTAAGTCTAAGTTTATTGCTGGTGGCCATTGGAGTGTCGTACGCTTTTAGCATTTTCAAGTCCAAAATTTTTGATTAAGTTCCTTGTGTACTTGGCTTGATTTGCGAAGATGCCATCATTCAATTGATTGATTTTAAGCCCGAGGAAGAAGGTGATTTTTCCCATCATGCTTATCTCAAACTTGCTTTTCATTTGCTTATCAAAGCGCTTGCAAAGTAACTCATTAGTAGAACCAAATATAATATTATCAACAGAGATTTGAACGAGTAAATAATGATCATTATATTTGGTAATAAAAAGAGTTGTATCGATTTTACCGCGCTTGGAGCTTTTCCCTAGCAGGAATTTTGAAAGAGTATCGTACCATGCTCTTGGAGCTTGATTAAGTCTATACAAAGCTTTCTTGCTTTGATTCTGTGATGCTTCCATTCCTATCCATCTTGTTTCCGAACACCCATTGAAGTGCTAAATATTAGATGAGCTTTTCTTGCACTACTTGCATAGCATCGATCCATCTTAAAACATGGAGCACTCTATCAATCTTATTTGATCCGACATGAGAGATAAACGAATGCTACACCGCAAAGTTTGATGCTCTCGATGTGCGAACCCCTACATTGAGATGATAAGAATACGAAGATCAAAGGGTATTTTATTTGCTTCAGCATCACGATCATCAAAGGTGATTTGCTGAAGTGGAGAAACATCATGCGCAGGAGGAGGTGTTTGCGCATCAGGAGTTGTAACTTCAGGCGCAGCATTTGGAGTATGCGCATGAGATGGACTGATTCTGAATCTGCTTGATCTATATTCTGCGCAGGAATAAAGTTACTGCGCACCTGTCTAAAAAAGCTCAGCAGAGGCATCAGAATCATTTGGAGCCAAATGTGGCTCAAGGAGAGAATGCTCATCAAAAAATAACATGTACAGATACTAAAATAACTAGAGATTTATCTTATTATGATCATGAAAAGCTTATAGAATGATTGGCATACCCAACGAGAATACCTTTATCTGCTTTGGCATCGAATTTACCTCTATAGTGTTTGCGGCCAAAGAGCTTGAAGAAAGCAATGTTGGGCGCTTTCTCTCTCTCTCCATAGATCGTATGGAGTATTGATGTAGGCTTTGTTGATGAGGAATCTTATTCTGAGTAAAGCATGCACCGTTGACAGCTTCTTCCTAGAAATACATTAGAAGTACTGCTTCTACTATCATTGTTTACCCATCCTCAATCAACGAGCGATTCTTTCCACAACGCCATTTTGTTGCAGAACTCCAGCAGCAGAGAAATTGTGAAGAATACCATTTGTTGGTTCTTGTTGGTTCTCACAATACTGAGCGACATCGTTGTTCATAAATTCTGTTCCATTGAAGTATCGAACTCTATTGATGTCTTCTATGTTTGGAGATTTAGAAGGAGAGCAGCCAGGATATCATTGAGATACCACAAGTTGGTCCAAAGCTTCACGGTAGTGAGCGGTCCAAACACATGAGGTGAAGCGGTTGTAAGCGTTTTGACATTGGAGCAATCTTGATGGAGGAAAGCTGCTCAGGCTGCTTACAAAGCTGGCATGGTGCTTATACCATTGCTAGCTGCATTCATTTATGTTCTTTGCTACAAAACAAGGATTAGTAATAGAAAATATAGCGGTAAGATCAATAATATAAAAATTGGTCTTACGAGTCCTTGTGAGCAAAGTTAGCCCAGAAACGCCATTCTTTATATAGCGGTGCTTTGAAGTGAAACGGCATTCCAGACCTTTATCGCATAATTGTGATATGGAGAGCTGGTTGCTTGAGACTATCTTTTATGATTAGTCCAAATCCAATTATGTGCCCTTGTTGTTGTCACCATATATTACTGAGCGATCTCTTCGTTCGTGCGCACCTTTAAGAGTGTTGACATCTCCAGTAGTGTCTAGAATCCACTGTCGAGGTACCAACTGAGCTTGAGAATGCACAGTGTAGTAGATCTTTTCTGCTTGTTGAAACATTGACTTGCGCTCTACAGCAGAGTTATCATTTAAGATTGGCACACTTTAAGAGATTCCTTGCGCGGCTGCGGGGTTGGTGATGACACAGCTTTGTCAGGTTAGCTTTGGTAAATAGGTGCTAGCCATTCTGTCTGCTTGGTGAAGGTGTCCCGTTTCCACTAGAGTGAAGAGACCTTTCTTTGATTGTCCTTGGCGCATGCTCATGTTCCATTTCAGAAACAACTTTTGAATCATTGTCAGCATTTGCCACTAAGCAGAACAGTCCATCCTCAGAGTCAACATCGTTGTCTTCAGTGTATCCAAGTCATTAGCATCTTTTCTGCGCAGTTCTCTTCAGCAGCCATTCTGCACTGCGTAGATGCTTTGTGCGCAGGGTTCCTTTTCCTCGTACTCAAATTTTGGACTAGGCATTGAAGCGAGATGTCCTGGCTTTTTGTAGCAGACCAAGTCATCTTTCTTTGAGTCTCTATGAGAGAGAATGCGAGGTTTGCTTGAGGATCCACCAAGTTTGGAGAAGTTTCTGAATTTGATCTGAGGTTTGAGCAGGCGCAGGAACATGTGAAAAGTTAGCCATTGCCCTAGATTTTGAAGCCATCTTGAATCGGCACCCAAGCTGTTAAGCTTGAAAAACAGAAACATGTTTTATGAAGGTGACCGCTCTGATACCACTTGTTGGTCCCTAAAGGGCAACAAGGGTGTGAAAATCGCTAGAGGGGGGGGGGGTGGTGAATAGCGTTTTAAAAATTCTTTTCAAACCCTTTTGCAATTCAATGGCTGATGCGCACAACTCTTATTTTGGCTAAGTATAGCGCGCAGTAAGAGTGTGAAATGCACAACGGAAATTTAAAGCAGCTCTGTGCAGGGTATACTGCGCAGAGATAAAAACGCACGCGCTAAGTATGAGGCTAAAGAGTGGCGCAAAAAGGATTCTAAGGCAGATGAGCAATAACAATTACAACATCAAAGTGTAGCAATCTGAAAGATCAAACAAAGCAGTTCATAATAGTTAAGCAGGAAATATGCAGTAAATATAATGAGCACGCTATTTGGAGAGGTTCGATCGATGAAAGATCTACATCCTCTACCAAGATGGTTAGTCTTGGATTTCTAATGGAGATCTTATAATATAAGAGAGTATTACAAATTACAACTTTTGAGCTCAATACAAACTCAAGATCTATTATCTATGAAGAACAAATCCTAGACTAAACCGGTGTATCTCAAGAAGTTAGATCAAAATGATCAAAGCTTCAAGAGGTGTGTGTGTGTCACGACCCGAAAACCGCCTCTATTTTCGTAGTAATAAATATTTAATTATTTATTTATTTCTTATTTATTTATTTAAATTATTTATCTATTTAAATAATTATGTGTGCATTTTGTGTTTCTTAATAATTTTTGCCAAGCATTTTATTTGGGCCATTTGTGCTAGTGTAGAAGTGTTGAGTCTTAAATGTTAGTGGGGAATATAAGATGATTGAGTTAGTGTGTAGGGGGAGGGGGTCTATGTGTAAATTCCTAAATATTCCTACTTACTCCCTCCATCCCCCCTCTCCTCCCTCATTTTCTCCCTCACTTTCCTCTCTCTCTCCAGCACACACACTCTCTCTCTCTACATTTGGGTAAGTTTTTCTTCTCCACCTTCTCTCTTCAATCTAACCATCTTCCTCTTGTTATTTCTCATTTCTTAAAATATGAAACTTTTTTAGATCGTCGATAGGATCGTAGAGGGCTAAGAATATTCGAATTCCGTCAACTTTGAAAAAATCCAGGTAAGTTACTTTTCCCCCATTTATGTTAAAATTGCTCATCTTTAACTCTATTGATGTTCTTGTTGATATCCACGGCTTCTTGGTTGAGTTTAGAAATTATTTGGAATTTATTTGGATTTTGGTTAAAAGTTGTGATTGTTATGAATGTTGGGATTAAATATTGGTTTTGGTTGATAAATGGTGTTATTTAGGTCCCCTTTAAGTTAGATGTTGTTTGGATACTTTGGGGATCAAGTTGGGAGTGTTGATTTGTGAGAAATTTGGTTTTGGTTCGAAAATGGTGAAACCCAGCTCTGGTTTCCCGGCCTGAAAGCAGACCAGGCGCCCGCCAGGTCCGAGCCAGGCGCCCGCCCACTTACCCTTTTTCTGACCCTTAGTTTCTGCCTAAATGAGCGCCCGCCCGCCCCCTTTTTCTGGAAATCACATTTGTGTTTGTTTAAAACTAGGTTGTATTTTAGTTTGGGTTTTAGAGACGCACGAATTGAGTTTTCTTGTCTTTAAATGTTAGGATAGAAGTATATATAGGTACTCCTAAGATTTAGAACGAAAGGAGTGAAATTCGGAGCTAAAACAGGGATTTTTCTCTTTGTCCGGCCGAACACTTTTTATAAATTGTCCGTTTTACGTTCAATCTTCCGGAGGCCATAACTTCTTCGTCCGGACTCCGTTTTGGACGTGTAAACTATCGTTGGAAAGATCTTCTCGAGTAATACGCAATGGTTCTATTGGAAGCATGGTTCCAGACCAGAATGGTTGTCTTATTGTTGAGGTTTAAGATCAAGGTGTAGTCTCGGTCTATGTTCCGTAGTACTATTCTAGTTGACTTAGTTGGGCACCGTGGAACACTTTGGTAATTGAAATTGGTTCCTTGTGAACAATGATGTTATGTAATTTGATCAAGTATTGTTTGGGAATGTTTGGGCATCTTATGATGTGTTCGTGATTGTTCCAATCGAATTTATTTTCGAGTAAGACTTGGTCTAGGTTTTAGGCGATGTCCTATAGTACCTAGAGGGTTGTTATTGAACACCAAAGTGTAGGGTTTAGTCCTGTCGTGATCATGTTCTAATAAGTGTAACCTTTTGGATCCGTTTGGGGTGTTTAGAATGGGTTCGTTATGAACGGAGGTAAAGCGTGAATTGGCAATTGGGTACCACGGTTTGATTAACCTTATGGTGTATTCATTCCGATTTCCTGCTTTAGAATTCCAGGTGTGAGGAGATGGTTGAGTTCATAGTCCTAGTACATCTTTATGAGTAAAACGTTTAGGATAATTTTGGGTTATAGTCGTTGTACTATTTGTGAGCGACCGTTTGGGTTGTGTTCCTTATGAATAACTTGTGGGTATCATCTTTGGAATGTATCTAGTATGGTTCCTCTTTATGGAATTATCGTATTCTAATAGTCTTTGTTGTTGAGCTCCTTATGAGCAATTCCGTTTATCGTTGTTGTGCTCTTTATGAGAAATTCCGTTTATCGTTGTTGTGCTCTTCATGAGAAACTCTTGTTATTGTTGTTGTTAAACTCTTCATGAGTAACCATTGCATCTTTATGGTGATTATTTGGCATGGTTCCCTACTTTGGAACCCTAAACTGTTTAATTAAGCTAGTATTTATTACTTAGCATTTATTTGGAAGCCCAGCTGGCATATTTGTTGCATCGGGCGATGGTAAAGATTATAATGGAAAAGCCAAGTCCATTATAATGTTGACCATTGTTTTACCCCTTTTATACCCCTTTTCTAGATTGGCCTTGGAAGAGGTAAGTTAGCTTCCTTTGGAAATGTATCTAGCTACCGAGCATGACTTTGTGTCATGGTTCTTGTCCTTTGTGACACTCTCATTGTTATTGGTTCCGGTACCGGGTTTCTCTTCAGCTTTTATGCTACTATGAAGATGGCTTGATGGGTTGATTGATTGATTGGTCGGTTCTGATCGGGGTTCTCATCAGTTGTTATACTGCTATTGTTGATTGGTTGATCGGTTGAAGCTGCGCAGCGATTGTTCTATCAGTTTGGTGAAACCTTGGCTCAGTATCCTTTGTTATGTGTTTATTTCTGTCTTATGTGCTGCATGATGAGTTAGTCGTTATTTCCAACTGGTATGGGACAGTTGGCGATAGGGAGCTTTCTCATTTGTTGTTATGTGATTTACTTGTTCAGTTATATCGTTGATTTGCAGGATATTATGCCATGTAGATGCATTTAGTAACTTACTGAGATTTTATCTCACCCCGTTTCTTGTTTCAAATTGTTTTTCCTTAACCCCCCCCCCCCAGGCAAGCAAGTGGTAGCGTTGTGAGACCCATTGTAGCGGGAATCTTTTGAGCAGGTTGATCGTAATTGGGATAGTTGCTCTTCGGAGCCTTTATGTATTTTATTGTGGGTTCGTAGTCGTTCAGTGTTTGTATATACGGTTGTACTTTGGGTATTTTTATTAATAGTTGTTCTTGCTTCCGCATTTGTTTCTAGTCTCCGAGTTATAATCTCGTTGAGGTGTTGTTTGATGGTATTGGTTTATAGTTGAATTCACGCGCCCGGTTTGGTATATTACATTTTGGAGATGTATATTATGTAAATTTTATATTTTTGGATTTTTAAGATTTCCGGGGCGTGACAGTGTGTGACAGAAATTCTGGGCTCTATGAATATGAAAGATGAAGAGCACCAAGAATTCTGGTGATTTAAGGCTTTGTGATATGAGCAGGAGTTTGAAGGTTTGAATATCTTGAAGGCTGTTCTAAAGAATCTGGAGATATTGAGCAGCAGTCTTCAGATCTTCAAGGTTTCTCAATGAAGCATGAAACTCGAGCTCTGAAGCATAGTGGCCAACAAGAGGGGCTTGATCAAAGGGCCAATGAATGGGCAGATGAAAGGGCCAGATGAATGGGCAGCTTGGAAATGAAGATGAGCAGGCTATTTATAGCTGAGAGCTTGAATATAGCCGTTGGAGCTCTGAGTAAGGACAATGAGCTGGCACAAAGTGATTGGCGCAGCTGTCCTTTATAGCCGTTGGGGCTCTGATCAAAGATGATGACCTGGCACAATATGATTGGTGCGCAGGTGATTTAGAGCCGTTGGAGACTGAGCATGAAGACCAAATTCAAAACCTTCTTCTAGAAGGTTGACAGCTGTCTTCACTTGAGATATTTCTTTGAAGTATGTCTCCACCAATGGTTTTGTTGAGTGTGCTTATTTTGTCGTTTGTACACACCTCAGCATTTTTGAAAAGCGTACATCTTCAAAGCGTTTTCCAAGCTTCTAGAATGTGAGATCAGGAGATGAAGAATTTTGACAAAGGTTGTGTCCGCTCACAAAAGGCATGCGCATTGCCGGCGCGCATGGATTCAGCGCATGAGCAGCATGCGCATCATGCTTGGTCACAAAAAGATCTCTTCAGAGTTTAGGAAATAAGATCTTGAAAACTGAGCAGGGTCAGAAGTTGCGCAAGATATCTATACGCAGTGGCGACCTGCGCAGAGAACATCATGCGCAGTGAAATGAATGTTGCTTAGGAAATCTTCGATCTTTAAAGCTTCAAGTCCTATCATCTAAGCCTATACTATAAAAGGACTTGGCTAAAAAGTGAAGTTATAAACTTCTTTACATGAGGTCCTAAAGTCCATAAAAATACTCATAGGTGATGGTATCAACCAATTCTAACAAATGTACGAGGGTTAAGTGATAAGCATACCCAACAATCTCCCCCTAAATGATTGATGCCATTACCTACTATAGCAAGGGCAATTCATTGTTCTTGATAATAACATGTCCATAAAAATGTGAATGGTAAATCATGCCTCAAGTCAATGCACACACTAGCCAGTGCTATAGATTTCTAATCTATCCAAAAGATTAAAAACTTACAAGATAGGAAAGATAGAAATGTCATTCAGATCATACAAATAATATGAGATGTAGTTTTAAGTATGCGTTTAAACTGAATGTTTAAACATTATGCGTAGAAAACATGAGCAGTAAAGATTATGCGCATGAGTTTAAGTAATAATGCATTCAATGTTCCACAAACGAATGGTTTGAATTGAACAAGGTTTTGTGAAAGCTTAATGATGCATTCTTCTCATTAATACTTGAAGGATTGTCAGTTACAGAGTACAAGCTTTAACGAGGAAAAACAAAAAGGGTGCGCACAAAAACAAAAGCACACGAAATAAAAGCGCATAAAACACACTGCGCAACGAGAATCAAAAAGTCTCAAAGAAAAACTAGCAAAATACTTACAAAGGAAATCTAATCTATGTTGATCCGTTGCAGGGCTTCGCGCATCTCATTCTGAAGACTGTTGAACTTGTTCATGAGTTCCACCTTTAAATTTTGAAATTTGTCCTGGAACTCAACAGCTTTACCAACATAAGTGTTCATTCCTCTGCGCATATCAGCATTGTCATCCAGTAGCTCTCTGAACTTTGCTCTGCTGTCCGCCAGGATGGCAGTCTGCGTAGCTTCTAGTCTAGTGTCAGTATGAAGGCGCTGAGTGTTGACGCTGGCTTGAATATCTAGCATAACATAGTCCATCTTGTCGTTGAACGCAGAAGAAAAATCTGCCATGGACTTGATAATACATTTACGCACTTCTTCAATATTATGCACAGATCTTCCTTGTTCAATCTTCTCCATCTGATCTTGAAGATCATCAAATCCTCTAAGTAACCCATCTGCGAGGGTTTTCTTGAGCTTTTTCAGTATGTCCCTGAGTCCACCATCAAACGCTCCAAGGGTGCACACATTATTGAGTTGTGTGCTGACATTTTTGAGCTGGGCGCTGATGGTTCTCAGGGAGTCCAGGATGAGTTGATCCAAAGTAATAGGAACTTTTGCTTGCGCAGGCTCAGATGAACTTGCCTTTGTCTCCTTCTTGGCACTCTCCGTGCTCTCCTTTGCGCGTGCCTTTGCTTCCTCCGTAGCTTTCTCCCCCTTAATGGTATCAATCTCCAAACGCTGCATGTCAAGACGGTACAGTAAAGCAGTTTGAGCAGTAAGGAGTTGATTCAGCAGCAGCTGCGTGGCGACTTGATTTTCTTGAACAGAGTGCAAGGATTGCACGATCTGGCGCAGCTCAGCTGAAGAGGAAGTAGGAGTCTCAGGGGCTGAAGATGAAGGTTGAACTGGAGAAAAATCACTGTTGTCAGAGGCTGCGGAACTAGTGCGGCGCTTCTTCAATCCTTTTGCGCTGCTGCGCATCTTCTGCTTGAGATGAGAAGAGATATGTGCGATATCAGCACTGGGGACGGCTTCTTGAGTAGCTTCGTGCCTTTGCTCCCCCTCAACTGCAGCATCATCTGAATCACCACGAAAATCCGCCTTGCGCTTCATTGTAGTTGGCTTTGAGGGAGCAGGAGCTGAATTGCTGGTAGGATCTGCCTCTTTGAATGAAATCCCTTTGGTGGATTGAACCAGAGGAATGTCCTTGAACTTTTTGCCACTGGACGCAGCAATGCCCTTCCCCTTGCGATTATACGCATCTTCTGCGGTTTCTTGCGCAGCATCAGGTGTAGATCTTCCTGCACTCTTATTGGACTTGGCCACAGGAATTGGGCCTATCCAAGGTTCCTTGTTGGGAGCGGAATCAGACAACCAGATTTCATAGTATTCAGTGTTACCTATCTCACTGCGCAAATTCTGGAGATGTACTCTGGAGTAGTACTTTGCGTCGCAAGACTGCTTCTTGATTGACTTTTCTTCAACGTAGGTGGCTAGTTCACCATAAGTCAATAAGAGTTTGGTTAGCAATCTGCAGTGAGTTCGGTATTTGGTCTTCCCTGCGTTTAGCTTCTTGTCATAGCTGGTCATTCCCTTTACAATCTCATTGAAGATAATCTGCGGCCAGTCGAGTTGATCTTCGTTGAAGATGGCTGCGCAGTATTCCCACTGCTTTGAGATGAAGTGCCCATTATTCCCATTTTTGCAGTTGAGAGAATCTCCAATTAGGGTGCACAGGTGATACATCACCTCACCAAATTCCTTTCGGTTATACATTGGCCACTTCTTGTTAAGAGAAGGAATGCCAATGAGCTTCTCTGCAAGTGTATTTTGGTGAGCCTCATCATAGTTGACTGAAGAACTATCAACGTTGAAGTTTAGGAGTCTGCGAATGTGGTTAGGATGAACCATTATATCACTGCGTTGAACGGTGGCCATGATCATTTCCGTTGTCTTGCCTTCAAGTTGTGCCGGAACAACTCTTGCTGTCTTGAAGAATTCATCTACCAGCGCAGGCACTATGAAGGGTTGATCAAGAGTGAATAAAGGAAGAATGCCCGAGGAGCTGAGAAGGTGAAGCAGACGACGACCAATTGCATCTAAAGAAAGATCTGCCTGAACTGCCTGAATAAGTTCCCAACCCGGTATGAAGTAAACGTGTCCCTGCGTAAAACAATAGATAGAATTAGACAACCTATTGCACATGGAGCTGTGCGCATTTGCAAATAATGCAGATATACCTTGGCACAAGTTCCAAGAAAAGCAAAGATATTTATGCGCTGAAAAATAGAAAGTGAATGCGCATAAAATAAGAATGCATGCGCAGAGAGGGATCGTGCGCATAGAAAATAAATACTAGTAAATGAGTGTGTGCAGAGTATTAGATAAAACTATATGCGCAGAAAGCTATGCGCAGGAAACAAAGACGGGGGGGGGATATATCAATGGACAAAATAAAATATTAAAAAAAATAAGAAAGAATATTCAAGAACATGAAGAACACCCAATAACACCGAAAAACAAAAGTTGACAAAATTCAACAAAAAATACATCGAAATGACGACATGGACAGGACGAAGTCAACCATGTAAAAAGTATGGTCAACGACATTAAAACAAACCCATAAATTCAGAAAAACGGTCCGTCTGCCAAGGAATTACGGAGCACAGAAATTAACGAAAAACACATGTAACGACCATTGATCATGAAATAAATTATATGAAAGAATAGATCAGGCAAATACGAACACATGACAACCAACTATTTCAAAAAAGATCAACAAATAAGGGAGAAATCGAAAAAGGGAGTCTTGAGACCTCCAAAAACAACAATGGCAGAAAAAAAAGGAGTTATAGTGAAACATACCATGTCTTTGACGGTGGGATGCCTTGATTGTTGTTCTACTTCTTCGTTCTGAGAGTTCCTAGGAAAGGAGTGAGAAGAAGAATCGGAGATGATGATTTCGGGTTGAGTTTTAGTTTTCTTAGGCGCCATTGAAAAGGTTTTGAGGAAGGAAAATAGAGGTTGAAGATAAAGAACAGGAGATGGAAAATGAAGGTTTAGAACAGAGATTAGAGAGAGAGAGAGAGATAGAATTTTGGAGAGAAGAGAGAAGTAGAGAGAGAAACAGTTTAAGTAGGGAAGGAGATGTTAGGCGCACGATAGCTGAGAAATATTTGAGAAAAGGTACAGTAGCGCAGGATAGCAAAACCACGTGTCACAAAAGGGAACGCGCGTGCGCAGGCCTATGCGCGCGTGTGCGTGTGAAGTTCTAAGCCAGTCACTGTCAAGTCAACTTCCTCATAAATGGTGAGTCAGTGAAAGGACGGGCGCACGTTAGCAGGATGACGTGGCCGAATGAGGAACGCGCGTGCGCAGACTTTGCGCGCGCGTGTGTCAGCGAAGAGAGGCTGACGGCTGTCGCATCACCTTCCTTATTAGATGAGCAGACTTTCGCAAGGTGCGCTGTCATTAATTGCAGTTTGCATTAAATGACAATGGGACATGCGCAGGGGTAAAAAGGTAATTTCCCAAGAAAATTAAAAAAAAAATAAAGGCGCGGGAAAATTTAATTTACACAAGTACCCATGTGACTAAGCGGTTGACTTTTCAGTCAAGGACCTATGTGTAAAATCTAATGAATAGAACACTTACCTGCGATCCACCAAGATTTGCGCATGGATAGTCATGCGCAGCGCATTGATAGCGCAGAGATTCTATAAATCTCAGAACTGTTGTTTCATGCGCAGACATTTGTTGAGCAGGTGTTGCACAGGGCGCATGAAACTTAACCTATTTTGCACACTTATCAAGCAAATACATTAGTATAAATTATATGGACAAAGTTAGCTAAGATTAAGCATACCCATTTGTCCTTTTAAGAGACCACTTGTTAATTCTTGAGGAGAAGATATTAGATGTTGATGAGCTTGGTATTAGTGCTTGGCAGGCTTGGAAACTGCTATGGTGGACATTCTCGCAGAGAATTGGACAATTCTCTTCATTAATCCCATAGTCCACAGATTGTTGCTTCATCCATAAGATTTGGCAGCAGCAGCTTCCAGCAGCAATATATTCTGCTTCAGTAGTGGAGATGGACACAGCAACTTGTTTTTTGCTTGCCCATGCTACAAGTCGATTTCCAAGGAAATGACATTTTCCACTTGTGCTCTTCCTGTCAATGGTGCACGCTGCATAGTCCGTATCTGAATAACCTACAAGTTTAAAGTTCGAATCTTTGGTGTACCAAAGTCCAAGGTTAACAGAGCCAAAAGTATATCTAATACATTTTAAAGCAGTTATGTGCGCTTCAGAAGAATTAGCATGATAGTGCGCACAGATCCAGTCAACATAATATCTTGGCCAAACAGCAGAAGATAAAGGAGAGTCAATCATACCTTGATACAGTCTGATCAACCTACCTTTTAAGTCTAAGTTTGTTGCTGGTGGCCATTGGAGTGTCGTATGCTTTAGCATTTTCAAGTCCAAAATTTTTGATTAAGTTCCTTGTGTACTTGGCTTGATTTGCGAAGATGCCATCATTCAATTGATTGATTTTAAGCCCGAGGAAGAAGGTGATTTTTCCCATCATGCTTATCTCAAACTTGCTTTTCATTTGCTTATCAAAGCGCTTGCAAAGTAACTCATTAGTAGAATTAAATATAATATTATCAACAGAGATTTGAACGAGTATATAATGATCATTATATTTGGTAATAAAAAGAGTTGTATCGATTTTACCGCGCTTGAAGCTTTTCCCTAGCAGGAATTTTGAAAGAGTATCGTACCATGCTCTTGGAGCTTGATTAAGTCTATACAAAGCTTTCTTGCTTTGATTCTGTGATGCTTCCATTCTTATCCATCTTGTTTCCGAACACCCATTGAAGTGCTAAATATTGGATGAGCTTTTCTTGCACTACTTGCATAGCATCAATCCATTTTAAAACATGGAGCACTCTATCAATCTTCTTTGATCCGACATGAGATCGCTTAAGTACTGAGAAGTGGAAACGCTCCAACCACGTGAGCCTAATGATCATGAAGAATGTTTCCCAGGAGACTTTTTTGAACAGTGTCTCCGAGGACGTTGATGCTAGAACATTTCTCGATACCCTTGAGGAACGCTTTGCAAAAAGCGATAAGTCGAAAACAAGTGCTTCCTTAAGGAAGCTTGTTTCCATGAGATATAAGGGTACCATAAATTTAAGGGAGTATATTTTGGAAATGCTTCACCTATCGACAAAACTAAAAGCACTTAAGTTAGAGATATCAGAAGATTTACTCGTGCATTTAGTTTTGATCTCTCTTCCTCCTCAATTTGGTCGCTTTGAGGTGGCCTATAATTGTCAAAAGGACAAGTGGAACATTAATGAACTTATTTCACATATGACACAAAAGGAGGATAGGTTAAAGCAATTTAAAACCGAAAGTGCTCATTTGGCATCTACCTTTTCTTATGGGACAAAGAGAAGAGGGAAGGAAATTGCGGTTGCAAGTAAGAAGCATAAGGGATCATTTTGATGATCAAAAAGTTAATAAGTGCTACTTCTGCAAGGACCTCACTCACATGAAGTTAGACGGCCCTAAGTATCACGCTTGGCATGCTAAGAAAGGTATATCATTTGGTCTTGTTTATACTGAGGCTAATTTGGTTTCAATTCCTACATATACATGGTGGTTGGATTCTAGTGCAACAACTCACGTTAGTATGTTATGCAGGGTTGCTTGAATTACCGAAGACCCAGTGAAGATGAGAGATACATCTATATGGGAGCTGGGAATCCGGTTGAAGTAATAGGCATAGGGACCTTTAGGTTATTGTTAAGTACTAGCTATTATTTTATATTAAATAATAAATTTATTGTACCGTCATTTAGACGGAATTTAATATCTATCACAGTATTGGACAAGGAAGGTTATTCTTGTTCGTTTTGAAATAATAAATGTGATCTTTATTTTAATTCCAAGGTTGTTGGTACTAGTACTTTTTCAAGTAATGATAATCTTTATTTACTTGACACTATTCAAACAATAAATGAGTCCCATAATAATGAAACCAAAAGTAGAAAGCGAATGTTATCAAGTGAAAATTTGTATACCTTATGGAATAGGCATTTGGGTCATATCTCCAAGAGGAGAATTGATAAGCTTGTGTAAGAGGGAATCTTAAACAAACTTGATATTCCAGAAAAAGACTTTTGCATTGAATGTCTTAAAGAAAAATTTACAAACAGTAAAAGAAAAGTATCCTCGAGAGCATCAAGCGTTTTAGAACTAATTCATACGGATATTTGTGGACCGTTCACTACTCTCGTTATGGATACATTTATTTGCTTCATGAAAAGTCTCAATCATTGGATGCTTTCAAGTCTTATAAAGCTGAAGTTGAAAATCAACTTGGAAAGACTATTAAGAACGTTAGGTCCGATCGTGGTGGTGAATACTACGGTAGGAATGACGGTTCGGGTGAACAACATCCGGGTCCTTTTGCTCGCTATCTTGAGGAGTGAGGGATTGTCCCTCACCACACCATGCTGGGTACGCCTAGCATGAATGGTGTAGCTGAGAGACGTAATAGAACCCTTAAAGATATGGTAAGAGGTATGATTTCTTGTACTTCCTTACCACACTCATTGTAGGTCGATGCATTAAAAACCGCAGCTTATATTCTCAATAGTGCTCCCTCTAAGGCTACTAATAAAACCCCTTATGAATTATGGACGAATAAGAAACCGTCCTTAAATCATCTTCATGTATGGGGTTGTTCAGCAGAAGCTAGGCCTTATAGGTCTAATGAAGGAAAACTGGATGCTAAGACTGTTAGTAGTTACTTTGTGGGGTATACCGAGAGATCTAGGGGCTATAAATTTTACAACCCGAAAACTAGAACCTTTTTTTAAATGAGAAATGGTAGGTTCTTTGAGGATGTTGAATTTAGAGGGGAAATTAGGAATAGTTTTGAATTTGAAGAGGAAGAGACATTCATTTATATACCTCTTCCCATAGTTCCCATTGGAAATCAAGTTTTTATACCTGAAATTCAAGAGGAACATACAATTCAAAATAATGACTCTCCTATAAATATTGAAAAACATGAAAATGTTGATCATGAGGATGAAATTCAACAACCTCAAAATCAGGAAGAACCGCTTCCCTTAAGAAGATTCAATGGAGCAAGAAGGAATGCAATTCCGGATGATTATGAGGTGTATCTTGCCGATAATGAAGGACAATTAGGTGTAGTGGGAGATGAGCCACTCACCTTCCATGAATCCATTAATAGTCATAATTCTCATAAGTGGATCAATGTCATAAATGAAGAATTAAAATCTATGAAAGACAATGACGTTTGAGATATTGTTCCATTGCCTAAGGATGTGAAACCTATTGAGTGTAAATGGGTCTTTAAGATCAAAAAGGATTCACAAGGTAATGTAGAAAGATATAAGGCTCATCTCGTTGCTAAAGGATTTACTCAAAAAGAAGGTATTGATTACAAAGAAACATTTTCTCTGGTATCATCTAAAAACTCTTTTAGGATCATTATGCCACTTGTAGCACATTATGATATTGAGCTTCATCAAATGGATGTAAAGACAACTTTCCTTAATGGAGACATTGAGGAAACTATCTATCTGAAGAAACCAGAAATGGTGACTGATTTAGATCAAACTAATCAATTAGTTTGTAAACTTAAGAAATTCATTTATGAGCTCAAGCAAGCTTCTCGTCAATAGTACTTAAAATTTAATCAAGTTATTCTTTCATTTGGCTTTGAAACAAATCGTGGTGAAGATTGTGTATACCATAAGTTCAGTGGGAGTAAATTTATATTTTTGGTCTTATATGTGGATGATATTTTGCTTGCTAGTAATGATTTAAATCTTCTTAAAGAAACTAAGATATTTCTTTCAAAAAAAATTGAAATGAAAGATCTTGGTGAGGCATTTGTATTAGGAATCCAAATTCACCGTGATCGTTCACGAGGTATTTTAGGATTATCACAAAAGGCCTATATAGAAAAGGTATTACAAAGGTTTAGCATGCAAAACTGTAAATCACATGACACCCCTGTTTCTAAAGGAGACAAGTTTAGTCTCAAACAGTGTCCTAAAAATAATTTTGAAACCAAGCATATGGAAAATATCCCTTTATGTATCAGCAGTAGGAAGCTTAATATATTCACAAGTCTGTACTCATCTAGACCTTGCATTTATTGTTGGGATGCTTCGTAGATACCAAAGCAATCCGGGGAGAGAACATTGGGTTGCAGCCAAAAGAGTTATGAGATATCTACAAAACACTAAGGACTACATGCTTACATATTTAAAATCGGATCATCTTGAGATCATTGGGTATTCTGACTCCAATTTTGATGGATGCCAAGACAGTCATAAATCAACGTCTGGTTATGTTTTCACATTAGCAGGTGGAGCAATTTCTTGGAGAAGTGTCAAGCAGACACTCGTAACTTCCTCTACCATGGAAGCCGAGTTTGTTGCTTGTTTTGAGGCATTTAATCAAGCTATATGGTTGCGTAAATTCATTGAGGGACTGCGAATTGTCAATAATGTCGAAAAACCACTTAAGTTATATTGTGACAATAAGGCAGCAGTCTTGTACTCCAACAACAACAAAAGTTCATCAAAGTCTAAGCATATAGACATTAAGTTTTTTGTTGTAAAAGAAAGAGTACATAATGAACAAATAGAAATACAGCTTATAGGATCAAACTCCATATTAGCGGATCCGTTTACTAAAGCGTTATCTCCTTTAGTGTTTCACGAGCATGTTGCTCATATGGGTGTAACAACTTTTGATAACATTTAATATAGTGGGAGTTTATGTTGTTCTTTTATTAATCATTATATTATTTAATGTTTTGATCTCATTTGGTTAAGTTGGACTAGTTGAAATAATATGTATATATTCATTATGTTCCATATTACACATCTACATTTTGATCTATGTCATTTAGTTGGATATATATACGTGATATTGTGGGTTTAGTTGCGAATCAATTACAACGACTGCCCCTTTAGTCCTTATACTTGCATGACTAATGGACGGGATTGTTATGGATGACAACAAAGTGCACATAAGGGTTGTCATTTGTATTATACTTATGATTTAAGGAAAGACATTGTTATGCAACCCAAGTGGGAGATTGGTAGAACATGGATTGTATAACAAGTCATTATTTAATTCCATACATGTAATCATACTTATGATGTTAATATAAAGTGTAGAAAAACAAATAATGTGTAGAATTCCAGATGCGTAATATTACCTATTTATGATGGGAAAAATGGTAAATTCACACCACTTATGAGAAAGGGTGTAGTCCCTAAATGAAGTGATTACTTGTTTCCTATATAAAAGCCTTCCATCAGCCTTAGAAACATACTACATGCAATTCATTATTCTCTCTATACTCTCTTCATTAGTGTTAAGAAGACAAGTGAGAAAGGCACTATCATTTAGAAGTACTTCATTCCATACTTTTTTATGATTATGTCTAAGCAACATTGAAGATGGATTCAACAGGTAACGCTTCCGCCTTCATCTTCTCCTCTCTAACTTATCCCAGATTTGAGTTATGGCATTAGTGGAATATGAATTGTTCCAACATAAATTTGTACAAATATGACATGGGTGTTTCAATGTCTGACAAATTTTCTCCTGCTCAACACAATATTAAAGTGCTAATAATACATTCACCAAATTAACCTTAAGCTTCAATTGAAAGGGTTGGCTTAAGCTTGGTTGTGATTGTTATAGGAATGACGTCAGTGGTTGTGGAGGGTTTCATTCATTTGAAAAGAATTGGCGTCGTTGGAATATGCATCACCACCTCCATTGGACATATCAGTTTTTGCCTTTTTGGTGAGCACGCGAGAGAGATTGCGGTTTTAACGACGGACAAGGATGAATTCTTCATTCTACTTTGCAGGAGCATGAACATTATATATAATGACAATGATATGGGCTTATGGAGTATCTTCATTTGGAAGGGCACCTTTTTTGGGAGGCCGGCAATGGCAGCGGCCATTTATTAAAAGAGTTCCCGGGCAATGGCAATTTGACATTGGAGAGAGTGAGACCGAATTAGGTAGATTAGTTCTTATTGAAATTGGTTTTACAATTATGCCCCTTTCTATTTTTTATTGATGTTCAGAATTAGGGGACTTTTTTTGTCATAAAAATTAGTGCCACATGTTAAGATACCCTTGAAGGGGGTATCCTAACAAAACCCATGTGTGTATATATATATATATAGTTAGGTCCTCAAATGAGAACCTAAATATTGTGAGAACCGTGAGAACTTGGATACAAAGTAATGTATCCAATGTATCCAAGTAAACCATTGGATACATTAGGTAAAAACCTAATGTATCCAAGTTCTCACGGTTTTCATGATATTTAGGTTCTCTTGTGAGAACCATGAGAACCATTAAAAGCCCTTGGATTAAGAAAAAATAGACAGTCCAGATTAGATTTTTGTTGGGTATGCTTATTATAAACCACTCCTATTACCTAAATTTGATTGAACCCATAACCTAATTTTATCTCTTATGGACTTTAGGTTATATTGTAAGAAGTGTTAAACTTCATTTTTAAAATAGTCCACTTTGATAGTATAGGCTTTAGTTTGATAGGTCTAAAATTTTCTAAGTCTGGAATTTTAGTGGTCAAGACCTTGACCGTGGTAGATCATCTGACCGGGGAAGACCACTTGACCGTGAAACTCTTGACCGTAAGGTCTCGACCGCAAGAAGATGTCCAAGCAATCCAAGTCTGTTCAAACTTAACCATGGTCACACTTGTGTCCAAAACTATGGTTAGTTTAAAACGTTGCAAAATTCAAATTTCAAATTTGAATACATCTGTTAGTGGATCACCACTAGTCTGCAACAAAAGGACAACTCAGACTGAGCTCCAATCAGAATTCAACAGCTCATTGTCCTTCATCTTGAACCCCAAGTATTTCAAACGGCTAGTCTCTCATTCAAGGCTATAAATAGTCCTTAAGTTCTTCATTGAACATTGCTGAGATTCAAAGAGAGAAATTGCTGTTGAAATACTTGGTGATTGAAGATCATACTTAAGATTTCCAGAATCCTTTGAATCTTTAAGTGCTCACCTTCAAACCTACAAAGATCTCTAGCAACATTCATATCATCTCAAGCCTTGCAACACACAAGATTCATTAGGCTCTACAATCACTTAGATTTTAAAGATCTTCTGATTCTTACACACACACTCACCCCGATTGATCAATCACATAGATTGCATCAATATGGATACACTGGTCTAAGTCTAGGATTTGTTCCTCATAGAAAGTAGGTGTTGATTCTGTAACGCCCATCCTTATTCTTGTTAAATATTTGACTTGCTTGTTCAATTCTTAAACTTGCATATTATGTGCTAGTTTTACTTGGGTTAATTTCTTAACTTCTTTAGAATATTAAGGTGGTTAAATGTCTAGTTTTGACTTTTGGGTCATTTGTGAAAATATGACTTTAGGGGCCTTTTTGTTAAAAGTGAAACCTGAGGGGCCTAAGTGTCATTTTGGGAAACTTGTAAGTATATCTTGTTGATTTGCAGAGAAAGCAATTCATAAACATTTCTTCTCGTTCTTTCTCTGGTTCTTGAAAGCTAGGTTTAGGGTTTACCCTATTCTCGACTCCTCGAGTTTAATTAACCCTCTGTTCTCAATTACGATCTCGTATAAATATTCGTGGCGTTGAATAGAGCGTTTCCTGTCGAACATAAATAAGTTTGGTTGAACTTGATTTCGGACTAAGTAAGTTATTAGCTCCCCCTTGCTTGTAATAACATGCATATATGTTATTCCTGATACTTGTGCTTGTAAATTTCGTGTTTGGGGTGATTTTTGTGATACTTGTAATTTTGGGACAAGGGAAGTATAAATCTACTGTGTAAAATGATGAAAGAAAATTGAAAGAAATGGTTTGAGCATGTTAATGCACTCCTGGAATGTTAATATGTTAATAGAAAATTACTCCTACATTTGGGACGGAGAATTATTCAACCTGGGAATGAAATGTGCTTTGGCTGGAAATAGTACCAAGCGCCCGCTTGGTTAGGTTTTGAGCGCCCGCTCGCCCTAGTGTGCGACCGCACAAAATTCCTTGAGCGACCGCACATCTTTCTGAAAGGTTTTTCAAAGGATTCACCTGCTAGTGAGCGGCCGCCCGGTTCAAAGTGAGCGCCCGCCCGGTTACCCTGAAAAATAAAAAGCTTGTTTAAAGTTTGATTAAGCTAGACTTAACCCCAATTGAGGTATATAGCCTTAGTATAAGATGTCCTAGTAAGTGTTGTGACACCTTAGGGGCATCAGAACTTGGTCTTGAACATGAATACTCATTGAATTAAAATGAGAACTTAGTCTTGAACATGAACACTTATAGTACTCAAATGAGAACTTAAGTATAAAAGTAACAACTCTTCTTTATGTCTTGAAAGTGCTATAAAGAAGCACTAATGTGTCATGCTTGTCTTGAAATCAATGTTTGTGCACCTTAGGGGCGTTAGAACAAAGTCTTGGACTTGAACATCCAAAGTATAGGATGATGAACTTGAAGTATAAAACGTATAACTCTTATACATGCTTGAATGTCCAAAGATTGGAATGATAACTCGAGTATAAGACAATAAAATCTTGTACATGACTTGAATATCCATAGAAGTGGATTGAGAACTGTTAGTACCTGACCTGAAAATGAGTTTATTAGGGCTTTATCAAAAATACAAGGACTTTATAGGAATTAGAAACCTTGTAAAGACTTGTCCCGGATTCCCGAAATACCTCATTTATGACAAAATCTATCAAAATAGGTAAAGTATGGTCTCCTTAAAACCATGCAGAAACCCTAGCTTAAGAATCAAGTCAGCCAGCAGAATTGGCCACGCGGCCAACCTTGCCACGCGGCCACTCTTGTCACCGGCTTAAATCATGGCCAGGCGGCCAATCTTGCTCCGGATGATCTCAGCCGTCAGATCTTCCCATCAGTTTACTATATAAACCAATTCCAGCCTATTGGTTTAAGGGGGCCCGATTTTGAGAGCTTTAAGTCCGAATTTTAGAGTTCTTAAACACAATTTTCTCCCTAATTAAGCATTCAAACACTCAAGGAGATCAAGGTTTATTTCTTGCCAACATAGGTAAGTTTTCTAACTTTTTCTTCATGTTCTTGCATCATTTTTAATGTAGATCTTTTATATTCATGTTCTTACATGTTTATTCATAGTTTCTTTATATGCTTTGCATGTTCATTCATATGTTCATAATGTGTTCTTCGCATGTTCTTCGTGTTCATAGATTAAAACCTTATTTATGCTATATTTAGGGTTGCGATCTTCATAATTACATGTTATTTCATAGCCGATGATGATCTAGGGTTCATCAACCCGAGGATGATCTAGGAACTACTTCTAAACCCTAATCTTTTGGTAATTCCCCCTTCATTATGCATGACCCCGATTCTTTTGCCTATTCTAAATTCTTCTCGAACTACGCTGACCTGAGCTTCTCATATTGAGAGGAACGTAGGCAATCTTCGGATCCGGTCTCAATCACTAACACACTACATACACCGCTTCATGATAGAAAGACCGATCAATTCGGGCAATAGGAGTGATAACGTTCAATATTCTTCTCTTGTTGTAATTTGACCCCCGAACCCATTAACATGCTTTTCTCAATGTTTTGGCTATAATTAAAACGGCGTGGCGACTCTCATATATTTTAAATGTTGCTATGAATATCCCAAATTCAAACACACGTATTCACAGTGGCGACTCTGCTGGGGACTGCTTTGAAACTTTTTCAAACTTAGTGGGTCTAACTTTCGTCACATCATGATGCTTGCCATGTTTACACATGCACACACCTGCCATGTGTAATGCACACACCTGCCATGTTTACACATGCACACACCTTCCATGTTTACACATGCACACACCTGCCATGTTTATACGTGCACACACCTGCCATGTTTACACATGCACACTTTCCATGTTTTCACGTGCCCCCTACAGTTAAGCCATGTTTACACATGCAGCCGCGCACTCCGCCATGTTAATACTTGTACCTTGTACCATGTACCCTTGTTATCTTCGCTTTAGTATTAGGGTCAAACAAAACTATGCTATGCTCCCTTGTACATTATTCTCTCTCTCTCTCTCTCTCTCTCTCTCTCTCTCTCTCTCTCTCTCATGCATTGCATCGCATCATTCAAACGTTCAAAGCTTCTCTCTTTTCTCCCTAAAAAGAATTAGTTTCTTGCCTCACACTACCACTAGTCCGTGTCAGCACTGCACATGTCCTTATCACCCGGAGTATTCGATGTGCTGGAATTTGTGCGCTACTGCCGCCCTCTTTTCGAGTCACTCATCTACTCCACTCACCGTGTACATTCCGCGAGCGGTGGGAACCTTTTATCCTACCCGTGTCAACCCACACATAGAGATTAGGACACTCCTTAGACCAACCATTTAGGATGTAAATAAATGCAAAACTTTTCGCAAAATAAAATGTGCATTGCATCTAGGCAACCTCTAAGGTCCATCGCTCACCCCTTGGGCCATCTATCAAAATTCCTCATCTTGGCCTATCTAGGTTACCTACCCATCATTGCGATCCATTTGGGTCTACCCTTCATCTCGACCCGCTTTGGTCAAAATCCCACCATCCTTTGGCCTCTTAGGACAACTTTATCTACCTTCGACATCCTAGGTCAACCCTTGACCTCCTAGGTCAACCTCATCCGCCTTTGACCTCTTAGGTCTACCCTTGACTGCCTAGGTCAACTTTATCCACCTTTGACCTCTTAGGTCTACCCTTGACCTCCTAGGTCAACCTTATCACCCTCGACCTCTTAGGTCACCCCTCGACCTCTTAGGTCAACCCTCGACCACCTAGGTCAACCTTATCACCTCCGACCCCTTAGGTCAACCTTATCACCTTTGACCCCCTAGGTCAAACTTATCTACCTTCGACCTCTTAGGTCAACCCTTGACCTCCTAGGACAACCTTATCGCATTTAACCCCCTAGGTAAACTTTATCATCGTTGACCTCTTAGGTCTACCCTTGACCCCCTAGGTCAACCTCATTCGCCTTCGACCTCTTAGGTCAACCTTTGACCCCCTAGGTCAACTTAATCATCTTTGACCTCTTAGGTCAACCTTTGACCCCCTAGGTCAACCTCATCCTCCTAGGTCAACCTTATCACCTTTGACCTCTTAGGTCAACCTTTGACCCCCTCGGTCAACATTATCACCCGTTGACCTCTTAGGTCAACCTTTGACCTCCTAGGTCAACCCAATCACCTTCGACCTCTTAGGTCAAACTTGGACTCCTAGGTCAACCTCATCCGTTTTCGACCTCTTAGGTCAATATTTGAACCCAATTACCTTTGGTCCTAACCCGCTTTGGTCAAACCGTCATCTTGACCCACCTAGGTAATTATTTGACCCACCGTCGTCCAGACCAACCTAGGTCAACCCGTTTAGGTCCACACACCATCCTTGACCCATTTTGGTCAACTTGTCCGTCTTAGGTTAAAACTACCCCTTCACCTTTGACCCGTCAAGGTCACCCCGTGACCCGCTTAGATCGACTTACCTATCTTGGATCCATCTAGGTCAATCTCCAACCTTCCTTAGTCCACCAACCCGAATAGGTCAACCTTAGACCCGCTTAGGTCAAACCATGTCTATCCCGCTTAGATCATCCCATAGGCAAACCGCTACAACCCGCTATCTTGATTCATTCACCATATAGGTCAATCCAACCCTTCTCATTTAGGTCGACCTATCCTTTACCCATCTAGGTCAACCCACCATTATCATCGCATCCTAGCTTGAACCACTTCTTGTCTCAAACCTTAGGTCAAATTTAGGTCAAACCTTAGGTCAAACCATACCCAACTCAATCAAAACCAACTCCTATAGGTCTTCCTCACCCATGCTTGACCAAGGACCGAGTCATCTCCCTCTTTTTTTGACCCCTGTGGTCATCTCTCACCTCTTTTTAAAAGTCTAACTTGACTCGAACTTCGGCGACCTGAGCCTCTTATTGTGTGGGACCTCTCCCTCATGGTAAGGGGAACGTAGGCAACTTCGGCCCGTCAAACTTTCAAATTCTTGTCAAAAATGCATTTCAAAGTGTGGAGATCGACTCTTTTCCAAAAGTGATTTTATAACGATGCCTTATCATTAATTATAAATCTAAGCTCAATTCAAAGACATAATTCCCCTACAACTATTGTAGATCCTGCATCATGTCTGTTGAAAGGAACATCGAAGTTGCAAATGAAGCTATTGCCCAAGGTCTCGAGACAACTCTCCACACCAATACTGATCTCAATGAGCAAGCGCTCCATTTCGAGACCATCCTCAACGAGCAAGCAACCCTCTTCCGGACCGCTCTCGAGCCTACTTTGAGACTGTCCTCCTCAAGCAAGTCGACCGCTTTCAAAAAGAGATGTGCAAGGCTCTAAAGGACACCGAGAAGCGCCTTCACTCTGATATTTATTGCATTTATGATTACCTCGGTCGAGTTCTCCCTCTTGCTCAATTTCAACACCCGTACGCTCCTCAAATGTATGGGCCATCACAGATTTCCCCCGTTGGGATGCCTCCTAAGACTACTCATCAATGACAGGTACCGGTACCTAAACCACCCTCAAAGACAGTTCGGAAGGACGAACGCGAGTACGATGACTTGGGTATGCCGTTAGCCAAACTCTTCAAAAGTCTAGTTCAAGCCGGCAAGTTGTCTCCTTTGTTCAACTATGAACCAAGTAGGGTGAAGCAAGGCTTGGATCCCTCCAAACACTGCCAATACCACCAGTACATTGGGCATGACACCGAAGATTGCCTCCAATTGAGGAGAAAGATTCAAAGCCTCATTGACAGCGGAGCCATCACCCGCCAACAGAATACATGGACATGGGCAAAAGAGGAAATTGGGGCTACCTCCTTTAAATAAAAGAAAAGAAAAGGGTCATTCAGTCTTCGTAGGTTCTAGAGTGTCCTTAGTCAAAAGTCCACCTTGGACGATTTTTGTTTCTTTAAGTAAAAGTCCACCCCGGACTAGTCATTTTAAATATTTTAGTTCCAATAAAAGGGTCTTTATTTCTTTTCTTTTCTCTCTAGACTTGAGACATAAGCTTGCATATATCAATTTCATGAAAATTGTCTTATTCACCATTTTCGCTTGATTGCTATATCTTTATATGATGAATTAGTATTAATCTTACTCATTAATGACGACTCATTAAAAGGTAAATGGACCCACAAACCATTCACATAACTAAGTAAACGATTAATCTCAAAATAACAAATGCTTCGATCAATTGGGATGAACGAATCACTTTTTCTTCTCTCTACATTCTACCCCCATACACTCTCTCTATACACTCACCCCTTGTACACACTTCTCCCATACACTATCCTCATACACCTCTCATCCAACCATTATACCCCTTTTTATAAGGTTGTGACAAAGAAATGGACTGCGGTTGCTCATCATCAAATAGACATCCATGCTGCCACAATTTAAAGGGTTGGTTTGTTCCCTTCATGAGTACTACATGCCGTTACACTGGGGCTGTCCGTATTCCATCGCAAATGTAAGACAAGTGCACGAAGTCATTCATGACATTAATTGGTGCACGTGATAATCCAATGGAGCTCTACCGGTGAAAATCAAGGGGTTAGGATGCCCGCCGCCAGCAAAAGGCCGCTTGAACTATAAGGAAGCTACCTCGCAATCGAGAGAGGCGAAAGCAAACTAGGGGCTTGTCTTGCCCAATGTTTCATGTAAAAATATATAAAAAAAGGCTCGCTAGGTTGAAACCCAAAAGAGCAACCTAGGCAAAAGTTAGAGCATTGCACAAAAGAAGCCCGCTAGGTTAAAAACCCGAAAGGGCGGCCTAGGCAAAAAAAAGGGTGTGCACAAAGAGATAAAATAAAAAAGAAAAAGAAAAACAGAAGGGGCTATCACCATGGAAAAGTAAAAGTCCCATTTTCTTTTGACCTCAAATGTTCTATTTTCCTTTCTTTCCTTACAAAGTAGATAAACGGCAGCAACCCATGACAACTACGATGGAGCAATCCACTGCAACAACTACAAAGGAGTAATCCACCGCAATGAGCTACAAAGAACAACTCACCTCAAACGAACCTCACACCACTCAACTTAAAACCCAACTTCATCGTCAACCGGGCAACCACTCAACTCAAAACCCAACTTCATCGTCAACCGGGCAACCACTCAAAGCCAAACATAACCTACCTTGGGCCCGACACCATCGTCAAGCGGGTCATCCCCGAACTACGTGGACCTGAGCTCCTCACCTTGAGGATAACGTAGGCAACCTCCCGGTTCGGTCCAAAATATACACAACCCACCTCGAGCCAATTTTCTTTCTCTTCTCTCTTCCCCCATATTTCTACTCCTGACTCCTTCACTCACAATTGATCAAAACATTTATTAATTTGAGGCTACTTGTTTACCAATTAACCATAACTCATTAACTAATCAACGAGGTCCATTCTCGAGCAATCAAATGAGAATCTTGAATAAAACAATTTTCAAATGTCTCGACAAGTCTTCTGTTCTACAATCTAGGAAAGAGCTAAACACTTACTTTCTGTCAAGCAGGGGCTTCCTTCCTTTTATATACACTCAATTGTCCAAAGAGTCAAAATGCGAGTACTATCTCTCTCTCCCTCTCACTATCACCAAAATGCCCCCGCATGTTTAAACAATTATTTTTCCTTTTTTGAGTCGACTGAATGATTTTCAAAAAAAAAAAAAAAAAAAGATGACGGAAAAGAGATGCCCGCTAGATTGAAAACCCGAAAGGTCGGTCTAGGCAGAAAAAAGGGTGCGTCTTAAAGGAGGTAGGATACCCCGCTCTACACCCTTATCGAACTGGAGCTTCCCCAACAGAATGGGTCGACTATGTGTTTTCTCGAAGAATACCGAGGTCCCAACAAGAATATACTTAGAAGAAGGGCATCCCTCATCATCAAGTTTGATGTAGAGTTTCTCAAAGGAGGGAGGATACCCGCTCACCAAATTAGATAATCCCCAACGGAATGGGTCGACTATGAATACCGAGGCGTCAACAAGGATACACTTAGAAGAAGGGCACCCCTCATCGTCAAACTCGGCACGCGACGACCTATTTGGATTGATTAGAATCATAATTAATTATAAGGCATCTGTATAAGATCATAAAACTTTCATAAAGTTTTCTCCTCCCCGATACTTTGTTTATAAACCCGCACTCTCGGTCTCCACAAAATTGTAAAAACATCTTCGGTCCGTCCGGGACCCATCTATGTGATTCCCAGAGTTGACTCGGTCCTTTACCCTATCTCCTACACTTTAGGGAACCTTTAGGACTAAACCCTCAACTCTCTAGGTCCCAAGCCTACCCGGTCGGTCTTACCTAGGTTACACCATAACTCCTTAGGGCCCGAACCTACCCGGTGAGTCTTACCTAGATTACATCATAACCCCTTAGTTCGACCTTCCCCAAGTTTGTAGCATGACCCCTTAGGCCTTAAACCGGTTCTACCCAGACCTTCAAACCTTAAACCGGTTAGCCAAAGCCAAGTCCTTAGGATGAACCATTAGGTCCCGAACCTACCGGTCCCAAGCCTACCCGATCTCCTAGATCTCAAACCTACCAACACATACTCATCCTTACCCTATCTAGGCCATAGCTCTCTTATCCTCCTAGGTCCAGCCTCTTAGATCCACCCAGTCTAACCTGTTGAACGATCCCTTAGATCCCAAGTCCATGCAAGGCCACCAAACACCTACCTTATAGGTCTCTAGCATATCCGATTCACACCTTAGGTCTCAACTCCTAAACCCTTAGATCACAAAACTGTCTACCCTCTAAGTCTATAACCTTAGAGCTCGTCCCTTAGAACTCTTTAGTTCCCAAGCCTTCTTGGTCTGACCAACTAAATCTATGTTATCCATACTTTCTGGGTCTAAACCCCTCTACAAACCTAGTGTCACCCATTAGCCGCGAGAGACTACCTAGCCTGACCTTCACCCCTTAGGTCTCCAACGTACTTAATCCAAGTCGAGTCCAAACCTCGAACGTACGCGATCCTCTCCTCAAACTCCATGGATCTCAAACATCGCTCCCCCAATGAGCCTAAACCTCGAACCTGCTCAAGCACATAGGATCTCCTGCGTACCGTGCCATGCCAAAGACCCGTCCGGTCAGAACTCGTGCGCTTAACACCTTTGGGGTCCCATCCCTAGTCTACCTTCACAATCGCCGAACGAGCTTGGTCACGCGCAAGGACCTCTAAGACAAACTTAGGTCCTAAGCATACCCAATCCAACTTAGGCACCTATTGTACTCGAGCAAAGTCTTGGACACTCAATCCCTTTACCTAAAGCGCCAACATGGTCACATGTCCAGACCCATTTTTCGCACATGGCTCACACCTAGCACACCTTAGAGCCCAAACCCGACATGCGTATTAGGTACTAGAATCATCCAATCCCAATCCATTGCTCCTTGGCCGACCTCAAGCCTGCTTGGTCCTAATCCATAACGCGGTTTCTCTAGGACAAAAGACTTACCCATTTGAAAGCCTTATGTCCCAACGCTACTCTGCCTAGCCTTCGATCTCCTAGATCTAACGGCTACCATTCCATTAGGCCCCGTTCTCCTTAACACATGTCTGAGTCTTACCCTAGCTAAACCCTAGAACTTTAGCCTAGGTCTAATCTATCGAGCCTATCCAGCCACAAGGTATCAAGCTCATTTGCCCCAAACCGCAACACTCTTAGACCTCAAACTTGCTCGGTCTAAACCAAGACAAACCTTCAAATGCTTTCGGTCTCCAAACCCTAGCCTTAAACCTAGGTAAACACATTCTCTAAACCCTAGCCTCAAGCCTAGGTAGTCATATCATTCTCTCTGAACCCTAGCCTCAAGCCTAGGTAATTACATCCTTCCTAAACCCTAGCCCCGAGCCTAGGTAGTTACATCCCTTCCAAACCCTAGCTTAGAGCCTAGGTATTTACACCCTTCCTAAACCCTAGCCTTGATCCTAGGTAGTCACGTATCTTCTCTAAACCCTAGCCTCAAACCTAGGTAGTCATATCATTCTCTCTGAACCCTAGCCTCAAGCCTAGGTAATTACATCCTTTCAAACCCTAGCCTAAAGCCTAGGAAGTTACATCCTTCTTAAACCCTAGCCTTAATCCTAGGTAGCTACACCCTTCCTAAACCCTAGCCTTGATCCTAGGTAGTCACATATCCTCTTTAAACCCTAACCTTAAGCCTAGAAAACCACAACATCCCCTTTAACCCTAGCCCAAATTCTAGGGAATTTCCAAAGCCCCGTATGCAACATCATTTCCAAATTCCCGAAACCCTAGTCTCGAAACCTAGGAAATTTACAATCTCAATTCTCCATTTTATTGAACCCTAGTCCAAAACCTAGGATATAATGCCCTGTCCAAAACTCAATCAACCCTAGCCTCGAGCCTAGGTAGCCGCATTCGCTTTAAACCCTAGCCTCGAGCCTAGGTAGTCGCATTCGCTCCAAACCCTAGCCTCAAGCTTAGGTGGTCGCACTCTTTCTAAACCCTAGCCTCGAGCCTAGGTAGTCGCATTCGCTCTAAACCCTAGCCTCGAGCCTAGGTAGTCACAACCCTTTCAACTCCCAGCCTTAGGTCTAAAGCCAACGCCTTTGCAACCTCTGAACCTACCACAACTCCAACCCCTAGCCTCGAAGCCTAGGATATTTCTAAACCCTAGTCCCAAACCTAGGAGAGTCATGGTCCTTAAACACCAGCCCCAACCTCTCCAAACCCTAACATATAGGAAGTTCCCAAACCTCAACCTCTCCAAACCCTAGCCCCAAACCTAGGAATCTGCATTCTCTCCAAACCCTAGTCTCAAGCCTAGGAAGCACCATCCTCTTTAACCCTAGCCCAAGTTCTAGGGAATTTCTAAAGCCCTGTGTGCAACATCCTTTCCAAATTCCCGAAACCCTAGTCTCGAAACCTAGGAAATTTATAATCTCAATCCCCCACTAGTCTTATGCCTAGGATACAATAGCCTTTCCATATTCTCTCCGAACCCTAGCCTCGAGCCTAGGTAGTCGCATTCTCTCCAAACCCTAGCCCGTAAGCCTAGGAAACCCACATTGTATCCAAGACACAATCTCAAGTCTAAACAACTATAACATCTTTTGCATCCTTATCTCAAGGCTAAGAGGCTACCCATCCCCTTTCCTTAAAAGCCTTAGGTCCTACCCTAAGCAACCAAGCAAAATTTCCCTTACCTAATACCTTCATCTTAATGGTTCGTAGCCTCATATTATGTATTCCTCCTAATTTAAGGTAAGCGGATCCCAAACATTACGCTTTTTGTGGTCGTCCTTTGCTCACCAAAGAGTCCTTTACCTTGGCGACTCCCCGAGAGTCCATCACCTTTGCGACTCCCCAAGAGTCCATCACTTTTGCGATTCCCTGAGAGTCTATCACCTTCATGACTCCTTGAGAGTTCATCCCGTTTGCGACTTAATATGATCCATCATCTTTGCCTCCGCATGTAAAATCCCATTTTTACCCATAACCTATTTCATCCATTGTAGGTGCCCTTAAACGCTATTTTGACTGATATTCGTTACCTTTAGGTACGGAAAACCCCTTAAAATTTCCATTTTTTACCAAATATTTGCTTAGGATTCGTATGGTTGCAGAGACTTCGGCGCCTCTATGACATATGCATCCTAGATCAATCGTGATTGGCAGAATCCCGGGCGTTTCTGTTTGTGAGAGATCCAGCATCTATTATTTTAGCGCGGTCGGCAGAAAACCGGGCGTTTCTGCTTGCGTTTAAAATTTCCTAATATTTGCTTAGGATTCGTATGGTCGCAGAGACTTCGGCGCCTCTATGACATACGCATCCTAGATCGATCGTGGTTGGCAGAAGCCTCGGCGTTTCTGTTTGCGAGAGATCCAGCATCTATTATTTTAGCGCGGTCGGTAGAAACCCGGGCGTTTCTGCTTGCGTTTAAAATTTCCTAATATTTGCTTAGGATTCGTATGGTTGTAGAGACTTCGGCGCCTCTATGTCATACGCATCCTAGATCGATCGTGATTGGCAGAAGCCTCGGCGTTTCTGTTTGCGAGAGATCCAGCATCTATTATTTTAGCATTTCCTAATATCTGCTTAAGATTCGTATGGTTGTAAAGACTTCGGCGCCTCTATGACATACGCATCCTAGATCGATCGTGATTGGCAAAAGCCTCGGCGTTTCTGTTTGCGAGAGATCCAGCATCTATTATTTTAGCATTTCCTAATATCTGCTTAAGATTCGTATGGTTGTAGAGACTTCGGCGCCTCTATGACATACGCATCCTAGATCGATCGCGATTGGCAGAAGCCTCGGCGTTTCTATTTGCGAGAGATCCAGCATCTATTATTTTAGCGTGATCGGCAAAAACCCAGGCGTTTCTGGTCGAGTTTATTTTCCTATTATCCCTCTTGATTCAAATGACTTCATTTCCTAACGAATGTTCATTCTTCATACAGGATAGTGCCCGTAGGTTTATTATCCCTAGTAGAAGTCTGATGTCTCGTTTTATTCCCAGTCGCTCCGAACTACGACTGGCTTGATTCCTCCGAGGATACGTAGGAAACCTGAAAAGGTTCAGCCATCCGATCGACGTGGTCATCTATCATCCCCAGCAGATGCACTTTCCCCAGCAGAAGACGTTGCTCCCCATCAGAGGACAATCATTCTCAATTTCCCATCAGATTTGAACTATGTTTGGCTTGATTCCCCCGCACGTAGGTCGCCTGTCAAGGTTCAGCCGTTCCCTTACCTTTCATCTGTTTTGAAACTCATGTTTCAAAACGGATCCTTCTTTTATCGTCGACCCCACATTGCCTTGCAAGAAGCGTCGCCGAGGGGCTACTGTTAGTACCCGACCTAAAAATGAGTTTATTAGGGCTTTACCAAAAATACAAGGACTTTATAGGAATTAGAAACCTTGTAAAGACTTGTCCCGGATTCCCGAAATACCTCATTTATGACAAAATCTATCAAAATAGGTAACTTATGGTTTCCTTAAAACCATGCAGAAACCCTAGCTTAAGAATCAAGTCAGCCAGCAGAATTGGCCACGCGGCCAACCTTGCCACGCGGCCACTCTTGTCACCGGCTTAAATCATGGCCAGGCGGCCAATCTTGCTCCGGATGATCTCAGTCGTCAGATCTTCCCATCAGTTTACTATATAAACCAATTCCAGCCTATTGGTTTAAGGGGGCCCGATTTTGAGAGCTTTAAGTCCGAATTTTAGAGTTCTTAAACACAATTTTCTCCCTAATTAAGCATTCAAACACTCAAGGAGATCAAGGTTTATTTCTTGCCAATATAGGTAAGTTTTCTAACTTTTTCTTCATGTTCTTGCATCATTTTTAATGTAGATCTTTTATATTCATGTTCTTACATGTTTATTCATAGTTTCTTCATATGCTTTACATGTTCATTCATATGTTCATAATGTGTTCTTCGCATGTTCTTCGTGTTCATAGATTAAAACCTTATTTATGCTATATTTAGGGTTGCGATCTTCATAATTACATGTTATTTCATAGCCGATGATGATCTAGGGTTCATCAACCCGAGGATGATCTAGGAACTACTTCTAAACCCTAATCTTTAGGTAATTCCCCCCTCATTATGCATGATCCCGATTCTTCTGCCTATTCTAAATTCTTCTCGAACTACGCTGACCTGAGCTTCTCACATTGAGAGGAACGTAGGCAATCTTCGGATCCGGTCTCAATCACTAACACATTACATACACCGCATCATGATAGAAAGACCGATCAATTCGGGCAATAGGAGTGATAACGTTCAATATTCTTCTCTTGTTGTAATTTGACCCCCGAACCCATTAACATGCTTTTCTCAATGTTTTGGCTATATTTAAAACGGCGTGGCGACTCTCATATATTTTAAATGTTGCTATGAATATCCCAAATTCAAACACACGTATTCACAAGAACTTGAATATAAGATGATAAAATCTTGTACATGAATTGAACATCCATAGAAGTGGATTGAGAACTTGAATATAAGATGATAAAATCTTGTACATGACTTGACACCAATACATGTGTATGATAATGAACTAGGAAGTGCTATGAACAAGCACTAACGTGTATGAGACATGTTTTTGATGTGTATGTGCAAACATTACATATAGCTACTTGATAATAATGTGACTTCTTGATTACTTAAGCATGATTCTTGGTGAGCTAGTCCACTACTTTTGGATTAGTTCTACTCTTGTAGTTCAAGTAAATACCTACTTGTGCATTCTTGTGTGAGTCCAGCTGGTCCTTGCTTGTTCGGAGGTATATAGGTTCACGCTTATCATGAGGCTAGGGCCAAAGTGATAATCGGGGATCTATGTATCTGCGCTTGACCCCTTACTACAGGCCATAGTAAGGGCATAGATTCCTTTATTAGAGCAATACGCCTGATATAAGTGAATGCTAAACTCGTGAACACCTCGTGAATCTTGATCTTGGGAATGACACTGGTTACCGGGTCTTCTTATATACCCTGCATAAGCAGTTTCTTGATATTGATCGTGATTGTAAAAAGTAATACAAGCTACGACAACAATGGTATTCTTGGGAGGGATAAGGAAGGAAGCAATATCCTTTATAATGTGCTAGCTTAGCCTTATGTGCTACTTGATGAGTGGCTTAGCCTCTCATATACTTGTTACTTGATGATACTTGATACATGATTACTTGAGTATCTACTTGAATTGCATGATAACATGTCATGTAGATGCATCTAATAGCTTACTGAGATTTATCTCACCCCGTTCCTTGTTTAATTGTTTTCCTTAGATCAAAGGAAGGCTAGTGATAGTGCGAAGTGAGGCTCGACATAGCTGGGAGCTTACTACGCAGGTGGTTATTCTTTTGGAGATCGTGGTCCTTTTACATTTTGGTGAGGACGATGTATTATGGGTTATGTAACTCCTTATTTTGGGGTAGACAGTCTTGTATGGTACTTGTTGTCTCTAGACATCTTGTAATGCCAGCATATGTGCTAGGCATGTTTCCGCTGTGTATAATCATGTTTGGTTTAAATTTTCTTTTCTAGAACTTGTGGTGTGAGCTATCTTAGCTCCTTACTCTAGAGTATCTATATCATGTCAGTTTGTTATAAACAGTTGTCATCCAGTTTCTTGTTAGTTTCTTGATTCTTGTTATTCACACGCACCAGGTTCGAGGTTCTATTAGGGGATCCCGGGACCTAGGGGCATGTCAGATTCAATAATTCATCTCTGTAATCTGTACTCACAAGAATCAATATATACCTCCATTCAAAATCTAAGACTGACCATCTTGGTAAAAGACGTAGATCTTTTAACAGATCGAAGCTTTCCAAATACTTACTGCACTTTAAATTTCTGCAAATTTACTATCAAGTATTGTTCATCTTGTTCTTTATTGTTCATATTAATCTTGCTTGTCGTTTAGTGTTTTGATCTTTTAGATTTATGAACTGTTGTGAATTGTGTTTGTATGTTCTCCATATTGCCTAAGCTAAAATCTTACTAACTTATCTTTTGCCAAAACTTCTTAGACAACAACTTTCAAACTCAACCATTCTTGACAGCATATCTATTGACTGCACCTCAACCTTGACTGGACTCAATCGACTGCAACCTGGTTGAACGTGAGGGCTGGTATTCCAATTCTTAGAGATTTTGTCAAAACCAACTCTACCTAATTTACATAAAAAACTTCCGCTGTGCATATTACACCTTGACCGTGTGGTTTTTACTTGACCGCAAAATTCAAGATTGTAAGCACTTGGTTGAATTTTGAAAAAGGGTTGGAATTTTAAATAGGTTATTCACCCCCCCCCCCTCTAGCCTCTTTTCATACCCTTGTTGTGTCTTTGGGACCAACAAGTTGTATCAGAGCAAACACCTTCATAAAAAATTTGTTTTTCAAGCTTAACAGTTTGGGTGCCGATTCAACATGGCAAATCAGAAAGCTATGGCAACGGTTAACTATACGCACGTTCCAGCGTTCAACGAAGATAACTTTGACGTATGGAAACACAGAATTCTAGCCCAGTTCTACTATATGGACGAAAAACATGGTAATTGTCTTACCATTGGACCATACTTCCCAATGAAAGCTAATCCGGATCCAAAAACCAATGCATGCATACCATCGATTAAGAAACCAAAAGATTAATTGACAAATGAAGAGAAAAGATTGGTTGGAATGGATGTAAAAGCAAAAAGCATACTCTTAAGCACTTTGAGTACGACACAACGTCGACAGATTATGGAATGTTCAACTGCAAAAGATCTTTGGGATGCAATTGAAGATTACATCATAGGATATCAAGCTTGCAAAGAGAGCAAAAGGTTTGCTATTCAAAGAAGATTCAACAACTTTGCTAAGATCCCCAGTGAATCACTTAGAGCCACTTATGATCGTTATTGTGAGATCGTAAGTACTTATACAGCACTCGGAAAGAAGCTTACCAAGAAGGAGATCAATGTTAATTTTCTCGCTGATCTTGGTTCTCAATATCTTCACAAAGGAAACACTCTTAAAGATACCAAGCTACTAGATGATATGTCACTCAGAAGCCTCTATGCCAACCTCAAAGTTTTTGATATCAAGCTCCATAACATTGAAGAAATGGAAATAAAAACTAAGAGTTTACCGTTAGTCGCTCAAAAGGAAGAAGTGATCGAGGAAGAAGATCCAAAAATATCCACATCAGAGTTACTTTATATGGACGATGATGATTTTGCTATGTTTATTAAAAGATTTCAAAATTTCAGAAAGACAGCAAGACTCGGATCTTCAAGCAAAGCTCCATCAAGGTTTTCAAGGAGAAGTCCCTCAAAGAAGAAAGAGAACTTCAACTTCTCCAAGAAGAAAGAAGATCTTGTTTGTTTTAATTGCAGGAAACCAGGTCACTTCGCATCAGAATGTCCAATTCCTAAGTATGAGTATATGAAGAAGAAAAGAAACTTCATTCCAAGGTATTCAAAGCAAAAAAGGAATGATGGCTAAAGAAGGCTCTACTACAAAAGAGTTAGAAACATGGATAGAGTCAGATTCTGATGAAAGCGATGAGGACTCTGAAGAAGGTCACATTTGTTTGGTCGTTCATTCCGATGATGAGGATGATAATCAATTCTCACCCAATATGAAACCCAAACGAAAGAGTTATACGGTTGATGAACTTGCTGATAATGGATTCCTAACTCCAGTGCAAAGGAATGGTAATCTTCTACTTTCAATATGTGATGTGAGTGCAGCAAAGAAGGCTCTACTAAATCCCAAAGTGAAGGAAGTTCTGTCTACCACACCTCAAGTCAAGTTTGATATTTCCCCCGATGAACAAGAGAAAATGTTCATGAAAGCTGAACAGGTAATTAGTAAGTTTTATGGCATGAAGGAAGCTTTAGCACTTTCAACTGAAGAGATTTCCCATATTAAGATGGAGAAAACTCTATTAAGATCTGAACTCACCCTCCTTAAGGAGCAGATCAAGAGCATGACTCCTCTTACTGATCGAAACCGTTTCGTGGAAGAACAAAATGCTATATTTAAAGTTAAAAACGAAGAATTGGCTAGTGAGATAAATGATCTCAAAAGGATCACTAATGAGTGGACCAATTCTCGTGTCACTATGGAACAAATCTTAGAATCCCAAAAGTCTAGTGGTGATAAGGAAGGCTTGGGATTTCAAACTAGTGACAACTTTAAATGTGCATCTTGTTGTGAAAGAGATGAGAAATTTACCAAGCAAACTTTGGAAGGGTCAAAGGCTAAACATCAAGGATCTAAGGGTAAAGAACAAGAAACAAAGAAAAAACTAGAGTTCCATTATGTCTACCCTAGGAAACAAACTGGCAAGGCTTTAAAGTTGAAAGGAAAAGCCTTGGAAGATCCTACCGTAGAGGAAGACACTAGTAAGGTACCTGGACACGACCGCGCATCTACCTCAAGTCACGGTCGAGTAGCCTTCAAAGGTATGTCGACCGCAAACAAGGGTCATGCGGTCAAGTTCAAGAAAATGAACTTTGTTCGGGAGCGATCTTCCATACCAGTTAACGATGTTGTGCTCAAGACCACAATGAAGTTTGTTAACCCTTAGTTGGGTGTCTTCCACCACTTTTCTCTGTGTGATGGTTATGGTCACAAGGCTGTTGAATGTCTTTTGATATTCACACCCAATCCTAGAAGGAATAACCCTCCTTCTGTGAGGCAGGTGTGGGTTGTCAAAAGTTGCTAACCCTTTGGACCCAAAAGAATAAAAAAGGGGACCTTGTTCTTAAATGTCTATTTTGTAGGTCCTCTGCTTAATGGCCGGACATTCCAAGGATAAATCAAGCTTATGGTATCTCGATAGTGGCTGCTCAAGGCACATGACCGAAGATATCAACTTATTGGAAGTGTTGGTAGTGGTGCCCTAGGCACGTTTAATAAACGTTGTAATTGTTATCATTTATTTCATATCAATAAAGAGATGTTTTGATTATTATTGTTGTTCATGTTTACTTATAATAATCTCCGTCCCTAGTACTTGTTAAGCACTAGTATAAAGGCTAAATGATCATGGGATGATCATGTTAGATTTATGGGTACTTGTTTGGAACAAGGTACTGGACATGACCCGCTCTATGAGATTTATGTCATGGTCTATGTCATACATATATCTCATATTAGTTATGTCATTTGAATCCTTAGACATGAAGTTATTATAGTCTTCCACTTGATGAACATTATGTTTGACATATTCAAACGCTACTTTTAACCGAGTAGTTATAAAGGGTATGATTGGCATAATCGGATTCACGTAGGGAAGAATAATAAGCTAAATGGATTTGTCCCTCCTCGGAGAGATGTCAAGCTTGGGCCTCTCGTAGGAATGATGTTGATGAAATGTTCGGCCGGACTCAAATGAATTGATTGGATCAATGTCATTTGGATTATCAACATATTCGGAATCGAGAAAGTATTGAACAAAACAAGTTGACTGTTTGACCATGACTTGTGTTCAATGACATCGTGGACAAAAGGATTGTGACATATTCTAAAGGAATGCGAACTTGTATCTAGTTATACTATTTGGGTAGGTATGACGGTTTGCTAGAACCTAATCATATCTTATGGAATCATGTTTGAGCCCATTGCCAACTTAGTATAATCCTAGAGGGTCACACACAATAGAACGAATCTTAAATAAAAGGACTGTATTGGAATTTAGGGTTGAAGGACCTCAAGGGAATTTCTGGAAATATTCTGGCCTCCTGGTCAACCAAGCGGGCGCTTGGGTTGAACCAGGCGGGCGCCTGAATAAAGCCAGAAAGGGCCTTGACCTTCTGCCCAAACAAGCGGGCGCCTGGGTAGGACCAGGCGGGCGCCCGGTATGTCGATTTGGAATTTCCTAATTCGATTAGGAATGGTTTTTTGACACTAGTTACCTATTTGGAATAGGTCTTAATTGTGTATAAAAACCCCAATTCGGCCAGACCATATGGAGTAGTGCTTTTTGTGAGTCTCAAAGAGTTTGAGAGAGATTTTATTTTGTTTTAAGATATCCTTGATTGAGGAACAAAATAATTCACAAATAAATTCCATATAGTTCTTTATTATATTGTGAAAGTGTGTTTCATAATATTGGTCTAGCAACCAAGATCAAAGAAGCTCCTTTGATATTCGTTCGAAGTGTGGATACCGCTAGAGGGTGAAAATCATCATCTTCAGAGTTCGTGTTCAAGCTTTGTGATCGTGATCAAGTCTTCAAGTTTCTCCACCAAAGATCAAGAGAAAATTCATAGCCATCAAGGGTTAGTTATTCCTCTATTCATCTTGTTGTATTTGATTTAATCATATGAACGGATCCATGGCTTTGGGTTTTCTTAAAATTTTAATTGCTATATTCCGCTGCGCATGTTACTTGGAAACCCAACAGTGGTATCATAGCCCCGTTCATGTTGATTAATTCAATACTTGGATCATGTTGTGTGTATGTAAATTGTTTATGTGCCAAGCATGATATGAATATTGGATTATATGATTTTTTATGTGTTTTGTGATTTTATGTGGTTTATTGTTTTGCAACTTTAATCACACGATTCAATCGCAATAAAAATTATGGTGGATTCTGAATTATTTCGATTATTGATTTTTGATTGGATCAAAGTTTTAATAATCGGGGAAAAATAATTTTGAGACAAAATTTTCGAACTTGAAAATTCTATAGCATTCTGACCATACAGGCGCTCGCCCGCGCTGGACCAGGCGCGCGCGCGTTGCAGGCGCCCGCTCGCGCTGGACCAGGCGCGCGCTCGCTAGGCCAGAATGGAATATTCTGATTTTGTTCAAAATCTGATTCTGGAATTTTTCGATAAATCCAACAAAACAGTAACAAGACCACTCCAGACTTGCTGATCTGGAATGGGTTTTGGGTAGTTGGTTTGTGTGTGGATTTTGGGGTTTGAATTTCCTATTTGTTTTAGTCTTGTGATTCCTAGATTGGTTCAAGTTTTGGATGGCTAATCTGCGTTCATCGAGATTGTGTTTCCCAAAATTGATCGCAATCAAAGTTTCAAAGATAAAACGAAGTTAGAATTATGAAGAGTTCATAATTGCTAAAATTGAGAAACAAAGTTCTTGATTCAATGATTGGAGATCCATGTGGAATTGTGAATGCAATTGGCCTACGTTCATCGAGACCATCTATTGCTTAGTTTCGGCCACATGGACTACTTTCTTGGTTTCTTGAATTAGTGCGGGATTGTGGTTGCCTAATGGCTTAGTTCGACCGCGCTTCTTGTTGTCTTGATTTGGAGATAATAACCAAAGTTGAAATAGTCTCATCCTCATAATTATAGAGAAACTAATGACACATAAATATCATGCTTAAATTAATGAGATTAATTTAGTGGCTAAACTTGATGTGTAACATGTTTATACTATGTGCTCATAAATGTGTTATATGCTATATGTGATGAACCTTCAAAGAAAGTTTTAAGTCCTTCTTTGCCATGCCATGATTAAAACACTTGTTTATATATGGGTGATTTTGATGTGGGTTCGCCTCCGCGAAGTGCATTGATTTTATTCATATATGAGCAAGATGAGGTTCATTAATTTAATGTGGGCTTGCCTCCGCAAGGTGCATTAAATTGAATGGTTCCTATGCGTTTAAAATGGTTGGACTTAATTAGGCGTCAAAACAGTTTTGGGCCTAGGCAAAAGATGAGATTTAACATGCCTTTTGAAATCGGATTTCTCAAAGAATCTCATAAAAAGGATCTAAGAATCATATGGGATATGATTGACATGATTGTCTACCTAATTAATTTAGTTTTTGAGCGGTCCGCCTCCGTGGACTCAAAAGTTAAATTAAAGTTGGATCTTAGCCCAATTAAATTATATTATACATTGGATGTATAAGAAGGTTATATAATTTAGTGGGAGTATTTGTTTGGAAAAATACATTATTTATCTCTTTAATGAAAAATCGGTACTTATTAAATTTTGGAAATTTTGCATATTTGTAGATAATGACTAATAACACTCAATCAATGTCGTTGCGATCGATCCTTGAGAAGGATAAGCTCGAAGAGAATGGTACAAACTTTATGGATTGGATCCGTAGCATAAGAATCGTTCTTAGGCAAGAAGATAAGTTGTACATTCTCGATGGGCCTCTCCCTGCTGAACCACCGCCTACTGCCCCTAGGGTAGAAAGGGACAATTACAAGAAACATCGTAATGATTCTAGAGATGTAAGTTGTCTCATGCTTGCTGCTATGTGTTCAAAACTCCAACAAAGTTTGGAACATTTGGAAGCCTATGAGATAGGCGTGGAGTTGAGAACCATGTTTCAAGAGCAAGCTAGGCAAGAGAGGTACAAGACCATTGTTGCATTCACTACTTGTAAAATGAATGAAGGGCAACAAGTGAGTCCTCACTTTCTTAAAATGAAAGGTTATGTAGAGCACCTTGAGAAACTTGGCTATCCAATCCCATTGGAGCTAGCCACGGATCTCATTCTTAATTCATTGCCTAAAAGTTATAATCATTTTGTGATGAATTATAACATGCATGGAATGGATAAGAATCTCTCTGAGTTGCATGGGATGCTCAAATCTGCAGAGATGAAAATTGTGGAGAAAGGTTCTCCCGTGCTTTTGATTCATGATGGGAAGAAGGCTAGTGCCAAAGGAAAGGGTAAGAAAGTTGTCAAACCCAAAATAAGCAAGGCAAAGGTTGCCAAGGCTTCTGAGGCAAAACATGATTCACAAAAGGATGCAATCTGTTTCCATTGTCAAGAAATTGGTCATTGGAAACGTAATTGCAAGGCTTTCTTGGAAGAGCAAAAGAAGAAGAAGAGCAGCAAGGCTGCGTCGACTTCAGGTATCTTTATGATAGATATTCCCCTTTCTACCACTGATTCTTGGGTATTGGATACCGGATGTGGTTCTCACATTTGTCTAAATGTGCAGGGACTAAAGAATAGGAGACTGCTTAAAGAAGGTGAAGAAAATCTACGCGTGGGAAATGGAGCAAGAATTGCTGCATTAGCCGTAGGGACTTATGAAGTCACTTTACCTTCCGGATTAATTCTTGTTTTGAACAATTGTTATTATGTTCCGGATTTAAGCAGAAATATTATTTCAATTTCTTGTTTGGATAATGAAGGTTTTAAGTTTCTTATTGAGAATAAGAAATTTTCTATTTATTTAAATGATGTGCTTTATGGTATTGCTAATTCATTTAATGGTCTTTATATCTTGGATGTCAAGAATGAAAATAATGACAATGTCTATCATGAAAATAAGAAATCTAAACCTAATGATGTAAATCATACTTATTTGTGGCATTGCCGTCTTGGTCATATTAATGAGAAGCGTATCTCAAAGCTCCATGGGGACGGACTTTTAGGTTCATGTGACCTCGAGTCATATGATACTTGTGAGTCGTGTCCTCTTGGAAAAATGACTAAGACACCTTTTACCAAGCTAGGTGAAAGGGCAAGCGACTTATTGGGGTTGATACATTCCGATGTATGCGGACCATTAAGTAGCAATGCTAGGGGAGGATTTCAATAATTCATAACCTTCACTGATGACTATAGTAGATTTGGGTATGTTTACCTAATGAAACATAAAAGTGAAGCATTTGAGATATTTAGAATATTTCAAAATGAAGTAGAAAAACAACTTGGCAAAAGTATAAAGGCACTTCGATCAGATCGAGGTGGTGAATACTTGAGTCAAGAATTTGATGATCATCTAAAGAATTGTGGAATAATTTCACAATTGACTCCACCCGGAACACCACAATGGAATGGTGTGTCCGAGAGGAGGAATCGGACTTTGTTAGACATGGTTCGATCAATGATGAGTCAAGTTGATCTTCCAATATCCTTTTGGGGTTACGCCCTAGAAACCGCTGCTTTCACACTAAATCGTGTTCCAACTAAATCGGTTCAAAAGACTCCATATGAGATGTGGAGCGGAAAGAAGCCTTGTCTGTCTTTCATGAAGATTTGGGGTTGCGAAGCTTTTGTCAAAAGACTTGTCTTAGACAAACTTGCACACAAATCTGATAAATGTAATTTCGTGGGATATCCTAAGGAAACTAGAGGATATTACTTTTACAACCGTGAGGACAACAAAGTGTTTGTTGCCCGAACTGGTGTCTTTCTAGAGAAAGAGTTTCTCTCCAAAGAAATCAGTGGGAGTAAAATAAATCTTGAAGAAATTCGAGACCCAGAAAATAACATTGAACCAATAGTGGAACAAGAACAAGAACCACAAGGAGTTGTGGAACCTGTTGAAAATACACAAGCAACTCGCAGATCTAGTAGGTTACGATCCGAGCCCGAGAGATATGGATTTCTCGTAACGGATAGTAATGAGGTAGAAATCATTGAGAATGATGAACTGTCAACCTACCAAGAGGCGATGTCTTCTCCTAATTCGGACAAATGGCTTAGAGCCATGGAATCCGAATTGCAATCCATGCAAGACAATCAAGTTTGGAATTTGATTGATGCACCCGAAGGTGTAAAAACCATAGGATGCAAATGGGTCTTCAAGAAGAAGACTGACATGGATGGGAAGGTGCATACTTACAAAGCTAGGCTTGTAGCGAAGGGTTATAGGCAAGTTCATGGTATTGACTATGATGAGACCTTTTCACCCGTAGCAATGATCAAGTCTATAAGAATTTTGCTTGCCATTGCCGCATATCATGACTATGAGATATGGCAGATGGACGTCAAAACCGCTTTCATGAATGGAAAACTCCAAGAGGATGTGTATATGACACAACCAGAAGGTTTTGAACAAGATTCTAAGGTATGCAAATTGCAGAGATCCATCTATGGATTGAAGCAAGCTTCAAGGAGTTGGAATCTCCGTTTTGATGAATCGGTCAAAGAGTTTGGTTTCATCAAGAACGAAGATGAGCCTTGTGTATACAAGAAGATTAGTGGGAGCATAGTGCTATTTCTTATTTTATACGTGGATGACATATTGCTCATTGGAAACGACATTCCTACACTTCAGTCTGTGAAGACTTGGTTAGGAAAGTGCTTCACAATGAAAGATATGGGTGAAGCCGCATATATTCTTGGCATTAAGATCTATAGAGATAGATCAAGGAGGCTACTTGGTTTAAGCCAAAGTACATACATTGACAAGGTCATTAGAAGATTCCGTATGGAAAATTCTAAGAGAGGCACCTTGCCCGTGTTACATGGAGTTTCTCTAAGCAAGACTCAATGTCCTAAGACAAACGATGAGCGTGAGAAAATGAATGATGTTCCATATGCCTCGGCAATTGGGTCCATCATGTATGACATGATTTGTACTAGGCCGGATGTATCTTATGCTTTGAGCATGACAAGTAGATACCAATCCGACCCTGGCGAAAATCATTGGATAGCTGTAAAAGTGATTCTTAAGTACTTGAGAAGAACTAAAGACTCGTTTTTGGTCTATGGAGGAATGGAAGATGATCTCGTTGTAAATGCTTACACGGATGCAAGCTTCCAAACCGACAAAGATGATAGCCGATCGCAATCGGGTTTTGTGTTTATGTTAAATGGTGGAGCTGTAAGCTGGAAGAGTTCCAAGAAAAGTACAACCGCTGATTCTACAACAGAAGCTGAGTATATTGCTGCATCGGATGCTGCAAAGGAAGCTGTTTGGATTAAGAAGTTCATAACCGAACTTGAAGTGGTTCCTAGTATTGCTAGTCCAATAGACCTTTATTGCGATAATAATGGTGCTATTTCTCAAGCAAAGGAACCAAGAGCACATCAAAAATCCAAACACATACTTAGGCGTTTTCATATCATTCGAGAAATCATTGATAGGGGAGACGTAAATATATGCAGAGTACCTACTGATAACAATGTTGCGGACCCGCTAACAAAGGGACTTCCACAAGCTAAACATGATGCTCATGTTAGGTCCATGGGTATTAGATACATGGGAGATTGGGCCTAGGGCAAGTGGGAGATTGTTGGTAGTGGTGCCCTAAGCACGTTTAATAAACGTTGTAATTGTTATCATTTATTTCATATAAATAAAGAGATGTTTTGATTATTATTGTTGTTCATGTTTACTTATAATAATCTCCATCCCTAGTACTTGTTAAGCACTAGTATAAAGGCTAAATGATCATGGGATGATCATGTTAGATTTATGGGTACTTGTTTGGAATAAGGTACTGGACATGACCCGCTCTATGAGATTTATGTCATGGTCTATGTCATACATATATCTCATATTAGTTATGTCATTTGAATCCTTAGACATGAAGTTATTATAGTCTTCCACTTGATGAACATTATGTTTGACATATTCAAATGCTACTTTTAACCGAGTAGTTATAAAGGGTATGATTGGCATAATCGGATTCACGTAGGGAAGAATAATAAGCTAAATGGATTTGTCCCTCCTCGAAGAGATGTCAAGCTTGGGCCTCTCGTAGGAATGATGTTGATGAAATGTTCGGCCGGACTCAAATGAATTGATTGGATCAATGTTATTTGGATTATCAACATATTCGGAATCGAGAAAGTATTGAACAAAACAAGTTGACTGTTTGACCATGACTTGTGTTCAATGACATCGTGGACAAAAGGATTGTGACATATTCTAAAGGAATGCGAACTTGTATCTAGTTATACTATTTGGGTAGGTATGACGGTTTGCTAGAACCTAATCATATCTTATGGAATCATGTTTGAGCCCATTGCCAACTTAGTATAATCCTAGAGGGTCACACACAATAGAACGAATCTTAAATAAAAGGACTGTATTGGAATTTAGGGTTGAAGGACCTCAAGGGAATTTCTGGAAATATTCTGGGCCTCCTGGTCAACCAAGCGGGCGCTTGGGTTGAACCAGGCGGGCGCCTGAATAAATCCGGAAAGGGCCTTGACCTTCTGCCCAAACAAGCGGGCGCCTGGGTAGGACCAGGCGGGCGCCCGGTATGCCGATTTGGAATTTCCTAATTCGATTAGGAATGGTTTTTTGACACAAGTTACCTATTTGGAATAGGTCTTAATTGTGTATAAAAACCCCAATTCGGCCAGACCATATGGAGTAGTGCTTTTTGTGAGTCTCAAAGAGTTTGAGAGAGATTTTATTTTGTTCTAAGATATCCTTGATTGAGGAACAAAATAATTCACAAATAAATTCCATATAGTTCTTTATTATATTGTGAAAGTGTGTTTCATAATATTGGTCTAGCAACCAAGATCAAAGAAGCTCCTTTGATATTCGTTCGAAGTGTGGATACCGCTAGAGGGTGAAAATCATCATCTTCAGAGTTCGTGTTCAAGCTTTGTGATCGTGATCAAGTCTTCAAGTTTCTCCACCAAAGATCAAGAGAAAATTCATAGCCATCAAGGGTTAGTTATTCCTCTATTCATCTTGTTGTATTTGATTTAATCATATGAACGGATCCATGGCTTTGGGTTTTCTTAAAATTTTAATTGCTATATTCCGCTGCGCATGTTACTTGGAAACCCAACAGGAAGATGTCCGTGAAGAGAAAGGTCCATCAGTAACCTTTGGAGATAATAACAAAGGAAAGACCATAGGATATGGAGTCATCCGAAAAGTAAAAATCACCATCCAAGAAGTCTCTCTAGTTATTGGTCTACAACACAATCTACTCCCTATATCTCAGTTCTGCGACAAAAGATTGCAATGCCACTTCACTTCAAATTTCTGTCTCATTAAAGATGGCATATCCCGCGTCACTTTGATCAAAGGGATTCGTAAGAAAAATGTTTATGTTGTTGATTTCAATTCATCTTGCATTTCTTATAATCTTTGTTTTGTAGCAAAGAATGTTAGTGAAAATAGTTGGTTGTGGCACAAAAGACTTAGTCACTTAAACTTTAAGTATCTCTCCAAGATTGGTAGAGAAAATCTAGTTCGTGGTCTACCCAAAGTAGCTGATCACCATGATAAAAAGTGCACGGCATGTCAACTAGGCAAACAACCAAAGGCGTCTTTCTCCAGCAAGACGATACCTTCAACTTCAAGATGTTTGCAGCTACTACATATGGATTTATTTGGACCTGTGTCTACCACAAGTATTGGTGGAAATCGATATACCTTAGTTGTGGTAGATGATTATTCAAGATATACGTGGGTTGAAATGATGATCTCAAAGGATGATTTCTATGACATTTTGACCGCGCTCTTTAGATAGCTCCAAACACAAAAAGAAGATGACATCGTTAGTGTTCGATCCGACAACGGTACAGAATTCAAGAACAACTATGTAGCTCAGTAGTGTGATGATCATGGTATTGACCACAACTTCTCTGCTGCTAGAGTGCCACAACAAAATAGTGTAGTGGAAAGAAAGAACAGGATGTTGATAGAGGCTGGAAAGACGATGATTGCTGAATCGAAGATACCTCAATTTTTGGGCTGAAGCCGTCAACACAGCTTGCTTCACTCAGAATCGATCCCTCATCAACAAGACCTACAACAAAACTCCTTATGAACTTTGGAAAGGAAAAACCCCCAACATAGCATACTTCAAGATATTTGGATGCAAATGCTTCATACTCTACAATGGTAAAGAACATTGAGGTAAATTTGCTCCTAAGGCCGATGAAGGTATATTTATTGGGTATGCTAAACACTAAAAATCTTTTAGTGTATTTAATAAAACCACTCCTAAGATGGTTGAATCTGTCTATGTTACTTTTAATTAACATTCTCTCCTTGAGCCACATATGGCTCCAAATGTTACTGATGATTTTGTTAAGCTTAATGAGGCAGGTACATCTCGACCGCAAAATCAATCAACTCAAGGGAACCCATCTACCTCAACTGCACCTCCATCTAACTCATATGAAGCACCAGAAGCTACCACATCTGCTGCTACCTGTAGGTACCCCGGCCCAGGCCCCTCACGGGAAAAGGATGGTTTTTTTTAAGGAGTCGCCACCCACATTTTAGAGGAACGCGAGAAAACCTTTTAAGTTGGAAATGTGTTTGATTTACGAAAACAGAGATTCCTTTTGAGAGTTTGGGGGTTAGGTTACGAGATGGGAAGTACTTAAACAACCATCTCGCTCGACTGACGTCGGTCTTGCTTGTTCAAAGTTTACATTATAAAAATTGTGTTCTTCCTATTAATATCAAATTTAGAGGGGTTTTAAAAGAGGTTGAAATGTAGGGAGATGACCCTTAGACCAACTTCAATGAAGATGAAGTGATCGTTCGGAGTTATGTCCCAAATTTGGTTTGGGATTGATTGCACTTTTGATCAAAAGAAAAGATAAGAAAAGATGAATTAGAAGAAAGTGAAGAAGGCAAGAAAATACCTATGTTTGGAAGACAAGTTCTTGACACTCCTTGAGAATGATCCTTATTGGAAGGATTGTTGGATGTTGAAAGTTGGTGATCAAAAGTTCATGCAAGTTTTGTAATGAGAAATTGGTGATTTTTAGGTGTGAAAATGGTGATCAAAATCCCTCCCTTCCAATGGTAGATTGGAGGGGTTTTTATAGTTGTAAAGGGTTGTTTTTTGGTGCCAAAACTGAGCTGCCAAGAACCATTCCCCGGGCAAAATCTTGTAAGATGGGCAAGGGAGAGATTCAAGGCCAGAAATCTATAACTGACACGCCCAAAGGCGCGCGCTTCCCACCTTGGCGGCGGAAGGCGCGCGCTTCTGGCTTCAAAGGCCGGAGGCGCGCGACTCAGAGAAGGCATTTTTGATAGAAAGGACTAGAAAGTTAGCACTATTATTCAGTTTAGTCCCTGAACTTAACGGAGTCAGTCAGGAACTTAACCGAAGTAACAGAAACTAACGGAAAACATATAAAATAGAGAGAAACACAAGATCAAATGTGCAATCGGGGTGAGCAGTCCAAGGCAGGGTGTCTACACTACCTCAAATGGAGTTGAAGTTAAAACACCCATCAATGTGGAAGAACCTATCCCTCAAATTACTTATGATTGGGATGGCACAAATGACGTACCTTTAGAAGATTTACAACCTCCATCAACTCAACCAGACATCCCTCAAGAAGTTCGTGAGGTCAGAGATCACCCTATTCAGAATATCATTGGTGATTTGCATTCTGGTGTTCGAACAAGAAGAACAAACTATGATGCACTAACCGCATTCATATCTCAAGTTGAACCCAAGAAAGTTGATGAAGTACTCCAAGACTCAAGTTGGGTTGTTTCCATACAAGAATAGCTCAACCAATTTGAAAGATGTAAAGTTTGGACCTTAGTTACAAGGCCACAAGATCAAGGAGTGATTGGTACAAAGTGGGTGTTCAGAAATAAGATGGATGAGAATGGAAGCATCACAACAAACAAAGCTAGGTTGGTTGCACAAGGATACAGACAAGAAGAAGGCATTGATTATGATGAAACATTTTCCCCCGTTGCAAGACTCGAAGCTATAAGAATATTCTTAGCTTATGTCTCTTTAAAAAGATTTAAGCTTTATCAAATGGATGTGAAGAGTGCATTCCTCAACGGTGAACTTCAAGAGAAACTCTATGTTGCTCAACCACCCGGATTTGAAGACCCCAAATTTCCAAATCATGTCTACAAACTCTGTAAAGCTTTGTATGGACTCAAACAAGCTCCACGTGCATGGTATGATACTCTATCTAAATTTCTCCTAGAGAAAGGTTTCAAGCGTGGTAAGATCGACACAACTTTATTCATTGCTAAATATCATGATCATACTTTACTAGTTCAAATATATGTAGATGATATTATTTTTGGTTCTACTAATGAATTGTTGTGTAAGCATTTTGAGAAACTTACGAAAAGAAAATTTGAGATGAGCATGATGGGAGAATTGACATTCTTCCTTGGGCTACAAATTAAACAATGTGCTGAAGGCATCTTCCTCAACCAAGCAAAGTACACAAAGGACCTTATCAAGAAATTTGGACTTAAAAATGCAAAGGCATACGACACTCCTATGGCTGCTGGCAACAAGATAGATAAAGACTTAAAAGGTAAGAAGGTTGATCAAACCTTGTACCGAGGTATGATTGGCTCTCTCCTATACTTAACTGCTAGTAGGCCAGATATCATGTTTAGTGTTTATGTTTGTGCTCGTTATCAAGCTGATCCTAAAGAAGCACATCTTATTGCTGTAAAACGTATTATTCGATATTTATATGGGACTATTAACCTTGGACTTTGGTATTCCAAAGATTCGAATTGTGATCTTATAGGTTACTCAGATGCAGACTATGCAGCATGTACAATCGACAGGAAAAGCACAAGTGGAACGTGTCATTTCCTTGGAAACCGACTAGTTTCATGGGCAAGCAAAAAACAAGCCTCAGTTTCTGTATCTACCACAGAAGCTGAATATATAGCTTCTGGAAGCTGCTGCTGCTAAGTGCTGTGGATGAAGCAACAATTGGTCGACTACGGAATCAAAGAAGAAAATTATCCAATCTATTGTGACAACACATCTACCATTGTTGTCTCCAACAACCCTGTCATGCATTCCAAAACCAAACACATTGATATCAAATACCACTTTCTCAAGGATCATATGGAAAAAGGTAATATCCATCTAGAGTATGTAAGTACTGACAATCAAATTGCAGATATTCTCACCAAGGTCTCGATTCGAAGAGATTTAGCTATCTTAGAGAAGAAATGGGTATGTTAGAACTTTAATGATATGTCCATATATTTTGTTTGTGCTTACTTGTGTTTCATCTAAGTTCAAAGTTAAGCAAGGATTTCAAGGTCAGTTCACCACGGTCGACCGCACACATGCTGACCGCTCATACTCAGTCTTCCACTTTGACCGTATAAGTAGTATGAGGTTTGTTCAAGGCTTTAGAGAAGCCTACCGCAAGGGAAAATGATGACATTGGTTCACTGCTTTGAAGAAGTTTTTCTTGGCCAAGGTAACTTACTTGACCGCAAATATCACTGTCAAGCACCTGACCGCAAAAAGCTAGGTGACTAGGTAAGTGTTTCCAACTTAGCAAATTTTAGGATCATCCTAGTCATCCAAAGGGGTAATTCCGTAATTTCCTCTTTTCCCTCGTTTTTATTTAATTCAAATCATTTGCAGTTAATTTTATTCTCTATTTATTTCCGCTGTCACTATCCATGCATTTAATGAGATGGGACATCATTGGTCAAATCCCTGGATTTGCAGAGTTAACCTCCCACTTCTCTGCACAAACCGTTTCACTACTCCTCAACTCCACCTCTCTGCAAACTACTTTTTCAGAAACCCTTCCTCTCTCTCTACATCTCTCTACTTTCTCTCAATATACACCCAGTTCTGTCTCTCACTCTCTCATTCGACTCTCTCTCATAAATTCTCTATATATATGGCTCCTAAACCCTCTCAGTCTGCAAAATCATCTAAGAAATCATAGGATACTACATTTGAAGACAACATGGTATGATTTCTTGACTCAAATCTCTCATATTTTGGGTTTATTTTTCTGTTTTGGCGGGTTAAACCCCTTCGTATTCGGGACTGAATCGTTCATTTTCTGAGTTGATTTTGTTTCGATTATATACAATCCTTGTTCGATTATCATTTTCGAGTTTGTTTTAATGCTGTATTCATGTTTAATCTTCAGTATTGTATCTTTTTATGCCATGGATTTTGAAGTTTTTCTTCATATTTTTCAAGATTTTCCCTTTTTGATTTTTGAGATTATAATGCTCTTTATAGTGAAATTGTTGTTGTATTGCTGTTTAATTGGCTCTTGCGCATCTAGGAATGTAATTTTCATGGATTTTCGCGCTTTAGAACTATTTCTGGGTTTTTGTCATGAACAGTGTTCATGGTGTTCTTCAATGTTCTTCATGTTCTTGAGAATCTACTTTTTGATCTTTAAAAACTTGTTACACACATTGATTTGGTGTTTGTGCATGTTCTAGTAACTCTCTTGAATTTCTCTAAGTCCTCACCCTTGTCGACCGTATCTCTTTGTCGACCGCTTATGTTTAACCGCTTTAGTCGTTTGACCGCTATTGTGTTTCGACCGTCACTTGGTCGACCGGATGAGTTCTATGTTTCTAACTTCTCAATTTTTTTTCAGGACAAAAAATATTTTATTCCCGGTTGTGTAATGGACCATGATGACCTTATGAATGATGCGATAGAAGAAATATCATCAGGAGGATGACAAAATCTAGCATTTTAAAGTACTTTACCATGAACCAATCTTATCACCTCCCCACTGCGATCGGAGAATTCTACTCGACCGCCAAGGAAATCAAAGGAAGAGATGAGCAGAACAATCCACTTGACTGGATTGAAGCTGAAGTCTATGGGCAGAAAGTTGAGTTAGACTACACAGAAATTGCTACTGCTTTGGGTCTTGATATTGATTTTGAAGCCCCTGAATCTCTAACTTCTGAAGATTGTGATGAGCTCACAATTCAATTGATTGGCTCCACGGATGTGTGTGTTGGTAGTGGTGCCCTAGGCACGTTTAATAAACGTTGTAATTGTTATCATTTATTTCATATCAATAAAGAGATTTTTTGATTATTATTGTTGTTCATGTTTACTTATAATAATCTCCGTCCCTAGTACTTGTTAAGCACTAGTATAAAGGCTAAATGATCATGGGATGATCATGTTAGATTTATGGGTACTTGTTTGGAACAAGGTACTGGACATGACCCGCTGTATGAGATTTGTGTCATGGTCTATGTCATACATATATCTCATAGTAGTTATGTTATTCGAATCCTTAGACATGAAGTTATTATAGTCTTCCACTTGATGAAGATTATGTTTGACATATTCAAACGCTACTTTTAACCGGGTAGTTATAAAGGGTATGATTGGCATGATCGGATTCACGTAGGGAAGAATAATAAGCTAAATGGATTTGTCCCTCTACGGAGAGATGTCAAGCTTGGGCCTCTCGTAGGAATGATGTTGATGAAATGTTCGGCCGGACTCAAATGAATTGATTGGATCAATGTCATTTGGATTATCAACATATTTGGAATCGAGAAAGTATTGAACAAAACAAGTTGACTGTTTGACCATGACTTGTGTTCAATGACATCGTGGACAAAGGGATTATGACATATTCTAAAGGAATGCGAACTTGTATCTAGTTATACTATTTTGGTAGGTATGACGGTTTGCTAGAACCTAATCATATCTTATGGTTTCATGTTTGAACCCATTGCCAACTTAGTATAATCCTAGAGGGTCACACACATTAGAACTAATCTTAAATAAGGACTATATTGGAATTTTGGAATATTCTGGAAATCTGGGGAAGTGGGCGACCGCAGAGTATGGACTGGGCGGCCGCACACTTAGCTCAGTTTTGTACCAGTTTTGTTTCAGATAGATGTGCGACCGCACAGTTGATTCTGGGCGGCCGCACAGTACTGTCGGGTGGCAGATTCCTAATATGATTAGGAAACGAATTTTGGACGGATTTTGACACAAGTTTCTTATTTGGAATAGGTCCTACTTGTGTATAAAAGACCAAATTCGGCTAGCACTCTTAACCAATGATTTTGTGAGTCTCAAAGAGTTTGAGAGAGGTTTTATTTTGTTCCAAGACATCTCTTGATTGAAGAACAAAATAATACACAAATAAAATTCCATATAGTTATTATCAATTGTGAAAGTGTGTTTCATAATTGTTGGTCTAGCAACCAAGATCAAGAAGCTCCTTGATATTCGTTCGTGGTGTGGATACCGCTAGAGGGTGAAGCTCATCATCTTCAAAGTTCGTGTTCGTGCTTTCTTCGTGATCAAGCTTCAATATCTCCACCAAGATTAAAGACCAAACTCAAAGTCATCAAGGGTTAGTTTCTCCTTTATTCATGTTGTTGTATTTGATTTAATCATATGAACGGATCTATGGGCTTTGGGTTTCATAAATTTTAAATGCTAAATTCCGCTGCGCATGTTACATCGAAACCCAACAGTGGTATCAGAGCCCCGTTCATGTTGATTATTTCAATACCTAGATCATGTTATGTGTATATAAATTGTTTATGTGCCTTGCATGATATGAATATTGGAATATATGATGTTTATGTGTTTTGTGATTTTATATGGTTTATTGTTTTGCAACTTTAATCGCACGATTCAATCGCAATAAATATTATGATGGATTCAGAATTGTTGATTATTAATTTTTGATTGGATCAAAGTTTTAATAATCGGGGAAAAACAATTTTGAGACAAAATTTTCGAACTTTGAAAATTCTGCACATTCTGATCACATTGGGCGACCGCACAAAACGCCTTGGGCGGCCGCACAGGTTTGGGCGACCGCACATATTGATCAGATTGTCTGATTTTTGTAAAAATCAGAATCTGGAATTTTTCAAAAAATTCAACAAAACCAGTAACAGAACCAGACCAGACCTGTTGATCTGGAATGGGTTTTGGGTAGTTGGTTTGTGTGTGGATTTTGGGGTTTGATTTTCCTATTTGTTTTAGTCTTGTGATTCTAAGATTGGTTCAAGGTTTGGATGGCTAATCTGCGTTCATCGAGATTGTGTTTCCCAAACTTGATCGCAATCAAAGCTTCAAAGATAAAACGAAGTTAGAATTATGAAGAGTTCATAATTGCTAAAATTGAGAAACAAAGTTCTTGATTCAATGATTGGATATCCATGTGGAATTGTGAATTCAATTGGCCTACGTTCATCGAGACCATCTATTGCTTAGTTTCGGCCACAAGGACTACTTTCTTGGTTTCTTGAATTAGTGCGGGATTGTGTTTGCCTAATGGCTTAGTTCGACCGCACTTCTTGTTATCTTGATTTGGAGATAATAACCAAAGTTGAAATAGTCTCATCCTCATAATTATAGAGAAACTAATGACACATAAATATCATGCTTAAATTAATGGAGATTAATTTAGTGGCTAAACTTGATGTGTAACATATTTATATTATGTGCTCATAAATGTGTTATATGCTATATGTGATGAATCTTCAAAGAAAGTTTTAAGTCATTTTGGCATGCCATGATTAAAACACTTGTTTATACATGGGTGATTTTGATGTGGGTTCGCCTCCGCGGAGTGCATTAATTTTATTCAGCTATGAGCAAGATGAGGTTCGTTAATTTAATGTGGGCTTGCCTCCGCAAGGTGCATTAAATTGAATGGTTCCTATGCGTTTAAAATTGTTGGACTTAATTAGGCGTCAAAACAGTTTTGGGCCTAGGCAAGAGATGAGATTAAACATGCTTTGGAAATTGGATTTCTCAAAGAATCTCATAAAAGGACCTAAGAATCATATGAGATATGATTAACATGATTGTCTACCAAATTAATTTAGTTTTGAGCGGTCCGCCTCCGTGGACTCAAAAGTTAAATTAAAGTTGGATCTTAGCCCAATTAAATTATATTATACATTGGATGTATATGAAGGTTATATAATTTAGTGGGAGTATTTTGTTTGAAAAATACATTATTTATTTCTTTAATGAAAAACCGGTACTTATTAAATTTTGGAAATTTTGCATAATTGTAGATAATGACTGCTAACACTCAATCAATTTCGTTGCGATCGATCCTTGAGAAGGATAAGCTCCAAGAGAATGGTACGAACTTTATGGATTGGATCCGTAGCCTAAGAATTGTTCTAAGGCAAGAAGATAAGTTGTACATTCTCGATGGGCCTCTTCCTGCTGAACCAGAACCTACTGCCCCTAGGGCAGAAAGAGACAATTACAAGAAACATCGTAATGATTCTAGAGATGTAAGTTGTCTCATGCTTGCTACTATGTGCTCAAAACTCCAACAAAGTTTGGAACATTTGGAAGCTTATGAAATAGGCGTGGAGTTAAGAGCCATGTTTCAAGAACAAGCTAGGCAAGAGAGGTACAAGACCATTGTTGCATTCACTACTTGCAAACTGAATGAAGGGCAACAAGTGAGTCCTCATATGCTAAAAATGAAAGGTTATGTAGAGAACCTTGAGAAACTTGGCTATCCAATCCCATTGGAGCTAGCCACGGATCTCATTCTTAATTCATTGCCTAAAAGTTATAATCAGTTTGTGATGAATTATAACATGCATGGAATGGATAAGAATCTCTCCGAGTTGCATGGGATGCTTAAAACTGCGGAGATGAAGATTGCGGAGAAAGGTTCTCCCGTGCTCTTAGTTCATGATGGGAAGAAGACTGGTGCCAAAAGAAAGGGTAAGAAAGTTTTCAAACCCAAGATAAGCAAGGCAAGTGTTGCCAAGGCTTCTGAGGCAAAACCTTATTCACAAAAGGATGCAATCTGTTTCCATTATCAAGAAATTGGTCATTAGAAACGTAATTACAAGGCTTTCTTGAAAGAGCAAAAGAAGAAGAAGAGCAGCAAGGCTGCGTCGACTTCAGGTATCTTTATGATAGATATTCTCCTATCTACCACTGATTTTTGGGTATTGGATACCGGATATGGTTCTCACATTTGTTTAAATGTGCAGGGTCTAAAGAATAGGAGACTGCTTAAAGATGGTGAAGTAGACCTACGCGTGGGGAATGGAGCAAGAGTTGTTGCATTAGCCGTAGGGACTTATGAAGTTACTTTACCTTCCGGATTAATTCTTGTTTTGAACAATTGTTATTATGTTCCGGATTTAAGTAGAAATATTATTTCAATTTCTTGTTTCGATAATGAAGGTTTTAAGTTTCTTATTGAGAATATGAAATTTTCTATTTATTTAAATGATGTGCTTTATGGTATTGCTAATTCATTTAATGACCTTTATATCTTGGACGTCAAGAATGAAAATAATGACAATGTCTATCATGTAAATAAGAAATCTAAACCTAATGATGTAAATCATACTTATTTGTGGCATTGCCGTCTTGGTCATATTAATGAGAAGCGTATCTCAAAACTCCATGGGGACGGACTTTTGGGTTCATGTGACTTAGAGTCATATGATACTTGTGAGTCGTGTCTTCTTGGAAAAATGACTAAGACACCTTTTACCAAGTTGGGTGAAAGGGCAAGCGACTTATTGGGGTTGATACATTCCGATGTATGCGGACCATTAAGTAGCAATGCTAGGGGAGGATTTCAATACTTCATAACCTTCACTGATGATTATAGTAGATTTGGGTATGTTTACCTAATCAAAACATAAGAGTGAAGCATTTGAGATATTTAGAATATTTCAAAATGAAGTAGAAAAACAACTTGGCAAAAGTATTAAAGCACTTCGATCAGATCGAGGTGGAGAATACTTGAGTCAAGAATTTGATGATCATCTAAAGAATTGTGGAATAGTTTCACAATTGACTCCACCCGGAACACCACAATGGAATGGTGTGTCCGAAAGGAGAAATCGGACTTTGTTAGACATGGTTCGATCAATGATGAGTCAAGTTGATCTTCCAATATCCTTTTGGGGTTATGCTCTAGAAACCGCTGCTTTCACACTAAATCGTGTTCCAACTAAATCGGTTCAAAAGACTCCATATGAGATATGGAGCGGAAAGAAAACTTGTTTATCTTTCATGAAGATTTGGGGTTGCGAAGCCTTTGTCAAAAGACTTGTCTCTGACAAACTTACACACAAATCTGACAAATGTATTTTCGTGGGATATCCAAAGGAAACTAGAGGATATTACTTTTACAACCGTGAGGACAGCAAAGTGTTTGTTACCCGAACTGGTGTCTTTCTAGAGAAAGAATTTCTCTCCAAAGAAATCAGTGGGAGTAAAATAAATCTTGAAGAAATTCGAGACCCAGAAAATAACATTGAACCAATAGTGGAACAAGAACAAGAACCACAAGGAGTTGTGGAACCTGTTCAAAATACACAAGCAACTCGCATATCTAGTAGGTTACGATCCGAGCCCGAGAGATATGGATTTCTCGTAACGGATAGTAATGAGGTAGAAATCATTGAGAATGATGAACTGTCAACCTACCAAGAGACGATGTCTTCTCCTGATTCGGATAAGTGGCTTGGAGCCATGAAATCTGAATTACAATCTATGCAAGACAATCAAGTTTGGAATTTGATTGATGCGCCCGAAGGTGTAAAAACCATAGGATGCAAATGGGTCTTCAAAAGGAAGACTGACATGGATGGGAAGGTGCATACTTACAAAGCTAGGCTTGTAGCGAAGGGTTATAGGCAAGTTCATGGTATTGACTATGATGAAACCTTTTCACCCGTAGCAATGATCAAGTCTATAAGAATTTTACTTGCCATTGCCGCATATCATGACTATGAAATATGGCAAATGGACGTCAAAACCGCTTTCCTAAATGGAAAACTTTAAGAGGATGTGTATATGACACAACCAGAAGGTTTTGAACAAGATTATAAGGTATGCAAATTGCAAAGATCCATCTATGGATTGAAGCACGCTTCAAGGAGTTGGAATCTCCGTTTTGATGAATCGGTCAAAGAGTTTGGTTTCATCAAAAACGAAGATGAACCTTGTGCATACAAGAAAATTAGTTGGATTATCAACATATTCGGAATCGAGAAAGTATTGAACAAAACAAGTTGACTGTTTGACCATGACTTGTGTTCAATGACATCGTGGACAAAGGGATTATGACATATTCTAAAGGAATGCGAACTTGTATCTAGTTATACTATTTGGGTAGGTATGACGGTTTGCTAGAACCTAATCATATCTTATGGTTTCATGTTTGAACCCATTGCCAACTTAGTATAATCCTAAAGGGTCACACACATTAGAACGAATCTTAAATAAGGACTATATTGGAATTTTGGAATATTCTGGAAATCTGGGGAAGTAGGCGACCGCACAGTATGGACTGGGCGGCCGCACACTTAGCTCAGTTTTGTACCAGTTTTGTTTCAGATAGATGTGCGACCGCACAGTTGATTCTGGGCGGCCGCACAGTACTGTCGGGTGGCAGATTCCTAATATGATTAGGAAACGAATTTTGGACGGATTTTGACACAAGTTTCCTATTTGGAATAGGTCCTACTTGTGTATAAAACACAAAATTCGGCCAGCACTCTTAACCAATGATTTTGTGAGTCTCAAAGAGTTTGAGAGAGGTTTTATTTTGTCCAAGACATCTCTTGATTGAAGAACAAAATAATACACAAATAAAATTCCATATAGTTATTATCAATTGTGAAAGTGTGTTTCATAATTGTTGGTCTAGCAACCAAGATCAAGAAGCTCCTTGATATTCGTTCGTGGTGTGGATACCGCTAGAGGGTGAAGCTCATCATATTCAAAGTTCGTGTTCGTGCTTTCTTCGTGATCAAGCTTCAATATCTCCACCAAGATTAAAGACCAAACTCAAAGTCATCAAGGGTTAGTTTCTCCTTTATTCATGTTGTTGTATTTGATTTAATCATATGAACGGATCTATGGGCTTTGGGTTTCATAAATTTTAAATGCTAAATTCCGCTGCGCATGTTACATCAAAACCCAACAGTGTGCACTCCCTACCGGAAAACCTTTCCAGAAGTTATGTATTATATTGGGCACCTGGTTGGCCATGGTCTGCTATGCAAGAGTGGAAACCACGGTAACTTCAACCTCTCCCAGTGGCACCTCTCTGCCTCCATCTATCTGGGAAGGAAGATGAATTGGCCCAAGATTATTTACTCTCTGTTGGTTGAGCAAGTCAAGGGCTACAATAATCAGATCAAGGAGAAGGCCCCTACCAAGTATAAGAAGAATTCAAGACTGCTTTCTCTAATCTTCAAGTATACTCCTAAAATTCGCAAGGAGTTTGTAAAGGACAAGCATGCCAAGGTACCAATCTCTCTTTCCAAAGTGTTTGACATCAAGACCATGAGGAAAACCTTCCACAATCGATTTGGTGATACGCAGTACCAGGAGTACTTAGCAAAGGATCGCAAAGAAAAGTATGTTCCCCCCAACTACACCAAGGCAGCTAGGGAAGCGCTTGGTATGGATCAACCGCATGGTGATTCGACCGGTGATCAGAATGTTGATGAAGATAGTGAAGGAGAATAAGCACGGGAAGCCCGGTTGCTTAAGGGTAAAGCAAAGGCAAGTGTATCATTCGCACCCCCTCTCAAATCCAAACCCTTAACAAGGATTAAGTTTAAAGATCCAGTTTCTGCAGGCTCCAAGTTTCCGTCCCCTCGTCCCAATCCGATCTCCAAACTTTTTGTCCCTCAGAAGCGAATCAAGTCTACCGTTCCTCCTCGCTCTACCGCAGTGAAATCTACCGCCTCCTCTCCTACCGCTCCATCCAAGTCTCTAAAACCTAAGACTCCTCTCCCCGCATCATCTCAGGGGGAGAAATTCAAGAAAATGGATCTATCTTTAAGTCCCCAAAAGGTTTCCAAGAAGACTAAGATAACTCGACCTCCTCCATCGACCGCTTCTCCTGATTTTACCCCATCCGGTTCTCCTGCTCCTAGTGACCGTGATGCTATTGTTAAAACTGCTCCACCCCAGCGCCTGAAAAGGCAACCTATTTCCACCCCAACACTTGGTTTGGTTGATGAACCCACAGATGATGAGGTGGAAGATGTGTCTGATAATGGATCAGAACATTCTGATGATGTTGCTAGTGAAGGTAATGAAGTTGAAAAGGGTATCAACATTGATAGCCCTATTTTTAGTGATGCGGAAGAAAAGACTCCTGCTGTTGAGAAATCCACTGCTGAGTCTGAAAAGGACATGGAAGATGATTTGGAAGTACTTGAGCATGAAGGACACGGTCATGAAGGCGACCGTGTTCCTAGTGACCGCCTGGTTGATGATTCTGCTCAAATTTTGACCAAGTCTCCAACTTTCTTTCCGGCAAAGCCTGACTCACCTGCTCCTCCAGTCGATCCAATTGCCTATCTGTTGACCGCCGTAGAGATGCTTACCCAGATCAATCTGGATTCTCAAACCCAGATCTCTAAGCTAACCACCAACCAAGCTGCTCTTCAAGAAGAAATCACTGAGCTAAAGACTGCCAATTCTATGCTTAAGGACCAGGTTACTTCTCTTCCCTCTCAATTTATTGAGACCATTAAGGGGGAGAGAGAGTATATATCAAAGGTTGTATCAGACGCCATTTCCAGTCAAGCAGGCAGTTCTTCGAGGCCCGGTCAGACTGGCAGTTCTACTTCTACCGCTCTGGTTGCTCCAAGTGCCTTCATGGTAACTCCTGACTTTATGAATCAATCATTCCTCATTCAAACCAGAGCTATCATGAAGTGTTTTTCAAAGGAAGTACTAAAAGCTTCAATAGATATCTCTAAAAACATCGAGGATGTTAAAGACATTTTGATTAGATTCATTGTAGAAGGGGAGTTGATGCTGGAACATTAACTGGGCCGGCGGGTGGAGACAACTACCCAGTCTTGGCTTTGGCACATGATGCTATAATACCTAACAGTCCCTCTAATGTTGCTTATCATTCATTCAGTTCAAACAGATCACCCATTGGTGTAAAAAAAGTACTTTCGACACAATTTACAACCGTGCTTCTTTCTTATGGCTCATGACCACAGAAATCAACCTTGGAAAAACCTAAACCCCATAAAATCATGAAGATGCCTAATGAAGTATAATGTAAACCTTGACTGCAAGCTTAATTATCATCTCCAATGCGCATATGCTCATATTAGAGAAATTAAATGGCAAAAATATTAAAGTTGGTCTAATTGCATCATTCAAATCAGAGTAATTTACTTCTTCTAAATACGAAATAAAAAAGCTATAAGGAAACCATTAAAAATCATTCTTCTGAATAGTTTCAAGCCATGGCTGCAGAGAACGAAAACCTAATTTCATTTTGGGAAAAAGGGACATTAGCTATTTCAAAACATATTGGATCATCGAAGAAACACCAACGAAAGGGGGGGGGGTTAAAAATGGGAGAGTAGAAGTAGCTGTTTGGTTTCAAAAAGTGAGTTTTCATGTATTAGTCAAACAGTTTCCCATCGCAGTGGAAAAGAAAGTTGAGGTTTGATTAGGGACTCAAATGAACCCATGTAACCATTAAACATCACTCTGAGTGTTTGAAAGAGCAAAACCTATGCATTGAATAAAGCAAAATGAACTAAATAAGGTTTACCATATACTTAATCATCAATTCATCCAAACATAAGGGTTCATTATCTTGTTTGTTGATAGTGTAAAAGAAAGAGGAAAAAGTATGTGTGGTTCAATTACCCTCATGCCCGAGGGTGCTAGTGTACAGAGTTAAAAAAAATGAATAATAATAATAAAAAAAAGGCCTGTGCTTCAAATTTGACTAATCTTTACACCACATAAACTAAATTTCTGCTGTCTTCTTATTTATAATATAGTCGCCAAGTTGCTGGTGACTCGGTTGCAAAACCATCGACCTGGATGTAGGGATTGGGATTGGCTGCTAACTACTACCATGCTTAGAAACGTAGATATTAAAGGAAATTCTATAATAAAATCCATAAAACTTTAATCAATATGAACAAAAAAATTAGATGAATGGCACAATTCAAAAAAACATTGAGAGGCAGAAAATATAAAAAAGAGATTAGGACGATAACATACGTCAAGGAATTGAGAATGCCAATTCCCCACATCTCTCTCATTCTGTCAACCCTCCAGATTCCAAAAGGGGGAGGGGGAATCCCAAACCCAGATCAAATTACGCTTTGTAAGAGAAGGTAACCAACTTCTATTTTTTGTCTAAAAGATCATCTTTAATGCTTAAAAATGAACAACTATCTTTTTGAATCAAAAGAGTTTAAAACACTAAATAAATTTAAAAAATATGAAAATAAGGGAATGAAAGCTACATGTACCATGCATTCTCTACCAGCATATGTGCATCGGCTTCAACCTCCTCCTCGTACTCATCTTCTTCTATATCTGATTCTTTGTCCCTGACCTTCTGTTTCGAAATCAGAGACCCTAGAATCAAGTCTCCTTACCTGAAGTTGTGGGTTATTTAACCACCCAAAAAAAAAAAAAAACTCAGACAATATGAAGAAGAGTGCCTGTCATGACTGTGGCAAAATTAGGGCTTGGGGAGACTGGAGTAACAAAATTTATAAAATCAGAAACCCCATCAATTAAATGTTGGCCAAAAAAATTGAGATGAAAGTACCTGAGATAGAGCGCAGGTGAGGTCGAGGATAAACGTCAGGAGAATATTGTCGGAGAATGAGGCTTAACAATAGAAAAAAGAGGAATCAGAAGATGAAGGGAATTTTCCCCAACTGAGAAGCCTGATTGGGTTTGACGGAGCTTCATCATCGACTTGGGAGTTGGAGAGGACGAAGAACGGCAAGAGGTTAACATCGGAGAGAGACGTCGTGGGAGGGAGAGGAAATTTAGGCCGCAAGCTAAGAGGCGGTTACCGTGCCGGTTGGCACGGTAACAGTATGACGGTATAAAAACGATAATAGTATGAAAATGGGAGATGACGACATATAAGAGGGTGCTAAGAGTGATAAATAAGTATCAAGCAAAATACTTGCTAAATACCAAATTGCAAGAGTAGAAGTCAAGTCAGTGAAAATCCCAACCAAAAACAGGACTACAAATATGGAGTATAAGATCAAAAGGAGAATGCTGAACTATCATAAACGATGCCATTAACAAAACCATTATCAAGATTGAGGTAGACATTTTTTGGGACGGAGGGAGTAAGTGTTGAACTATGCCTTGAACTCTGAGTGTGTGATGGAGGACAGAGGGAGTAAGTATTAAACTATACCTGGTAACCTTTGCTTTGATTAGTACCTTCATATGTTTCACATAAAATAGAAAACCTTCACTGTAGCATACATCACCTGTTCTTAACCATCCGTCATAAACTACATTAACCTGCACTGCTACACACCGTAAGTTTGTGCACAAATCCCTAAACTTTTCCTTTTCAGCATTCACCAAGAAAAGTACTCTTATTTCAAAAGATCAAACCTATCATAGACAATAACTTGATAATTCTAATTAACACATGCCAATGCATGTTAACATCAAGAGAAAAGAAAAGATGGTTTTTATCGTTCTTTATGAAGGGTCCCTTGACCCATAGTTTGCCTCGCTTGAGGGGAGGCAAGATCAACTATCCTTGCTTCACAATCCGGTATAAGCTTGCTTCCCCTTGCTTCCAATCATCTTGTGATAATCTATTTCATTAGTTTGTCGGGCAACTGAATTCAGTCTTTGTATCAATTACTTTGATTTGCAACAATGGTGGTTGCGCCACGGACATTGATGCATCAATCAAGATGGACACTCATCTTTCATCACAACCACATCTGCAACCAACACTCTCTTACCCTCTCTGTACTTAACCTCACCCTGCCAAGTAAAATGAAGGCATACATTTGTTAGAGGAGACAAAATTCACATTTTCACAAACTATTAAAAAAAATGTTTATTAGAAACTAAATCAAGAATGGCATTGACTGCAATTTTTATGACTTTGAGAAAGCAAATACATTTATGTAAATTATTCTAGGGCTGGAAAATATGGAGTAGTTATGCAGTACTTCTTTATTTAGAGGAGCAACCATGGTGATTATCCATTACATGAAGTTTAACTTCTGGCGGCCCGAGGCCGAGAACGGCTGTTCAACTACAAAAAATGAGTCGGTCGCAGAATCCGAAAATGAGAGGTATTGGGAGAGCTGGGTAGAGAGACTTTGAACTCTTTCGCAACTAAAGTGTGAGTAAAGTAATTATTACAGAAGGCATTTCAATTAGTTCATAGAAAAAATAAAGGAATTTGATTTCAATCCAAACTGATCAACATTTGAATAATCTAATAACTGATTTTTTTTAAACAATCTGAAATTATCGAAATGAAACCAAATCACAGATGAATAATCTCCAAAACTAAATTGCACACCAGTCAAATTTCAAACCCAAATTTTCACTTCCGTGTGAATGTGAGAAAGATACAGGGAAAGAGCAGAAGAGAAAAAAGAAGAAAGAAAGCAATTTTACCTGTAGCTGCAAAAGAATAACCGGTGTAGGGTGAATTTCATTTTAAGTATGAAAATTTAGGGCAAGGAATAACCGGTTTCCCAAATCTGCAAGAAGACTTCAAAGAAGACTGACCAAAGGGAAGATAAAACTGAACGCGTGGGTTAACTTAACGGGGAGAAGAGGTGCTTGGGCCGCTTCCAGGATCAACTTGCCGATTCAGATGACGGATGACAATGGCAATTAGGAAGGCGATGGATCTTTTGAGGGAGAGAAAACTGGCGATTGGGGAATAGACGCGATGAGGTAGAGGAAACCGGCAGCAACCGCTCCATTGATTGTCGTCGGGTGAGAGCAGTTACCAATCAATCTGAGCCGCTCTTTATCCCAAGTTAAGAGGCAGTTATTCCTGTGCTGTATTGTATTATAGATAGCTTCCACAGAAACTTAACCAGATTCTTTAGAACAGGTGAAAAATTAACCGACAAGAATCGTCAAATGAGAATATGAAAACGCCAAATCATTGAATCATCACAAAAAAATCAAAGAATCGTTACACCAGTAATTCAAGATTTTTAGTGCGAAAAGCTAAAAACCAGACCAGATATTTTTAAGGATCTGTTGGGTTTTTGATTCCTAACCATTGTAAAAAAAAAAAAAAAAAAAAAAAAAAAAAAAAAAAAAACTGATTCCTTCAAATGTCAAGAACGTCATACTAATCGTCAGTCAGATGAGTGCGTGTGTGAAGGTGGGAAATTAAGAATGAATATGGGAGAAGATAATTTTGGGATCATTAATAGTCAGATTTTTTGGCTTTTTAAGGCCAAGTCCAACGGATACACCAAAATTCCATCTTTGGTGCAATTTTAGCTCTACTATGAGTCTAATGAGACCATCTCTAATGGTTGGTGCAAAAATTGCATTATTTCTTTAAAATGATGCAATTTTTGCACCATGTGTATACCATCATCTCCAACCATTACTTCAAATCTTGCACCAAAAAAGCATATTCTTAGAATATTTTTTATTATTTCATTCATTGAATATGTTTTTCATGAATTAGTATATTAATTTACATTAAATTAATTAATAAGGCATGAAAATTTATAATTATATTACAATGTTAATAAATAAATAAATAAAATTTATTTAGTTAAAATAAAATAAAAACATTTAAAATGCAATTAAAATAGACTATTAGAATCCAATACTTCTATATACAATTGAATAAAAATATTAACTTGCATAATAATGACATATGAATATTAAGTTGTGAATATCAAATAATGTTGATAAACATTTACAATATTTTAGTCCTAGTTTCACGTGCTTATATTGAAATATTGATAGTGAAGAAGCGAGAAGTATGTTATGTAAAAATATCTACAAGTTAATTGTGATATTTGTTTTTGTGGAGGAAGTCTATAGTAAAAGTTTTTTTTTTTTTTTTTTTTTTTTTTGGAGGAAGTCTATAGTAAAAGTTATTTATTTTGGGTGGAGGAAGTATATAGTAATTTTATTTTATTTTTTAAAATAAAAATTTATTTATTTTAGGATAAAAGAAGTATACAATACTACAAAATATTTATTCTGAGATGAAAAAATATATTATTTTGAGACGGAAAGAATATATGTGAAAAGAAAGAAAAGAAAGGAAAAAAAAAAACTAGTTTAGCGCAACTTTTAAGTTGCTTCATATTTGAAGCAAAGAAACCCCTGCACCATTTTTGAAGATCCATATAGAGTACAATTGGGCTGTGATTTGCGCTAAATTGGTGCCAAGTATGAAGATTTAGAGTATGGTTGGACATGCTCTGATGCGCCAAAGGCATCTTCAAATATGAAGCAGACTGTAATTTGCTTCAAATTTGAAGCGCCTACACAGCTGCGCTATATATTTTTTTCTTTTAATATATACTCCCTCTGCCCTTTTAGTCTGTTCAGTTTTGGTCAACGGGAGTAAACTTTGACCAAAAGTGAACAGGCTAAAAAGACAGAGGGAGTATACTCCTTTTGTTTCAAAGTACTCCCTCCGTCCCGATTTAAAGTTCTTAGTTTGACTTTGCATAGTGAGTCCCATTTTCCATTTTAAGTAATGAAGTAAATTAAAAAACTTAAATTGGGACATACCAAAAACGAAAATAAGAACTTTAAAGCGGGACAGAGAGAGTAACTTTTATTTTATACTTTTTTTTATTTCAAAATAATAAATATTTTGTCTTAAAATAAATATTTTAACCATATACTTCTTCTACCCAAAACTTATATTGCTTGTACAATCATACAATACACTAATTAATTATTAATTTTTTATTTTATAAATAACTTTTATATAAAAATGCAAATTTTTATATGGACGGACCAAAAAAAATTATGACATTTATTATAGGACAAAAAAATTAATCAAACAAAATTAACATTATTTCTAATAATCTGAAAACAAACAAATTAACATTATTTCTAATCAAAATTCGATGAAGTGATGTTTCGCCGTCGGTTTCGAGTGTCTCGTGACTTATTCTTACGTATCGTTGATACTATAAAAAATCATGACAAATATTTAATTGCATTTTTTTTCATTTTAAATAAATATTTTTATTTTATTTTATTTTTTAGTCTAATATAATTATATAATTTTATTTCTTATAATTAGTTTATTAGAATTTAATAATAATATACTAATTAGTAGAAAACATATTAAATAAAAATGTAATAACAAAGAATATTTTAAGAATATGCTTTTTTGGTGTAAGATTTGAAGCATTATTATTGGATATGATGGTATACATTTGGTGCAAATTTTGCACCATTTTAGAAAAATAGTGCAATTTTTGCACCAAACCATTGGAGATGGTCTAACAAACGTTAAGGAGTGCGTACGGTTCAAGTCCGTATAACATCGCCACTATATATATATATATATATATATATGGTAAATGTGTATGTTATTCTTGGTCCAATTCTTAGGTTTTTCTTCTCACTAAACTGTTGTTTCCAGGATTCATGTATATTTCTTTAAACACTTGAAGAAATAACAAATATAAAATTTACAGAATTAAATATTCAAGAAGAAGTAGATGATATGATAATAGATTGTATTACAGAGCTAGGATTAACATATGAAGATAGTTATAACAAATTACAAGAGTTTTATAATTTATCTTCATCACTACTATAAATGCTGTAGATTGATTCGTTATCAGAGCCCTCTGTATTTATGGATTCTATTTCATATTCTCCTAATTGTTCTATTAAATTACTCCATCCGTCTCAAAATAAATGTCGTTTTGGGAGTTAAATATTGTCTCAAAATACTTGTCGTTTCACTATTTTCAAAGTTTTTTTATTGTTCTATACCAATTATACCATTAATAATGATAGTGAACTATCTCTTACCTAATCATTTAATTACCTAGGTAGTTGAATTACTTTAGGGGTATTTAAGACTTCTTCACATGCATTGATGGTATTTCTTAACATGTGTGAAACACTTTAAAACGACATCTATTTTGAGACGGAGGGAGTACTTCGTTCCGTATTGTTCTTTTTATTAGGACATTTATTAGCTAAATGGTTTTCATCTCCGCATATAAAACACTTACATTTTCTAGTTTGTGGTTTTTTGACATATTTATTTTTTAAGTAAGGTTTATAATCTTTTCTATATGTTGTACTTTTACGCAGTTTCTTTTTTATATTATTATACGGTCCATATGCTTGTGCGGTATATGTATATATATATATAGAGAAGGTCTCTGGTGCGGCGGTCGCATGGGGTGCGGCGCCGACTATACCTTTTTTTTTTTTTTTTTTTTGCCCCCACAACCTTTTTTCCTCCCACCAAAAGTAACACTTCTTATAATGAAATGTAACACTTTTGTTTTTCAAATGTAACACTTTTTTTTCTTTCAAAAATGTACCACAATTTTGATGCAATAGATTAAAGATAACATAAAAATTAACGACTAAATTAATGTAACACTTTTTATAAAGGAATGTAACATTCTTTTTTCAAATGTAACACTTTTTTTTCAAAATGTACCACCCATACTTTTTTTCCTTCCAACAAAAGTAACACTTATTATAACAAAATGTAACACTTTTTTATTCAAAATGTAACACTTTTTTAAAAAAAAAAATATACCACAATTTTGCTACAATAGATAAAGATAACATAAAGATTGACAACTAAATTAATGTAACACTTTTTATAAGGGAATGTAACACTCATTTTTTCAAATGTAACATTTTTTTTCTCCGAAAATAACATAGGATTGACAACTAAACTAATGTTACATTTTATAAAAAATGAATGTAACATTTTTTTTTCTCAATTGTAACAGTTTATATTCCTTAATGTAATATTATATATGAAATGTAACAATTTTTTATTGAGAAAGTAACAATTGAAATGCAAACAATTTTTTTTTTTTTTTGTAAATTGATGTTACATTTGACAGTAGAAAAAGTGTTACTTTTTGAAGATGAAAGTGTTACTTTTATCAGAACAGAGTGTTACATTTCAGCTGGCAAGCACCTCAAACTTTTTTATGTGTAAAAAAATGTTTAAAAAAAAAAAAATCAAACCATATCATGACCTATGTAGTTTTATTCGTCTCGTCGAGACGAACACAACGGTATTTTTAAATATTTTTTTTTACTTATAAATCTCAAAATATAGCATTTTAAAGATTTTTTTTTTAACACACGTGGAAAATGGCGCGTCCGTCTCACGCGCCCGTCGCACGGCGTGAGACGGCCGCAAACGAGAATTTGCCATATATATATAGAGAGAATATATCTCCTACGGATCAGTGCGTACGCACTTTGGGGAAAAATAACTCTGCGACTATTTCTTTGGCGTTATGCCTCTCAAACATAGACCGCTCTTCCTCTTTCCACCGACTCCAAAAATCGTTGCTATCTCTTCTCCCCTGCAATCTATTTCTTTCTTCCTCTTCTTTCTTCACCTGCATTAACTACAAGCAGCCAGGGTTCCTAATTGGAAAATTCATTCCGCAACTAGGTCGTTGTCTCCTTCATGAAATTTCTCCCCTTCAACCTCTCTCACTTTTTCGTTTTTTCTGTCTTGATCTCGTGATGCTCTAGTTAAATTTAGAGCACAATTTGGGGTTCAATTTTGTATAATTTTGTTCGGTGTGGGGAATACGAAAGGGGTTTATTGGGGTTTTAGTTTAATCCTTCAATTTCTTTTTTATGTTGAAGAATCCTAAATGAATTGAAATATCATAACATAATAGAATCACACCTAGCTGCGTTCGTAATTGAGAGAGGGTGAGATCGCAGGGTAGCTTCTGTTCTCTGGAAGATAGAAACATACGGTGTATTTGACAGTTAAATATTCAAGAAGAAGTAGATGACATGATAATAGAATGTATTACAGAAATAGGATGGACCTATGAAGATAGCTATAATAAATTACAAGAAATATACAATTTACCCCTGGTAGAAAATATACAACAAGGTAAAACAATGATATCAGATTTTTACAAGCAAGAAAAAGCTTTTATGGATCAAGATATGATCAATACTCGAAAAAGGGCTAAAATGGAATGGACAGAACCAGGAACATCAACAGAAGATGTAATAGGAAGAGAAACATGGACCCTTCCGATACAACAATACACAGGAGAGTCTAAATACATTAGTCAAGGAAATAGGTTACCAATAGGAAACATTTACAGTGGTAGCATGTTATTACTAGAAAAACAAAAACCTCAATTATGGGGCGATGAAATATTAATATGGGAACAAATAGTAGTAAAACTATGGGAAACAAATAAAAGAGATAGTATGGACATGTTTTCATATCTAGAAACAACATTAGGCCCAATAGCCTTAGGCATCTGGCAAAGTAAAAAAGCCCAAAACACAGATGAAATAAATAGACTAAGACATTACATACAAATTTGGGCAACAGACAACTGGAACATGCTTCTACCATTTCTTGGAGAAGGTGAGACACTAGACGAACAGCACATTATCAATGAAGAAAGGCCATGGTCTTATCCAGGACCAGGCGATCCATACGATGACAACATGCAAGACGCACAATCAGATGGGGACACAATCCCAACAACCGACAGCACACACAGAGATTACTAAAACGTAAGCAATGACAACAGCCAACAGACAACGCAAGCGCTGACATAAATATATATATATATATATATATATATATATATATATATGTAGGTACTCAAATAAGAACTACAATTTCGTGAGAACCAAGCATAACCATTAGATTAGAATCAAAATCAAGGGTTAGATTATAGATACATTGGATATAATACATAAATTTTGATATTGCACTTGGATACAGTAGCTAAACAAGTAATGTATCCAAGTGTTGCACTTATACAGTAGGTTAAAAACCAATGTATCCAATTGAAAATTAGCTACTGTATCCAAGTGTATCAAATGTATCTATAATCTGGACCATTGATTTTGTATTTAATCAAAAGGTTATGATTGGTTCTCACGGTTCTCATTTAAAATGGTTATCATATATATATATATATATATGATTACCGGTTAACCTAGAAACGAAAGAAAACAAATTTAAGCGAATAATTAATATTACTTTACAAAAAGGAATTCTAATGCGGAGAAGATATCACAAATTCAAATGTTACATATATATGTAAATTTAAAATAAAAAATCCTGATATTACCATTAGAACAACTAATATAGAGTACAGCCATCTAGATAAAGAAGAATTTAGAAGCCAAATCTCTGAAATGCTGAAACAAAACTTAATTAGAAAATCAGAAAGCCCACATAGATCAGCAGCTTTTATAGTTCGAAATCATAGTGAAATCAAAAGTATAGAAAAAGTAAATAAAATGGAAATTTCAAATGAACTACACAACTTAAAAATATTTAAGATAGAGGAAAAAATTACGAACATAGAAAATGTAGTATATAAAAATAAACAGAAAATAGAAGAACCTTCAACAAATATAGATTTAACAAAAATGTCAACCGAACATACCTTAATACAAACTAAAAATGTAACAAATATGATTAATCTACAATGTAGATTATGGCTAGATAATGAAAAATATCTAGACTTGACAGCCCTTTTAGACACAGGTGCAACAAAAAGTGTAATCTCACATAACATGGTACCTAAACAGTTTAAAAAAGAATTATCATATAAATTGGTTACAAGAACTATCGAAGATCGATTAATGACAATTACACATTACATAGAACCAATTGGAATACAATTTATGGACTTTTCAGGCAATTATAGCTTCAAATATGATATTCCTCAAATTAATATTAGTCCTGAATATGTAAAGTCAAAAGACTTTATTCTCGGATTAAATTTTATATTAAGCCTACAAGGTCCTATTACTATTACAAAAAATTACATTACACTAAGTAAACATATCTACAGTATACCCACTCTAAGATATAATCAAACATCAGAGTTGGCACAGAAGCGTGGAAAACATTTCGCACACATAGGTTTAGTAGTAATTGGTATTAAAGCATTAGGAAGAAAAAATCTAGGAACAAAATTGTTAGCTTTATTATTAGATAAGTCTTGGAAAACAGAGTTAAAAAAGGCTATTATTTCAGGAATGGAAATAGATTTAAGTCCTTTTTACTTTGATCATTTTTAATGAATTTTACTATGGCTTCACAATCCGTTCTTACTGTGAATTCTTTATTTAAGAAAATCTTAAATTTTTCTAATGCATTAATTAATGCTTGGATTTCATAGTCTAAGCTAGTCCAATTTAATCCTGTTTTGTTGAAATTTCCACTGGAATATGCACTAACTTTCTCACTTTCTTTTGGTGAATATTTGGTCTCGTTTGTTTGTTTCCCATAATCTTACTATGGTTTGTTCCCATACTAATATTTCATCTCCCCATAGTTGTGGTTTTTGTTTTTCTAATAATAACATACTTCCACTGTAAAGATTTCTTATTGGTAATCTATTGCCTTGACTAATATATTTAGATTCTCCTGTATATTGTTGTGACGGATGGGTCCATGTTTCTCTTCCTATTACCTCTTCTGTATTTGTTCCTGGTTCTGTCCATTCCATTTTAGCTCTTTTTCTAGCATAGGCCATGTCTTGATCCAAAAAAGCCTTTTCTTGTTTATAGAAATCGGCGATCATTATTTTACCTTGTTGTATATCTTCTACTAAGGGTAAATTATATATTTCTTGTAACTTATTATAGCTATCTTCATATGTTAATCCTAATTCTGTAATACATTATATTATCATATCGTCTACTTCTTCTTGAATGTTTAACTCAGTAAATTTTTTGTTTGTTATTTCATCAAATGTTTTACTGGTTTCTTCTATCTTAAATCCTGTTACAGGTTCTTCTTCTAAATAGTCTATAATACTGAAATTATTTTCCTCTTCTTCGAATTCATCGAATCCGATAATAATTTCTTTTTCTTCACTATCTGTATCATATATAGGTTCTTTATCGTACTCTATATTCATAAAATTACATGATAATAATTTCTTTTTCTTCACTATCTGTATCATATATAGGTTCTTTATCGTACTCTATATTCATAAAATTACATTCTGTTTCAGTATTATCTTCATCTTTATTAAAAGATTCTTTTTTAAAGTTTATAAATCTTAAACTTTGTACTCCATTTATTCCTTCATATATATAAGTTTGTCGTGGAACTAATATTTCATTATCTTGTTCTTTAAAATCATCTAAAGACCATTCTAGTCCTGCTAATTCTTCTGGGTCTATTTTAATTGGATCTATCATTTGTATAGATTTCGACGCTATTGTATTCACAATTCCTTCTATGTTTACTTTGTATTTCATACCACTCATGTTGCTAGCTTTTCCTAGTGTTCCAATACTTATTACAATATTATTTCCTTCGTAATTTTCGTATCCTTTAGTTTGTAAAGCGATTTTAATATTTTGTAAATATTTAATGTCCTTAAATATTCCTGGTGTACAATAAAATAAAGCTGTATTTTGACTTAAATCTATTTCCATTCCTGAAATAATAGCCTTTTTTAACTCTGTTTTCCAAGACTTATCTAATAATAAAGCTAACAATTTTGTTCCTAGATTTTTTCTTCCTAATGCTTTAATACCAATTACTACTAAACCTATGTGTGCGAAATGTTTTCCAGATTGTTTAATTTTTTGTATTGTTTTTGATGAGAATAAATCTATTGTGATAGTTCTGTCTACTACCCTAAGGCTTTCTTCTCTACTGCTACGTATTAAAACTGTATTAAGATTTAAAATTCCTGTTTGATATAATATCATGGGATTTAATATATCTAATTGATGTTGGTTATATAAATCTATATTCTCGGTTAGTTTGGCTAAAGTTCTTTGGTTTGCAAGGTTCAAGTTGAAAAGTTCAATTGTATTAATTGATGAATTATGAGACGCAATTATAGTAAAAAGAAAACTTAAAAATATTTAAGATAGAGGAAAAAATTACGAACATAGAAAATGTAGTATATAAAAATAAACAGAAAATAGAAGAACCTTAGAATTAGAGTCAACCATGCTCTGATACCATTTAGGGGGGTATAGGGCAGATTTTAGCTTGATAGGTGGCAGTGTGTTGTAAGTCCACAATGAAATCAAGGACTCTTCTAGGTGAAGAAAAGGGATCAATTATGTTATGATTATTATTTTTGGAGTTATTGGCCAGAAATTATTGGTCATTGTTTATCTTGGACATGACAAATTCAGATAATGAGTCAGTTTATAGCATCTATAGTGAAGATGATAGTCAACTCACTAAAGTCACATACACATATATGAATAAAGAAGAAGAATGTAAACATGAGTGGATAAATAGAAGAGGAAATAACTATATTAAATGCTGGGTCAAGTTCTTTCAAAAAGATTTCTGATAAACATTTTGTCCCCAGAACCCAACAACAATCCATTACATTCGGCCCAAATACATTGCCCATTTGCACAGAAGATAGCAAAAAATTTAGGCCCATTTTAATTGTTTCTGTAAGGTTACTTCTTTAGATTTATCTTCTAGTATAGTAAAGGTATAAGTAATTCGAGGTCCAATACCTAAATTCTTTTTATCGCTAAACTGTTGTTTCCATGATTCATGGATATTTCTACCTAAATCTCCTGGTAATTTAACGAAATATTTATCACATAGGTCATCATCCATAGCTTGACCTGTTTGTGATAGTAATCTAGTAAAATCTAATGTGAATTCGTTTATGTATTTCATATCTGCTATACTCAATTGTTCTAAGTTTCTAATAGCTGTATCTTGTATAAGAGTAGTATTCTTAGCTGGATCTACTCCTAATATTAATGTTCTGATTTGGCTGGTGAAGTTATATGGGTTATCACCTATAGCTTTAAGTCTGTTTATTTCATCTGGGTCTTGGGCTTTTTTACTTTGCCATATACCTAAGGCTATTGGGCCTAATGTGGTTTCCAAATAGGAAAACATGTCCATACTGTCTCGTTTGTTTGTTTCCCATAATCTTACTATGGTTTGTTCCCATACTAATATTTCATCTCCCCATAGTTGTGGTTTTTGTTTTTCTATTACCACAGTAAAAGGAATAGTTGAAAGCTAAATCTGGAACAGTCAAGAGAATATTTACAGGCACTAACAGACGCCAAAAAATATAAAGCCGAAGAAAATAAAGAAGAAGTTACTGGTTTTACTACATACACAGGAGCAAGTAGAACTGATAAAACATACCCTATTATATTTAATTTTATCATAAGTTTATATAGGTAGGTGCTCAAATGAGAACCTAAATATCGTGAGAACCGTGAGAACTTAATGTATCCAATGATGTATCCAAGTGCACATTGAAATTATCAGTTTATCTAATATATCCAAGTAATGTATTCAATGATGTATCCAAATGAACCATTGGATACATTTGTTTTTTACATAATGTATCCAAGTTCTCACGGTTCTCACATGAGCACGAACATATATATATATATATATATATATATATATATATATGTATATATATATATATGTATATATATATGTATATGTATATATATACTCCCTCCGTCCCAGCACAAGTATGATTAGAGGAGTGGGCACAATAACTAAGAGAAAATAGTGAATGTGTGGTATATAATGAAGAGAGAGAATGAGTGGAGTAAAAAGTAGTGTTGGTTGAATAAAATGAGTGGTGAAAAATAAAGAGAGAGAATGAGTGAGGTTAACTAGTGGGTTTGTTTGAATATAAATATGTTAAAACATTTCCATTTTGGGCCGTCTTAATTGTTGTGGGACGGCCTAAAAGAGAATTAAGTCCTGCTTGTTGCTTAGACGCTTAGACGGAGGGAGTAAGTATATCCTAACATTGCTCGTGGTTTTCAAAAAAACAAACAAAAAAATGAAAAGCGGACCGGAGCAGGCTTATACAAGCTGGGCTTTTTCTAAGTAGAGGCCCAAACTGTCCCGAGAGAGATAGCGAGGATCCACTTTCGTGTGGCTCCAACTACGCATACGCTACGCCATTACACACACACACACACACAATGGCAGGTGCGAGTTGTTCAGCCTTCACTCCGTGGAAGCTGAATTTTCCGGCATCTTCCTCGCCGGAGGGAGTGAGAAACAAGATTTCATCTCCAAACTTTGCTACAAAAGTAGGCATTTATTGTGGGTCTAGGACAATTTCAAGATTCTCTTCCAGACCCACCTCTTGTTCTGGTTCTAGTTCTAGTTCTAAATCAAATGGGTTCACTATTAATTCATGCTTGACTGACAATTCAGATGTTGTTGCATCACCCAAATTAAGCCCCCAAATTGATGTCAAAACCAGGTAAATCATCTTCCCCATTTCCCTCTCATCCCATTTATTCAAATGACTAGTTCTATATCTGTCAATTTTGAGTTCCTCTCCTAACTAATTCAACACCCAATATTGTCTTACGTGTTGATTAACGTACATTTAAAATAGTTTTGTAGCTCTATATTAATGGGAACTTGTAATTAACCGGAATCATGACTTTAGCTTCAGTCAGATGTTTAGCATGAATATATTTGTTAATAACCATTACAGTTACAATCTTAATTTTTGGTACTCTATGAAACTCCTCAAGCGTGACATCCCATAAAGGCAGAAGAACTTCTTTTGGGGTTTATAATTGTTAAATTATGATGGATAGCTCTTTCAACAACCCCTCCAAAAAATAATATAAATAAACAATAAACAACGGAAGAAAGGGAAAAAAGGGCTGCTTAGTCCTAAATGTCCAATTTCGGAAAAAAAAGGTTTTAAGAATAGTGCAATTTCAGTATGTACAAGCAAGCAAACTTTGGCTTGTCAATGAGATTTTTTTTTTTTTTTTTTTTTTTTTTTTTTTTTTGGGAGGGAGGATATTAGGCTGGTCACACTTGACTTTGAGTTACTAGTGTAATTGCTCAACTTTCATCTATGAACTATTACAAAAACAATTACTTGTGCCCTTTCATTGCTTACGTTGGTTCAAAATCAAAGTTTCAGGAGTCGGGTGCTTGAAAACCATGATGTTTATGGCCTCAATCGAACAGTTCAATGCATATGAGGTTGGCAAGTGGCGAGCGATGCAACTGATTTATGTCAATCATAGGTTCATAGCAATACAAGTCCGTATTTTGAACACTTGTGTGCTGTTAGATTGATAACACATCTGTGTCTGTAGGTCGGAATTATAAGCTTGATGAATCAAACGCTTAACTGTGTTTAACAATAATAATCTCAGTGTGATCGCTCTATTAGTAGTAAATATTTTATTTATTTTGTTGATATACAAGTTGGTGGCATGTATCTGTAGTTTCTGATAATGATCCTGCTTTTGTCATGGTAATTAATGTTTAGCTTTTTACGATTCTGAGTTTACTGCGTGCTCCCTTTTCTATTTCTTCTCTTTGTTTTGCATATGTTTAAGTATCTCCATATAACTGATTGCCTTTTCCTTGTAGTATGTGGAAATGGAAAGGTTATTCTATTCGGTACCAGTATGCGGGAAACAGTGGCCCTGCATTGGTCTTAGTTCATGGATTTGGAGCAAACAGGTCCACCATCATTCACATTTTGCATCTCGTCAACTATATGCTATAGGTATTAACTGCACAAAGCACTTAATACACTTCTATGATTCACCCCTACTTTGTTTCTGATGTGCTTATCTTTGCTATGCAATCTAGTCTGTGTCTAGGAAGCTTCAACTGCAATATCACATCATTTCGGAAGAACTTTTACTTTAAACTTTGCAATCAATTGTTTCAACATTAAGTCAGAAATAGTTAGGCATCAGGGTCTATCTCAGAATCACACTAACCTAACTTAAAGAAGATGGATGCAAGTGCAAACAGCAGGAAAAGATAAAAGAATATGAACACTTGCTTCACTACCCTCAAGTGCCATTTGGAAGGATCACTTAGTAGTACTCCCTCTGTCCCAAAATGATCTTCACATTTGACTATTCAAACATTTTAAGAATATGAACACTTGCTTCACTATCCATGTTTAGTTTATGTATGCACTTTTAAGCGTAAATTGTAGAAATGGGAAGAACTTTTTGGGACAATGAGAAACGGCAAATGGGAACATCATTTTGGTACGGATGGAGCATTATGTATTCCTGGAGCATGCATTTTTTTAAACTATTTTAAGCAGCAATTTTAACAAATATGGTTATCTAGTCACAACTCACTTCTTGCCTTTCTTAATAGTGACCATTGGCGGAAAAACATTCCAGTTCTGGCAAAGTCACACAGAGTATTCTCAATTGATCTTATCGGTTACGGTTATTCAGACAAACCAAATCCACGGGATTTTGGAGTCGAGCCTTTCTATACGTTTGAGACTTGGGCCACTCAACTTAATGACTTTTCCAAGGATGTTGTCAAAGACGAAGCATTCTACATATGCAACTCCATAGGAGGTGTGCAACCACCTTCTTTTCAATTTTGTTTATTAATTCTATCATTAGCGACACCGGGAATCAATTATAAAGTGTGTCAAGTTTATTTTTGGAGTAGGCACTCACCGTGAAGTATATGAACGAACATGAAGGCTCAAAGGGGTGGGGTCAAAATTTTATTACTCTCTCCATCCTAAAATGATAGTCCCATTTCCCATTGTGGTTGTCTCAGAAAGTTAGTCTAATTTCTAAAATTAAGGCTTTAAAATAACTAAATTTCCAAAACATACCTTAAAATGTTTGAAAAGTCAAAGGAGACTGTGATTTTGAGATGGAGGGAGTATAATACGGAGTACAACGTTTGACCAATGCTAGGTGCACAATGAATAGTCTCAAAATCATTGCTGACAGTCACTTGTTGGTTTCTAAATCATTAAATGGTTAGGAGCCTTAGGGCACATAGACCGAATAAACATTCAACTCCTGCCAAAAGAAGATTTTCCGACTGAAGGTCTGTGACCTCTATTTTTGTTCTCAAATCATTGGTCACAACTTTTTTTCCTGGAAGAAGGGGTGTTAAAATATGATAGAACTTACTGCTTTCAGTGGCAAAATGATACTCATTATAGAGGTGGTAACATGCCTAACTTTTCAAACTTAAAGGTCAGATGATCCCCTTCCCTTCAAGGTGTCTTTGCCACTTATTTTTCTATTGATAGAAAGCAGTGTGCGGCATCAGAGATGATCTCGTGTTTGTGTAGGACTCGTTGGCCTTCAGGCAGCTATTCTGGAGCCACAAATTTGCAAGGGTCTTGTCCTCCTCAATATATCTCTCCGTATGCTTCACATAACGAAGCAACCATGGTATGGAAGACCTTTCATTCGATCATTTCAGAATGTCTTGAGGTAAAATATTAACTGGAATGTCTTTATTTGCATGAACTTTAGTGTTTCCATTTTGATTTTGTCAACTGAAAGAGCAAATAATTGTATCAGGAATACTGCTCTAGGAAAGTTTTTCTTCCAAACTGTTGCCACTCCGGAATCAGTACGGAATATTCTCTGCCAGGTATTAAAAAAATTATTCTTCTCTTATTACGCATAACAACTTTGAATAGCCAATCTAGATCATCTGTCCGTCCATCCATTTTAAGTGCTACTAATGAGTTCTTTCCAGTGTTACCACGATACATCCCAGGTGACAGAGGAATTAGTTGAGTCGATTCTTCTTCCAGGACTTGAGCCTGGTGCTGTGGACGTGTTTCTTGAGTTCATTTGTTATTCGGATGGCCCGCTTCCTGAGCAATTGTTGCCTCAAGTGAAGGTACTACTCCCTTTGTCCGGGAAAGTTTGTCTCATTTTGACTTTTTATGGTCAACATAAATGAACTTTGACCATAAAAAGTCAACATGGGACAAACTTTCAGGGAGAGAGGGAGAATTATTTTTAATGGACACCTAAGAGTTTTTTGTGTTATGATAACAGCTGTTTGTGTGTTGTCTTTTTAGTGTCCTGTATTGATAGCTTGGGGTGACGAGGATCCATGGGAACCCATTGAACTTGGCAAGGCGTATGGCCGTTTTGACACTGTTGAAGATTTTGTTGTCCTCCGTAACGTTGGTCATTGCCCTCAGGTTCTCTGTCTCTCTGACTCTGTGTGTGTGTGTTGACAACATATAAGTGCTTGACCATTTATTTCGTGCTTGTAGGATGAGGCACCTAACCTAGTGAACCCACTTGTTGAGGCTTTTATAGCACGCCATACTGCAGCAAAATCTAGCCCTATTGCATAAACTTCCTGATTCATGATCAAAAGTCTAGTCTCTACACAAGGAGAGCCTCAATTGCGAGTAATATCAACAGCTTTTTTATCTCAATTTATGTACATATCTTATAATGATACCCACAATTATATTACACCATGTTCACACACATTTCCAGTTTATGAATAAATATACTCTATATTTCGTGAACTCGCGCTTATATTATCAAACATTTTCACATACTGATTAGTGTCGACGTAGCTTTCTTTTACTATAAACTGATGGATTGACTCCAAATCACTCCCCTCATAATTGAAGCAATTCATTTGAAAATGACATGAAACCAGATTTTGAAAACCAAGTACCAACTAGGGTCAAAAGCTACACATTTTCCCCTTGAATGCACTATAAATTATAGTGCATTCAAGGGGCATATTGTAAAATTTCAGCACTCAAACAAGCAGAAATAATATTACAGAAAGCAGACTCTAGACACAATGCATGGTCAGTGGAGTCTACCAACAAAAGGGGGAAAAAGAGAAGTAACATGACAAACACAAAATTATCATTTCACAATTGAATGGGCATATTGAACAAACAAGGATAAATTTAATTGCAAAAAAATAAAATATTACTGATACATATATCAGACCTATTCAACAAGTATTGATACCATCCTTGCAGTCTTTTGTCAAGTTGTAAAACGTCTCCACCTGAGTCTTGGCTCTGTAAAGGACCTCCGTATCAACTTCAACTCTCATATACCCATCAAACTCAACCGGGGTGCCACCGTTTAGAACCATCGTCTCATTGAACCACTCGCTTGTATTCCCCCACAACTCCTTATAATCATCAAGCAAGTGAACCTTGTAATGAGACCTCAATCTATCAAAATAATTATAAAACGGCTCATTAGTAGCAATATATAGATTCCTCCAAGGCTGTATTACTCCTTGCAGCTTTTCAACTAAAGCATCTGGAGACGTATCCGCATCCAAGTGGGGCCACATCTCTTTATTCTGCGCTTTCTCTCCCCTCACAACGTGCACTGCATCAAAATCCCAATCCAACCGCCCGCTAATCTCTGACACAATGTTCATAAGTCTCTTTGACTTCCACAAAGCATGCCATGGCCTTTTAATATAGTTTCCTGCTTTACTTTCACAAACCCTGTACCAGTAATTTTCTGGTTCGGGTGCATCAAATTGCCTCCAAATAATCGTGCTTTTATCTTTCTGCAGTTGCATAGGTGTCACCTTATAACTCGCTACCTTTCTAACAGGGATTCTCTTCTTGTGGCCTCTATTCCACTTCTTCCAATCTCCTAAGAATTCGCCCTCTTCCACAATCGAAGCCGCCTCTTTCAGATGCTCAAAATCAAAATAGTACCTAAAGTCTTTCCCTTCTTCATCATTATTACTTGAAGTATACGTTGACGCCAAGCAAATACTCAAGTCCATCACAAACGTTCGGTTCAAATATTGTGCCTCTCCAAGACCACACAAGAAACTCCAAATGTAGTGATTCATGCTTTTACAATAATCACCTCCGCGCGAATAATACAAATACTTCCCACTACTAAAAGCAGAATCCGATCCCAATACCGGGATCGTGTCATTGATCTCATCGTCACGGAAGGCCGGACTAATCTTTGGTCTCTCACCATTACTAGTAGCATTAAACCGACTCCTCGGTCGACGTGCATTTAAACCTGAGTGCCAACCTCTCGCATTAACCACTTTATAAGTGCAATTATCACCAAACCCCATTCTGAACCTGCGAAAATCCCGGTAACGCCTCCAAGACTTCTCCTTCTTGTTCCTAAACCTCCACGACACATCACACTCATCTGGTTTCGACCCATTGACAGGCTGCTGATACTGCAGATACAAAATCGACTTGAAATGCTTCAAATTGAACTTCTCGATTGCAGTCAAAACTCTCGGATCAGAACAATTGACTGCACCCACATCATCACAACCGCCTGAAGCCAATACCTCGGTGGCTTCCTTTTCTTCGACTTTCTCAATTACTTCTTCGGTGAGAGGGGCCGCTGAAGGAGATGCAGCAGGGCTAAGAACAATGTCTTCACCCGTTCTGAGGACTGAACTATCAGTCTGGAAGGTGGCATTTTCGAGTTGGGTAAAAACTCTAGTAAGGGCACGGGAAGATTCCCATGGATCAGGGGGTTGGTATGTGATGGCAATTACAGTAAATATGAGAACTGAGAAGACGAATACAGAGAAGCAGACATTGCTTATGGCTTTAATTAGGTTTTGCCCAATTGGGTCTGTTGTGGAATCGGGTTCTCTCATTGTGCCGAATCCCTAAATTATCAATACAAAATCAAACTCACTCATACAAAATTAGGGGAAATTTCGAATGAAAGATTGGATCTTGGAGCAGTATAAGATGTGGGGTTTGGATCTATCTTAGAGCAATATAAGAATGTGGATTTACTGAAACTATACTCTGAAATACAGTACTACGCAAAAAAGAGAGGACAGCGAAGCTAATCGAAGACTAAGGAAACTGGGAGCAGGATAAGAATTCAGTTTACCTCTGATGTTGAAATGTAGCCATGGTTATTGAGCGAGAATTCAATTGGGCTACCGGCTCTGAGCAAGAATTCAGCATTTTGTAGAGACGCGAAGCTTGAGTAAGACTGAAGCTAGAGACTAGAAAGGAAAATCAGCTTTCTGTTGAGTCCAACTATACGGGCAAATTGCACTATACTACTATTAAGTTTACATCCAGTTGCAATGTGAGTCTTAATGTACCAAAAATGGTAATTTAGTGCATCATGTTCACACAAAGTTGCAATCTTATGCAATTTTGGATGTTTGTTAACTAAGTTAGACGGAGGTTAATAAAAACGAACAAAATGGATGGAATGTTTAACAAGTTTTTTTGCGAATTACCATGACCATTCTTAAAATTTTTAAAGTAACTTTTTAGCATTATGTTAATTAATTATATTTATAATACATACAAAAAAAGAGATTATATTTATGATATAGCAATTTGTATTATATAGTTTTATTATAATCTCTTAGCTAATAATATTAAATATCATCCATTTTTTGTAAAACTAATATCATCCACCTTTCAAAAAAAGAGAAAAACCAATATCATCTATTTTTTCAATCTAATAAAAATAAAGGAGCGGTGATATGCACACCCACTAATTTAATTAGTATACCCAAAATATTTATTTACCCACTATAATCAATTATGCTTAAATTTTGTAAAAGCACCCGCCTACTTTCTAATTTAGCATTATAAGAAATAATGGAGAATAGAAGATTTCTAAGAATACATAAATATTTCTAATAATGCTAAAATTAGAAAGTAGGCGGGTATTTTTACAAAATTTAAGCACAATTAATTTTTATTAGTGGGTAAATAAATAATTTGGGTTTACTAATTGAATTAGTGGGTGTGCATATCACTGCTCCTTTATTTGTATCAAATTGAAAAATGGTTGATATTTGTATTTTTTTATTGAAAGGTGGATGATATTAGTTTAAAAAAAATGGATGATATTTAATATTATTAGCAAAGAGATATTATAAATTTAATACAAATTGCTCTATCATAAATACAATCTCTATTTTGTATGTCTTATAAATATGATTAATTAACATAATGCTAAAATTTTATTTTTAAAATTTTAGGGGTGCTCATGACAATTCACAAAAGAGCTTGTTAAACTTTCCATCCGTTTCATTATTTTTTATTAACCTTGTCTAACTTAGTTAACAAACATCCAAAATTGTATAGGATTGCAACATTGTGTGAACATGATGCACTAAATCGCCACTTTTGGTACATTAAAACCCACATTGCAACTAGGTGTAAACTTAATGGTAGTATAGTGCAATTTGCCCCCAACTATACTGTCCAAACGACGCAAAGGCTATAGGACAATCCACAATGACAATTTTTTTTTTTGAAACTTATGACAATTTTGTTAAGGGAGGGGCTAATTGTAACACCCTAATGAGACGGATTTTACATATCTAATTCCTAAGATGTTATGAGCTTAAAATAATTATTTTTATGTATTTAGAGAGTTTTTATGTATTTTGGGGGTAATTATGTAACTTTGGGGTTTAATCGTAATTAGGGGGTAATTTAATATTTTTATATTTTTATCCGGATTAAATAATTTATTAGGACTATTCTAGGTATTTAAACTAGGTTTTTTTCTTGTTTTTTATTCCAGACTTCAATATTTTTAGATCTAGGGTTTATTCTTCTTTTTCCATGAAGGTTTCAAAGCTCCATATGAGGAACTAAAATCCAAGCTTTGGTTTTGATTTCTTGAACTCTTTTTTATCAATTTGAAGTATTTTTATTTTCATAATTTTTATTCCTATTCATAATTTTACTTGTGCTTAATCTAGATCTATTGCTAGGGTTTTTAGACTTGATCAATCTATTTGCTTTGGTTATTGGATCTCTACTAGAATTTTCTATTTACTGTGCCAGTGTAGAAATTCATCGTAGCATCTTTACGATTTATGCATGTGCCATGGTAAATTGTGAAGTAGGTAAAATTAGATGATTATCTGTGTGAAATAATCATAAAAAGCATTCTTGATCTTAGTTTCTTAAATCTTGAATCGATTAATATTGAGATTTAGACTGTACCAGTTAGATTAATTTATTAATTAGGGTTTCTAGTGAGTGTGCCACTGCTAGTAACTATTCTGAAAGAAGAAACGGGGATTAAAATAGATCTCGTGATCAAGTGAATAGGGTGAAAAGTGAAAAGAGATATCAATGATAATTGAATAATTAGGTGGGGACGGAATCAAATCTAAAGTATTCTTTAATTATTGTTTTAGCTCATAATTAGTTTAATTTCTGTTTTTAGGATTTAATAATTAAACTTTTCCCCCAATCTTGTCAAGTGACAATTGCGTAAATAAATTACCGTTCTTCGTGGATCGATCCTGGACTTATCCCTAGCTACATATTTTTAGAACCTAGTCCAGGTTTAATTTGTAGGTGTGCGATTTAGCCTATCACACCCAAAACTATCCACTAATAAAATAGTCTTTAATCAAATACAAAATCCTTAAAATAAATCCCGTTATTCCAACGGCTAGTACAAGCTAACCATAATTCAAAATAATGCGGAAGCATAACTGTCTTCAACCTTAATGGCTAGTACGACCCACTAGCTTATTCAACTAAAACATTAAAGTAATAACTTCAATCTTCTTAACTGCGCCACCATCTTCGCGACTATCCCTTCTCCTACTCTTTACCTGGGAAGGGAAATAAATGAAAGGGGTAAGCGAACAATGCTCAGTAAGTTCATACGGGATCTATCCGGTTACAAAGAAGAGATAACTGAAAGAACGGAGCCAAACAATATTCTCAATGAAAGGCTAATCATCAATAACTTAACTGTAATTATCTCAAAATACAGTTATGAATACTTAAAGAGAACTTGTGGCACTATGTTTGCGCGCGAGGTTTTTGCTTCGAGGCACGTTTTCGTCCTTCGATTTACCTTCTTGTTGATTCGAGAGTCGCCACCATGTTATTGTCGGAACACGGACCGAGATGTCTGGATTCGGGGGTTAAGTTATGAATTGGGAAGGTCAAGGAGCACCCAATTCACCCAATCTAGGATTGGTCTTGCTAAGAAATCATAATCATCGTTTCAAAATCATGCATTCATGTACCAAAAGAGAATAAATAAATAAATAATTGCTTATTTATTTGGGATGTCGGATCATATGCTTCAGGACCATCTCCATGGATTGGAGAGGCTCTAGGCTGATCCTTTGATGGAATCACACTACTTCAAAGCAAAGAAGGAGATGAGAAGATAGAAAGCAAAGATTTTACCTAAGCGTTTTCTTCAAGAATCCTATGGATGGCCTTGACTAAAGGCCTTTGATCTTCCAAATTTCGTGGGTATGGGAGAGAGATTGATTATGAGATCTTTTTGGTGGTTTAACGGCCTTGGGGCTGTCTAGAAAATTCTCCTCCTCCTCTTAGAGTGAAAGAAACCCTTTATTTATAGGTTTTTGGTGACCTAGGGTTTTAGTTGGAGAGTTGTTTATGGTTGGGAATCAAAGACTTAATTCTCAAGAGGTTATTTTAGGACTCTAGGATCGGCCATGGGATTTTCCCCGGATTGTATGAGTGTTTGCCAAGAAAAGGGGTTAAGATCAACAAGGAAACTGACCAAAAACCCGACTGTCGACGGGGATACCTCGTACGAGACATCAATGTCTCGTACGAGGCATCTAAGTGCTGGAATCACTTTTTTGCCCTCTGCGATAGTTTTAATGTTTAGTTTGGCCCCTAACTAATGGAGTCAGTCAAAAACTTAACGAAACATGTCCAACTTAACGAGTTTTGACCCAAATCAAAGGCGAGACACAGAAGTAGTGTGATTATAAATGAACATCCAAAATGGGGTGTCTACAGAGCCCCTCGGCGACGATACTTATGGATGAAGTGTTGGGTTTTGAGCAAACATGCGCAGCGGAATGAAACCCAAAAGCCTAGATCCGATCACGATGATTAAATTAATACGAGGATGAATTTAGAACACTAACCGTGACAGAGCTTTAAAATTCTGAGATCTTCAATCTTTGTTCTTCGCGCTTCTTCGAATCACGAACGTAGGAACGACCGCAAAACTTGGATCACGAACTTTGAAGGAGTTGATGCCAACGCCCTCTATGTTTATCCACACGCGAACGAATTTCAAGAACGATTCTTGAACGGATTGCTAGACCCAATAGAAACTATTTCTATTATGAAGGCTATATAAAAATTCAATGTTCTTGTTCTTGAGGAAGAAGAAGAACTTATTTTTCTCTCTCTTGGAGGCTCTCTAATAGATATGGAATCAATCTCTACTGATTAGGTCGTTGTTAGGAGTTTATATACTTATTAGTCCTAAACCTTTTAGGAGAAATAGGTTAAAACCCGTCACAACACGAAATCAGTTATTGGGCTCGAACAGGGCCTGCTCGGCCGAGTCCTTTGAGGTGCTCGGCCGAGCACCTTGCTCCAAAACAATCTGACCTTCTGATGTACATGCTCGGCCGAGTCTTATGAGGTGCTCGGCCGAGCACCACCAGAATCCTGATTTTAGCCTTTTATATAATTCGTTCTTTTGTGTTTGACCCCATAGGATTATATTAAGTTGGCAATGAGCCCAAACACATTTGTGCTCATAAATCATGAGCGGACTCTAGCAAGCCATCATGACTACCCAATTAATATAACTTGTATAAGTTCGTGAATCCTTTATAGAACATATTACAATCTCTTTGTTTCACGATGTCTATTGAACGTAAGCCATGGTCAATGGTCAACTTACAATGTTCAATGCTTTCTCGATCCAGAATGTATTGATAGTACAAATCTTATTTGAGCACGGCCATGCATTTCATCAACACCATTCTTCGAGTGGCCAAAGCTTGACATCTCTCTCTTACGAGGAACAAATCCCTTCTTGATTTATTACCTTTCCCTACATGAATCTGATTACGCCAATCACATTCTTTATAGCTACCCGATTAGGGGGAACGTTTGAATATGTCAAACGTAATGTTCATCAAGTGGAAGACTGTGATAATCTCAGGTCTAAAGATTCCAGTAATATAACTATATGAGACTTAATTATGACATTGTGACCATGACATAAATCTCATATGGGTCAGTCCAGTATTTGGTCTCCAACAAATACCCATAAGTTTAATTGTATCCCATACACCATAATCATCATATGATTATCCATTAAACTTATACTAACAATTAATCATAATTATCAGGGACGGGGATTATTATAATAAACATGCAAAGGATATAATAATCAAACATTCAATATCATTAATATAAATAACATTAATTGTTTTACAAAACGTGCCTAGAGCATACAACACCAACAATCTCCCACTTGCACTAGGCCTAATTAATGTATCGAATACCCATAGACCTAACATGACCATCATGCTTTGCTTGTGGAAGACCCTTTGTCAATGGGTCGGCAATGTTATCATCAGTCGGTACTCTGCATATATTCACGTCACCTCTGTTAATGATTTCTCGAATAACATGGTAACGCCTATGTATGTGTTTGGACTTCTGATGGTTTCTTGGTTCCCTTGCTTGAGCAATAGCACCATTATTATCACAATAAAGGTCTATTGGATCAGCAATGCTAGGAACTACCTCTAGTTCAGTTATGAACTTCTTGATCCAAACAGCTTCTTTAGCAGCATCGGATGCAGCAATATACTCAGCTTCCGTTGTAGAATCAGCGACAGTACTTTGCTTAGAACTCTTCCAGCTAACAGCACCTCCATTAAGCACAAATACAAATCCAGATTGCGATCTAAAATCATCCTTGTCGGTTTGGAAGCTTGCATCTGTGTAACCACTTACAACAAGATCACCTTCCACACCTCCATACACCAAGAACGAATCTTTAGTCCTTCGCAAGTACTTAAGAATCGTCTTGACTGCAATCCAATGATTTTCACCAGGATTTGATTGGTATCTACTCGTCATGCTTAAAGCATACGAGACATCGGGTCTAGTACATATCATGGCATACATGATTGATCCAATTGCGGAAGCATATGGAATCCCAATCATTCTCTTATGCTCATCAGTTTTCTTAGGACACTGATTCTTGCTTAGAGTTATGCCATGTCCTACTGGCAAATTTCCTCTCTTAGAGTTTTCCATGCAGAATCTCTTAAGAACTTTGTCAATATATGTATCTTGACTTAAACCAATCAATTTCTTGGATCTATCACGATAGATCCTAATGCCAAGGATATAAGCGGCTTCTCCCATATCTTTCATAGAGAAACACTTTCCTAACCAAGTCTTTACAGACTGCAGTGCGGGAATGTCGTTTCCTATGATCAATATGTCATCAACATATAGTACCAGAAATAATACTACGCTCCCACTAATCTTCTTGTAAACGCAAGGTTCATCTTCGTTCTTGATGAAGCCAAACTCTTTGATCGATTCATCAAATCGAAGATTCCAACTCCTAGAGGCTTGCTTCAATCCATAAATGGATCGTTGCAATTTGCATACTTTGTTAGAATTTTCTGGAATTACAAAACCTTCAGGTTGTGTCATGTAAACATCCTCAAGTAAGTTCCCATTAAGGAACGCTGTTTTGACATCCATTTGTCATATCTCATAGTCAAAATATGCGGCTATGGCAAGTAAAATTCTTATAGACTTGATCATTGCTACGGGCGAAAAGGTTTCATCATAGTCGATACCATGAATCTGCCTATAGCCTTTCGCTACAAGTCTAGCTTTATAAGTATGCACCTTTCCATCCATGTCAGTTTTCTTTTTGAAAACCCATTTGCATCCTATGGTTTTTACACCTTCGGGCGCATCAATCAAGTTCCAAACTTGATTATCATACATGGATTTAATTTCAGATTCCATGGCTCCAAGCCATTTATCTGAATCAGGAGCGGACATCGCTTCTTGGTAGGAAGTAGGTTCGTCATCAACTATGACTTCTACTTCATTGCTATCCGTCATGAGAAATCCATATCTCTCAGGTTCAGATCGCACCCTACCAGTTCTGCGAGGAACTCGAGTATTCTGAATAGGTTCCACAACTCTTTGTGAAACTTGTTCAGATCCAACATTTTGTTCCATGTAGTTTCGGGTTCTCGAATTTCTTCGAGATTAATTTTACTCCCACTAATTCCTTTGGAGAGAAACTCTTTCTCTAGAAAGGTACCATGACGGGCAACAAACACTTTGTTTTCCGCGCGGTTGTAAAAGTAATAACCCTTAGTTTCCTTAGGGTAACCAACGAAAATACATTTATCAGATTTAGGTGTGAGTTTGTCAGATATGAGCTTCTTAACAAATGCTTCACAACCCCAAATCTTCATGAAAGACAAACTAGGTTTTCTTCCAGTCCACATCTCATGTGGAGTCTTTGGAACAGATTTTGTTGGAACATTATTTAGTGTTAGTGCAGCAGTTTCTAGTGCATGTCCCCAAAAGGTTAAAGGAAGATCAACTTGACTCATCATGGAGCGGACCATATCCAATAAAGTCCTATTTCTCCGTTCGGACACACCATTCCATTGTGGTGTCCCAGGTGGAGTTAATTGTGAAACAATTCCACAATCTTTCAGATGATTGTCAAATTCTTGGCTTAAATATTCTCCACCACGATCTGATCGAAGTGCTTTAATAGTTTTGCCAAGTTGATTTTGTACTTCATTTTGAAATATTCTAAATATCTCAAAAGATTCACTTTTATGTTTCATTAAGTAGACATGGCCATATCTACTAAAATCATCAGTAAAAGTTATGAAGTATTGATATCCTCCCCTAGCATTGCAACTCATTGGTCCACATACATCAGTATGTATGAGGGCCAATAAGTCATTAGCCCTTTCACTACTCTTAGTAAAAGGTGCCTTAGTCATCTTTCCAAGTAAACATGACTCACAAGTTTCATATGATTCAAAATCATGTGAATCTAGAAGTCCGTCCCCATGGAGTTTTGAGATACGCTTCTCATTAATATGACCAAGATGGCAATGCCACAAATAAGTATGATTTACATCATTAGGTTTGGATTTCTTATTTACATTATAAACATTCTCATTATTCCCACTTTCAACATCAAGAACATAAAGGCCATTAAATGAACATGCAGTACAATAAAGCATATCATTTAAATAAATAGAAAACTTCTTATTTTCAATAAGAAACTTAAAACCTTCATTATCCAAACAAGAATTTGAAATAATATTTCTACTTAAATCCGGAACGTAATAACAATTGTTCAAAACAAGAATTAATCCGCTAGGTAAAATGACATCATATGTTCCTACGGCTAATGCAGCAACTCTTGCTCCATTCCCCACGCGTAGGTCCACTTCGCCATCTTTAAGTAGCCTTCTATTCCTTAGTCCCTGCACATTTAAACAAATGTGAGATCCACATCCAGTATCTAATACCCAGGAGCTAGAAGTAGAAAGTAGAATATCTATAACATAGATACCTGAAGTAGATGCAGTCCCACCGCTCTTCTTCTTCTTTAACTCTTCCTTGTAAACCTTGCAATTTCGTTTCCAATGTCCAATCTCATTGCAGTGAAAACAAATTACATCCTTTTGGGAAGCAGGTTTAGCCATATTAGCTTTGGCAACAATTGCCTTGCTAATCTTGGGTTTGACAACTTTTGCCTTACCCTTTCCTTTGCCTTTTTGGCCCTTTTCTTCCTTAGACACAATGAGTACAGGAGCGGTCTCTTTACCGATTTTCTTTTCTGCCTGCTTAAGCATCCCATGCAATTCATACATAGTCTTATCCATCCCTTGCATATTAAAGTTCATGACGAACTGATTATAGCTTTTGGGCAATGAATTAAGAATAAAATCGGTAGCCAACTCAATCTCAATTGGATGGCCAAGCCTCTCTAGTTTCTCAAAGTAAGCCTTCATTTTCAAAACATGAGGGCTCACAGACTGTCCTTCGCTCATCTTGCATGAGACTAGGGCAGCTATGGTGTCGAACCTCTCTTGCCTTGCTTGTTCTTGGAACATATCTTTCAATGTAGCAGCAAGGTAAAATGCTTCCAAGTGTTCAAGAATCTTCTGAAGTTCTGAACACATGGCCGCAAGCATAAGACAACCCACCTCACGAGAATCATTCACATGTTTCTTGTAGGCGTTTCTCTCATCCTTGGGTGCATTAGAAGCAGGTTCTTCTTCAGGAACGGGCTCATCAAGAATATAGAGCTTATCCTCATGCTTTAGAACGATTCTAAGGCTACGGATCCAATCCGTATAGTTAGCTCCATCTTCTTGAAGTTTCTCCTTCTCAAGGATAGATCGCAGTGATAAATTTGTATTCTGAGCCATTATCTACAATTATGCAAACATATAATTAAATATAAGAACCAACTTAATTAAAGATATTAAATTAATAGTATTTTACAAATACTCCCACTAAATTATATAACCTTCATATACATCCAATGTATAATATAATTTGAATGGGCTAAGATCCATATTTCACTTAACTTTGAGTCGGCTAGGGCACGACTGCTCAAAATAAGTTATTTAGGTAGACAACTCCTTGTCAATCATATCGTATATGACTCTTAGATCTTTTATGAGATTTTAGATATCGTATACCTAACATGTTTTAATCTCATCTGTGCCTTAGGCCCAAAACTGTTTTGATAGCCTAATTAAGTTAAACCATTTTAAATGTATAGGAATCACTGTTTCCTCATCTTGCTCATAAATGGATAGAATCAATGCACCTACGCTAGGGCGTAACCCACACAAAACTACCCACGTACACACAAGTGTTTTAATCATGGATTGGCACGGAACTTAAATTTTAAAGAAGGTTCATGACATATAGCATGGTCAATGTTTATAGTCACATAATATAAACACATAAAGCAACGGTTAATAATTTAACTAATCTAATTAATTAAATTAAGATTTCATGTGATTGATTTATGGGGATAAATTCTTTAACACATTATTGAGAGCACGATTGTACGGTCGAAACTAAGCCAGAAGGCATCCACAATCCCGTACCAAATTTAGAAACTAGAAGAAACAACTATGTAAGGTCGAAACTAAGCCAATAGGCATCCACAATCTCTTACATAAAGTAACTCGATTCTAAATTCTTTTGTCCCATCAATTCATTACTTTGACCTTGATATTTGTTTTCAGGAAACACGGTTTCTCAAACCAGCCATCTGACTAACAAATTCAATCCAAAGTGATTTTAAACAAGCCGTTTAATTTCAGGAAACACGGTTTCTAAAACCAGCCATCTGAAAAACAAATTCTGTCCAAAATCAACCTGCTCGGCCGAGTCCTTTAAGGTGCTCGGCCGAGCGCCTCTGTGTTCCAGAAAAACCTTTGCTTCTGACGACTCTGCTCGGCCGAGTCTTATAGACTGCTCGGCCGAGCACCACGAACAGAACAAATTTTCTTGTCGAATTTTAATTCTAAGATTGCTTTCCCGATTCATTTAGGATTTGGTGTTCATAATGATCATATCATCATCTTCATCAAAACCTTGAATAACGATTTATTCATGAATCAAAGATCATCAACAAATCAATCCAATTAATTTTTGATAATCTAAAGGAACATAATAATCAAATTATTATTGCAATCGTAGATCCCACATAACGTATTTAAACGGTGCGATTTTATGATTTCAATATATATATACAAACATAAAACTCAGATCACATAAACATCTTGAATCCAAATTCACATAGCATGCCAAAACATATAATCCAATTATATCATTAACATGTTATTATTAAAATAATCATGTTGAATGGGGCTCTGATACCACTGTTGGGTTTTGAGCAAACATGCGCAGCGGAATGAAACCCAAAAGCCTAGATCCGATCACGATGATTAAATTAATACGAGGATGAATTTAGAACACTAACCGTGACAGAGCTTTAAAATTCTGAGATCTTCAATCTTTGTTCTTCGCGCTTCTTCGAATCACGAACGTAGGAACGACCGCAAAACTTGGATCACGAACTTTGAAGGAGTTGATGCCAACGCCCTCTATGTTTATCCACACGCGAACGAATTTCAAGAACGATTCTTGAACGGATTGCTAGACCCAATAGAAACTATTTCTATTATGAAGGCTATATAAAAATTCAATGTTCTTGTTCTTGAGGAAGAAGAAGAACTTATTTTTCTCTCTCTTGGAGGCTCTCTAATTGATATGGAATCAATCTCTACTGATTAGGTCGTTGTTAGGAGTTTATATACTTATTAGTCCTAAACCTTTTAGGAGAAATAGGTTAAAACCCGTCACAACACGAAATCAGTTATTGGGCCCGAACAGGGCCTGCTCGGCCGAGTCCTTTGAGGTGCTCGGCCGAGCACCTTGCTCCAAAACAATCTGACCTTCTGATGTACATGCTCGGCCGAGTCTTATGAGGTGCTCGACCGAGCACCACCAGAATCCTGATTTTAGCCTTTTATATAATTCGTTCTTTTGTGTGTGACCCCATAGGATTATATTAAGTTGGCAATGAGCCCAAACACATTTGTGCTCATAAATCATGAGCGGACTCTAGCAAGCCATCATGACTACCCAATTAATATAACTTGTATAAGTTCGTGAATCCTTTATAGAACATATTACAATCTCTTTGTTTCACGATGTCTATTGAACGTAAGCCATGGTCAATGGTCAACTTACAATGTTCAATGCTTTCTCGATCCAGAATGTATTGATAGTACAAATCTTATTTGAGCACGGCCATGCATTTCATCAACACCATTCTTCGAGTGGCCAAAGCTTGACATCTCTCTCTTACGAGGAACAAATCCCTTCTTGATTTATTACCTTTCCCTACATGAATCTGATTACGCCAATCACATTCTTTATAGCTACCCGATTAGGGGTAACGTTTGAATATGTCAAACGTAATGTTCATCAAGTGGAAGACTGTGATAATCTCAGGTCTAAAGATTCCAGTAATATAACTATTTGAGACTTAATTATGACATTGTGACCATGACATAAATCTCATATGGGTCAGTCCAGTATTTGGTCTCCAACAAATACCCATAAGTTTAATTGTATCCCATACACCATAATCATCATATGATTATCCATTAAACTTATACTAACAATTAATCATAATTATCAGGGACGGGGATTATTATAATAAACATGCAAAGGATATAATAATCAAACATTCAATATCATTAATATAAATAACATTAATCGTTTTACAAAACGTGCCTAGAGCATACAACACCAACATGAAGTACCGTCGTCGATAGAAAAGACGCCATTTTGAACTAGGGGTATGGTCGTGCTAAAAAGCTGCCTACGTATTCCTCGGAAGGAAATCAAACCAAACGTAGTTCGACTATGAAAATACGCAAAAACTGAGGTTTAAGGTATTTTGAAAATCATTTTCGAAAACAATACTTGCGATAAGTAAAGCTTAGAGTTTGGAGAGTACCCACACTGAGGAATCAATCTCTTTGACCCAATTCTGAATTTACTCCTTTTTGCTGATGACGAACCATCTCCAGTTGCAATCCATACTGAGGAATCAATCTCTTTGACCCAATTCTGAACATGCCCTGTTGTTGATGACGAACCGTCTTCGATTTTGGAGATGCCAGTTACCCGGACCTTGCTTCTCCTTCCAACGAGTTTGTTCCTTACGTTGGAAAATGCGAATCCTATGCCATTAACTTACGTCTTGATGAAAATTATGGGACTCTGGGTTTGGAGACGCCAATTACTCGGACCTCGCTTCTCCTTCTGACACGACTGCCTTTCCGCCAGAAAAGTGAATCCTATGCCATTAACTTACGTCTTGATGACAATTATGGGACTCTAAATGGTGGGATCCTGTGTTGTTAACTTACGTCTTGACAACAGTCGTGGGATACCTGGTTTTGGAGACGCAAATTACTCGGACCTTGCTTCTCCTTCTGACGCGACTGCTTTTCCGCCAGAAAAGTGAATCCTATGCCATTAACTTATGTCTTGATGACAATTATGGGACTCTAAATGGTGGGATCCTGTGTTATTAACTTACATCTTGATAACAGTCGTGGGATACCCGGTCATAAATCCTGTGCCATTAACTTACGTCTTGATAACAGTCATGGGATTTAAAGTTTGCTGATGCAGATTTCTCGTTGCTCACCCATGATCTTGGATGCGCGGTGAGGATAAATTCGTACTGAGAAACAACTTTGCTTGTTCCAATTCTGAAAATATCCATTTGTTGACGACTCAATGTTCCATCTTGAACCGGGTTCATATTCGACCTCTTGGTCTAAAGCAGGGCTTTTTCTGACCTTTCTGTTAAAAAGCAGGGCTTTTCTGGAATTTCCTGAGAAAACATGGTTTTCTGGAGATTTTCTGGGGATGCCTCGTATGAGGGAGGGATACCTCGTACGAGCTATTCCTGTTTTTTTCGCAATATCAGGTGCTGAAAGTGAATTTTGAATCACTTTTCTCATTCTGTTTTCGGTAGCTTTCAACCTTAGGCGATTTTCTCACTCAAAAATCTTTGTTTTCACCAAGTCTAGTGATCCCTAACCCTTTCAAATGGCCGGTGTGCATCGTTCCCACAAAGAGCACCTCTTTGGTAGGCATATGAAGGGTAAAGTATGGGCAACGGATGAATTGTGCCCGTTCCCGGAGGACCACGTTTCTCATGCCGTTTGGATTAGGCGGGTAAGGATCTCTTCCTCTGATTGAGTTTCCATGTCAATTTCGTTGCTGCATGTCTCAATTTAGTGTTCTAGCAATTCGACTTTTGCCAATTTTTGCCTAGAATTATTGCTGCTAGGGTTTATCATGCATGGCTGATCTTTCGATAGTATTTCACCCTTGTTGATGCTGAAAATCATAGTATTATGGTAGTACATGATTTTGACTGTCGCTTTCGGCAATTCCGCGATTTTTCGGGTAAAATGCTTGAATGAGGATTTTACCGATTTTCTGACATCTGTCTCTTTTGTCTCTGTTGTTTGCAGTCATTCAGGGTGATCAATAACTATAGGGGCAGCGTACGAGCGGTCGCTGAGAGGTGGGCAACTCTCAATGGCGAGATGAAGGAAGAGATTGAGAATCTCGGATTGAAACCCTTCTTTGACGGCCTTGTCGGTGAGAGGAGGAACGTGCACTTGCTCCAGGACATCCGGGAGCACTGGTGGGACAGTACTCATATCATGAACATGCGATGGGGGGAGGTTACCATGACCCCTACTGACTTTCATGCCATTACCGGACTTGCCATCGTCAGTGAGCCACTTGAGGTAGATGCGGACTTTACTCCTAGCAGGGATGATATGATGCATTTTCTGGGATTCTCTCTGCGTACCCTAGGCAAGGGTATCCCTCTGAAGGCCTTGAGGGACAAGGTCGATGCCTATGTTGCTGTCAATGCTGGTCAGATGCATCTGACTGGTACCCGAGTTGCAGCTGTCCGTGGCTTTCTATGGTGGGCCTTTTCTGAGACGCTTTTTGCTAACCATGCGTCAACTGCCCTTTTTACTCTGCTGAGTGTGTTGAGAGATATGCAGCATGTTACTGATGCTAGCTGGGGTTCTGCTGGCTTGGCCCACTACTATGTGGCTATGGACGAGAGTTCGCGGGATAGGGCGAACGCTGGCTTGGGCGGCTACAGTCATGCTTGGGAGGTATAATACTCATCTTCTTCTGTATTCCTCCTTTGTTTCAGCCCCAGTTTATTTTGATAGCATTTTCATCTTAGCTACTGTGTATTGACATCTTTTATGTTTCTCCCATTTTGCAGGCCTGGGGTTACGCCATGTTTGATCTCTTTACTTTCAATCTTCGAGACAATACCATCATGTTCCCAGATACTCTGAGATGGTGCCGGGATAACAGGGATACCCGTGATGAGCAGGCCGAGGGGGCTAACATGACGGTGGAGCGCATGAGGCTGTATTTTGACAGATGGGAGGCCATCCCTGAGTCCGCTGTCGCCTTCTTTCCTTGGCGGGGTTTGGGCATTGATCACGCCTACGAGTTTGCTGGTATAAGGCTACTGATGATTGGCCTTGGCGGGGGATGCTTTTACTTAGGAGAGAGAGTCTCTCGCCAGCAGGGTGGTGGCAGACTCGACGTTGTTGTCCCTTTGGACCCGCCGGCTCATATGCTTAATTCTTATGCCATTGCGGAGGAGGAGAGAGGGGAGCTCATTATTGGTCAGGATGCCTTTGACCATATGTCCTTGGAGGCTGATTATCAGGACTTCCTTGCTCGTCTCATGCCCCGGCTAATTATAGAGGGTGATCAGGCTCAGGCCTAGGGATTTGTCCACATCCCTTTTCGTCCACAGCTTGGACCAGCTTCTTTTACCTACAGCGTGGCTGAGGGAGAAGAGAATACCGAGGATATTCCCGCACAGTATGACATGCCTGAGGAACTCTTACCTCCTGCCGACGCGACCATGGTATGATTTATGACCCTTCTTCCGTAATTTCCATCATTTTACCATTTCATCTATCTGTTTATCATTTATCTAAAGATTTTGATATCTTTATTTGTTTCTTGTCAACAGGTGCCCATTACTGAGTATAGAGAGTTCGCGGGATGGCTTGCCCAGTTCATGGCCTATGCCAAGAGGATGAAGAGAGAGACAGCGGGGCTGCTCGGACGGTTGGCTCAGCAGACGGCGGAGCTAGCTTCTTGCGGGAAGAGGCCTCGGACTGACGGATGATAGTGTGGCAGTGGCGACACGTCCTAGATAGGATTCCCCCATTCTCCCCTTTTGTTGATGATGTATTTGTTGCCTCGGCGTAGGCAAAGACAATTTTTCCTTTCTTTGATTTGTACCTATGCAACAATTATTTCCTAACTCTAGCACACAATACATTTGTATGTGATGAATGAACTGTTTTGGATGGATTTTTGAGGTGATTGAGACATGTTTTGACTTGTCGAGCAACCTGAAATCTGAGCAGAGTTTCTGTTGTTCTGAACTGGGAGATGCCTCGTACGAGACATCGATGTCTCGTACGAGCCATCCTTTCATTCTGCGGTTGTTTCTCCTTTTTTTTCGAGGATTTGGTGTCCAAACTTGTATATAAACACCTCTAGTCCGTCCTAGAATACCATGCAGCCTTGAATCAGGTCTAGGAACCTTTCTTTTGGAGTAGAATTCTCAACCTTTTGCTCTCAATGGCCCTAAGTAAGTCCGTCCCTTCATCAATAATTGTTGATGAGTTCTCCTTGGACTTAGGGTTAGTGGAACGCTACAAGGGTGATTTAGCAACGTTCTTTCGTTCATTCAATAAACCTCGCCAAGAGAGATTTGTGGAGATGTTTAGGTTTAAGATCCTTTTCACCTTGAAGAATCTAAAGCCGGAATGGGACCTCTTAAAGGGAGTTTGTTGGGTATGCTTATTTCTTAACCCTCCCAATTATGTTAGAATTGATTGAGACCATCACCTAAGTTTTTTTTATGGACTTTAGGATCTTATGTAAGAAGTTTTATAACTTCAACTTTCAGCTAAGTCCACTTTTTAGAATAGGCTTAGTGGTTAGGGCTTATGCTTAGAATTGAGATTTCAATTTCTGAAGACCAAGTATAATGCGCAGAGGATTCCATGCGCAGCGAAGAGCATTCCATGCGCAGCGCAGAGCATTCCATGCGCAGCCCAGAGCATCATCTGCTCATCTTCATGCGCCGTGAACATTTGCTCATTTCCATGCGCAGAACATTATCTGCTCGCTTTCATGTGGAGAACAACACTTGCTTAGTTTTCATGAGCAGAACGTCTGCACATTCTCTATACGCATGACTTCTATGAGCAGAGCAGATTAACTTGGTCCTTATGCTTATCTTTCAACAACCTCATATTCTTGAAGCTTGGAAAGCGCTTGTGCTTAATTTCAAGATTTGAAGAAGACCAAGGAGCAAGCAAGAAGACCATGCGCAGATCATCATCTGCGCATCCATCACTTGCGCATGACTCCCATGCGTAGGTCCTTCTGTCCTGATCCTTAACACTTCATCAGTTCTCTTAACTTTGGATTTGAGGTCTCATGTGCAAATGACTAAAGGATGCGCATGACTCTCATGCGCAGCACATCTTATGCGCACTCAATGCTCATGGCTTCCATGCGCGCGCATACTTGCCTTAGTCAATTCTCTCATTTCCTGACCTCACCTTTTAGAAGCTTGGAAAGCGTCATAACAAGCTACGCTTTTTGAAATGAGCTAAAGTGCTGATGTGTACATACGACAAATCAAACACACTCAGCATACACGTAGATGGAGACTCGCCTCATGTTTGAAATTCAAAATGAAGACAGCTGTCATCCTTCTAGAAGAAGTTTGAAGCTTATCCACTTGCTCTGTCTCCAAGGCTATAAAGGACAGCTGCGCACCAATCACATTGTGACAGCTCATCAACCTTGCTCAGAGCTCTAACGGCTAGTTTTTGAAGCTCCACTATAAATAGCCTGCTCATCCTCATTTTCCAAGTGGTATGTGAATTGCTTGAGTTTTGCTTCCAAAGAGAAACTCTGAAGATTTGAAGATTGCTTGCTCATTTCCAGAATTCCAAGATCAACCTTCATACCTTCATACTTAATCCAAGCCCAGATTCTATAAGCCTTGTATCACCCAGAATATCTTGTGCTCTCCATCTCTTAGATTCAAAGAGCCCAGATTTCTGTCACACACACACCTCTTAAAGCTTTGATCATATCGATCTAACTTCTTGAGATACACCGGTTTAGTCTAGGAGTTGTTCTTCATAGATTGTAGATCTTTGAATTAGTTTGTTCTACATTGTTGTAACTTGTAACTCTCTCATATAATAAGATCTCATTAGAAAATCTAAGACTAACCATCTTGGTAGAGGACATAGATCTTTTCCCGATCGAACCTCTCCAAATAGCTTGTCTTTATATTCTGCTTTGCATATTACTTTCAAGCTTTTCTAATATATTGCTTTGTTTGATCTTTGTAGATTGTTTTGCATCGTTTGCATTGTGTTTGTTTGCTTTCTGCCTAAGTATCATTTTTGCGCCACTCTTTAGCCAAAACATAGCGCGCGCGTTTTACACTTCTGCGCATCTCCCTGCGCATAAGTGATTGCTTTAAATTTCCGCTGTGCATTTCACACTCTCATTGCGCGCTATACTTAGCCAAAGTTAGAGCTGTGCGCATTTGCCATTGCTTTGCAAAAGGGTTTGAAAATAATTTTAAATCGCTATTCACCCCCCCCCCCCTCTAGCAATTTTCATACCCTTGTTGCCCTTCTGGGACCAACAAGTGGTATCAGAGCGAACACCTTCATAAAACTTGTATTTGTTTTTCAAGCTTAACAGCTTGGGTGCCGATTCAAGATGGCTTCAAAATCTTGGGCAATGGCTAACTATTCACATGTTCCAGTGCTGAATGAAGATCACTTCGAAATCTGGAAGCACTGCATGCTCACTCATTTTTCTTCCATCGACGAGATCCTCCATGACATCGTTCTTGAAGGACCCTACATCCCCATGAAGGCTAATCCTGATGCTGCTACCAACAAGGACAATCCTACAATCAAGAAGGCCAAAGAGGAATGGACCTATGAAGAAAAGAAATGGGTTGGCTATGATGGAAGAGCAAGAAACATCATTCTTAGCACTCTAGACCTCTCCACGCACAATCAAATTGTGAGCGGTGGAACTGCAAAGGATCTATGGGATGCTATTGAAGGCTATGTGAATGGTGACAAAGTAAGCAAGGAAAACAAAAGATTTGTGGTGCAAAGAAAATTCAACTGCTTCATGAGAAAGGATGGTGAAACCTTGAGACAAACTTATGATCGCTTCTGTGCTGTTGTAAACTCTTGTAAATCTCTTGGAACTACTTTCACCAATAAAGAAGTCAACTCTCAATTCTTAGATGCGCTAGGTTCCAGATATGTTCACAAGGCAAGTCATCTGGAAGATTCTGGATTTTTAGATACTTGGCCTCTGCGCAGCTTATACGCTAACTTAAAAGTGTATGAGCTAAAGCTTGATCGAATCGACGAAACTGAAGGCAAAGGAAAACTTGTTTCCTATGTTGCGCAAAAGGAACCTGCGCCTGCTCAAACCTCAGACAAAGTCTCCACTTCTTCTCTACTTGAAATGGATGATGATGATTTCGCTATGTTTGTTAAGCGATTCCAAAAATTCAGGAAATTCTCAAAACCTGGATCTTCAAGTATTACTCCTGCAAAGTTCTCTCGTGAATGAGACTCAATTAAAGATGACTTGGTTTGCTACAACTGTAGAAAGCCTGGTCATTTTGCATCAAAATGCCCTACTTCAAGATTTGAGTACATGAAGAGGAATCCTGCGCAGAGATTTTCAAAGCAGCGCGGAATGGTTGCTGAAGAAGACCCTGCTGAGAAGTAACTCAAGACCTGGATAGAGACTGACACTGAAGACAGTGATGATGATGACTCTGAGGATGGACTGCTCTGCTTAATGGCTAATGCTGATAGCGATTCAGACAATGATCCTGATATAGACACAAAGACTGCGCCAATGACAATTCAGAAGAAAGGTCCCACTATCACTGAACTGGCAGAAATGGGACATCTAACTCCAACCAGACAGAATGGCAAGTACTTATTTGCCAGAGCAGACCTAACGAAGAAATTTGGAGCTGCGCCAACACGCAAAGAATCTCTTGAAATTCCTGCTGAAATTGTAATAGAAAAGGATGACTCTGCTGCTGAGCGCGAGTCTATTTTTCAGCAAGCTGAAAAGGTAATCAAAAGATTCAATTCTATGAAAGAAGCAGTGGACTTATCAATTGGAGAAATTTCACAGCTTAAGACGGAGAAAACTCTTTTAAAATCTGAGATCACCCTCCTTAAGGAGCAGATTAAGAGCATGACTCCTCTTACTGAAAATAACCGTTTCTTGACAGATCAAAATGCGTTATTTAAAGTAAGAAACGAAGAATTGGCTGCTCAAGTAGATGATCTCACAAAGATCACTGATGAGTGGACCAAATCTCGTGTCACTATGGATCAAATTCTAGAATCCCAAAAAGCCAGTGGAGATAAGGAAGGCTTGGGGTTCTCAACTAGTGACAACTTTAAATGCGCAGTTTGCTCTGAAAAGGAAAATGAATTTACACCACAGCAAACTATTGAAATTCCTAAAGCAAAGCATTCTGCTTCAATGGGTAAAGGACAGGAGAAAGTCCAGAGACAAAATTTCCATTATGTCTACCCAAAGAAGCAAACTGGAAAAGCCAAGGGTAAGGCTAAAGTTGAATCTGCGCTTGACAACGCACCTTTTGATATCTGTTACGCTTATCCTTCGAATGTCAAATCTGTGCATAAGGGTCATGCGCATGAAAGCCATGCGCCTCTACGCCAGATGCGCATACTTAAGAAAAGCGCACCAAAACTTCAAAAGATGATGTTTGTCAAAGCAAATTCATCTGCTCCAGTAAAGAATGCTGCGCTAAAGAAAAGTAAAGAGTTTGTAAAAACCCAATCTATAAGTGGCTTTCATCATTGTGTTGTGTGTGATGGTTTAGGTCACAAGGCTACAGAATGCCTTTTGCGATTTACTCCTAATGCAAAGGGACGTAAAAATCCTAAGGTCAGACAGGAATGGGTTGTCAAAAGTTGCTAACTCTAGGACCCAAGAATAAAGGGGACCTGCATTTTTAATGTCTATTTTTCAGGTCTCCTGCTTCACTGCGCACTCTTCACAAGCTAAAGCGCATATATGGTACCTCGACAATGGATGTTCTAGACACATGACTGGAGATGTCACCGCTCTTGAATATGTGCATGAAGGAAGAGGTCCGTCAGTAACTTTTGGAGATAACAACAAAGGGCACATAGTTGGATATGGAAGAATCAGAAAAGATAAAGTATGCATTGAGAAAGTTGCGCTCATAGAAGGTCTCAAGCACAACCTGCTCTCCATATCACAATTCTGCGATAAAGGTTTGGAATGTCACTTCACTGCAACGCACTGCTATATCAAAGATGGCATATCCGGACTAACTTTGCTCACAGGGACTCGTAAGACTAATGTTTACATTATTGATCTTACTGCTATAGATTCTATCACTAATCTCTGTTTTGTAGCAAAGAATGTAAGTGAAAGCAGCTGGCTATGGCATAAGCGATTAAGTCATTTGAACTTCAAGTATTTGGCTAAGCTAGAAAGGGAAAATCTTGTCAAAGGACTTCCCAAAGTAGCTGACCATCATGACAGAAAATGCGCAGCATGCCAGCTCGGTAAACAACCTAAGCAGTCTTTCTCCAGCAAGATTGCCTCCTCAACTTCCAAATGTTTACAACTGCTTCACATAGACTTGTTTGGACCGGTCACCACTGCAAGAATTGGAGGAAACAAATATACTTTAGTTGTGGTGGATGACTACTCAAGATACACATGGGTCGAAATGATGATATCCAAAGAAGACTGCTATGATATCTTGACTGCTCTCTTTCGAAAGCTCCAAACTCAAAAGGAAGACGACATCGTGAGCATGAGATCAGACAATGGAACTGAATTCAAGAATAACGGTGTTGCGCAATACTGCGATGACCATGGAATTGATCACAATTTTTCTGCTGCTGGAGTTCCTCAACAAAATGGCGTTGTGGAAATAAAGAATCGCACGTTGATTGAGGCTGGAAAAACAATGATAGCTAAAGCTAAGCTTCCAAAGTATTTCTGGGGAGAAGCTATCAACACTGCATGCTTTACTCAGAATAGATCCCTCATCAACAAAGCCTACAACAAGACTCTATATGAGCTATGGAGAGGAAGAGCGCCCAACATTGCTTTCTTCAAGATTTTTGGCTGCAAATGCTATATCCTCTACAATGGTAAAGATCATAGAGGTAAATTCGATGCCAAAGCAGATGAAGGTATTTTTGTTGGGTATGCCAAACATTCTAAAGCTTTTCGTGTTTTTAATAGAACTACTCTAGTAATTGTAGAATCTGTAAATGTTACTTTTGATGAGCATTCTCTCCTTGAGCCACATTTGGCTCCAAATGATTCTGATGATTCTGATGAGAATGTTGAGATAGGTACGTAGCCACAAAATGCACATGCGCAGAATGATAATCAAGTTAATCAAAATCAGAATCAAGGAAGTCCATCTCATGCGCCAATGTCAGATGCTGCGCCAGAAGTTATAACTCCTGATGCGCAGACACCCCCTCCTGCGCATGAAGTTTCTCCGCTTCAGCAAATTACTTTTGATGATCTTGATGCTGAAGAAAATGAAGTACCTATTGAAGATCTTCGTATTCCTACTACTCAACCCAACTTACCCCCTGAGGTTCGTGAAGTTAGAGATCATCCAACTTCAAACATCATTGGTGATCTCAATGTAGGGGTTCGTACTAGGAGAGCATCAAACTTTGATGATGAATATCACTCCTTTATCTCTCAAATCGAACCAAATAAGATTGATGAAGCGCTCCAAGATTCAAGCTGGGTTACTGCTATGCAAGAAGAGCTTAACCAATTTAAGCGCTGCAAGGTTTGGACCTTAGTACCCAGACCTCATGACCAAGGAGTTATTGGTACAAAATGGGTATTCAGAAACAAGATGGATGGGAATGGAAGCATCATAAGAAACAAAGCAAGGTTGGTTGCGCAAGGCTATAGGCAAGAGGAAGGAATCTATTACGATGAAACGTTTGCGCCTGTAGCAAGGCTAGAAGCTATCAGAATTTTCTTAGCTTATGCCTCTCACAAGAAATTCAAGCTTTATCAAATGGATGTGAAGAGCGCATTTCTCAACGGAGAACTCCAAGAGACGGTATACGTAGCTCAACCACCTGGATTTGAAGATAGCAGATTTTCAAATCATGTCTTCAAGCTTCAAAAAGCTTTGTATAGACTTAAGCAAGCTCCAAGAGCATGGTACGATACGCTATCCAAATTCCTACTAGAGAAAGGCTTCAAGCGCGGTAAAATCGATACAGCTCTTTTTATTGCTAAGTATAATGATCATTCTTTACTTGTTCAAATTTATGTCGATGATATTATATTTGGTTCTACTAATGAGTTACTTTGTAAGCGATTTGAGAAGCTCATGAAAAGCAAGTTTGAGATGAGCATGATTGGAGAACTCACATTCTTCCTCGGGCTTCAAATCAAGCAATTGAATGATGGCATCTTCATAAATCAATCCAAGTACACAAGGGACTTAATCAAGAAATTTGGACTTGAGAATGCTAAAGCATACGACACTACAATGGCCACAGGCAACAAACTTGACAAAGACTTGAAAGGTAAGAAAGTTGATCAAACTTTATATCGAGGTATGATTGGCTCTCTCCTTTATCTTACTGCAAGTAGGCCAGATATTATGTTTAGTGTTTGTGTCTGTGCGCGCTATCAAGCGGACCCTAGAGAAGCGCATTTAACTGATGTTAAACGCATTATTCGTTATCTTTCTAGAACTGTTAACCTTAGACTTTGGTACACCAAAGATTCGAATTTCAATTTGCTAGGTTATTCAGATGCAGATTACGCAGCATGCACAATTGACAGGAAGAGCACAAGTGGAACTTGTCATGTCGCGACCCCGGACCCCGCGGGCCCCGGGACCGCGAGCTGGACGTCGACTCTAAAACCAAAACTCAGAAATACTGAAGTTAAAAATTTCAATTGATACCAAAAGGGCGAAGAACCAAAGTTTTACAAAACCATGTTTGATAAAATTCAATTACAACTAACATAAACTTCCACAAGTTTATGCCCAACAAAATACAAATATACAATTCTTAGTGACGTCATTGATTGGTACAACTATCCCAAAATGGTTACACATTTACATAATGTAACCCAACCTATATCAACCTTCCCCAAAAGAATGTATCCACACTCGACGTCCTCTTTCTCGTGATCAGCGAGACTATTCCTTAGCACCTGGGGGGGGGGGTTAAGGAAAAACAAAGATAAAAGAAAAGGGGGTGAGATAAATCTCAATAAGTTACTAATGCAACTACATGACATGCTATGATGCAATATACAATAAGAAATAATAAATATCACATAGCACATAGCATTTAGCATGTATCAGATAGCAGCGGAAATAAACACATAACAAAGGATATAGCCAAGGTTTTCCAAACCGGAACATCCAAATAAAGGATCGCTGCGCAGCTTCAATAATCAACAAATCATCTTCTTCATAATAGCATGAAAGCCGAAGAGAAAACCCCGGTACCGGAACCAATAACCATAAAAGTGTCACAAAGGACAAGGACCATGACACAAAGTCATGCCCGCTAGCTAGATACATTCACAAAGGAACGCTAACTTATCCTTTCCAAGGCCAATCTGGAGAAGGGGTATAGTAAGGGCAAAACAATGGTCAACATTATAATGGACTTGGCTGTGCCATTATAATCCTTCCCATCGCCCGATGCAACAAATATGCCAGCTGGGCTTTCAAATAAATGCTAAGTAATAATAATTTAGCATGAATAAACAACTTAAGGTTCCAAAGTAGGGAACCTATCCAATTTAATCACCACAAAGGTAAACCAAAACAAACCTCACATCAAAGATGAACCACATTCCCAAATTGATACTTAATCAAATTCCATATCGTATTTATTCACAAAAGAATCAAATCCAATCAATAAAGTGTTCCAACAATGACAATTAATACTTAATTAATTTCAAACACAAACTTGATCACAAAGGACTCAATTCTATCACTAGAGTGTACTACAATGTTCGCTAAGGTCAACTAGAAGGACACCCAAGATTTGGATCAAAACGCGTCCTTCCTTCACACAATTTTAACAAATGTAAATTTTCAGGGGTTCTGTGCGGCCGCCCAAAGTGGGATGTGCGGTCGCCCAAAAAGCCTCAAAACAAGAACAAAAGCTTTCAGAAAGATGCGCGGTCGCCCAGGAAGTTTTGTGCGGCCGCCCAAGATTCTGAATTTTCCAGAAATCGGGAAGAACAACATGGGTTCTTCCATTTTCAAACCCAAAACACATTCAACCCAAAATCCAACCTTCCAACTCACATACTAATGTACCAAAACGACTAATAAGTCTAAAAAGACTCATACAACAACATTTTACAATCAAAATCAAGAATCAAACCCCACATTCAAGATTTCACCATTTTTGATCAAAACCCAAAATAAATTCTCAATAAATTCAAAACCCAACCAAACTTCAAATATAACACATCAAACATTATCTAAACATGATATGAACATTTTAGCATTAAAATGGGGGAAAAGTAACTTACTTGAATTTTCTCAAAGTTGATGGATTTCAAATCTTTTTGATTCTACGCGATCCTATCGACGATCTAAACAATGTTCACGTTTTAAGAAATGAATAATAATGAGAGGAAGAAGGAGTAAATGAAGAGAGAAGTAAAGAGAAGAAAAACTTACCCAAGGGAGGAGAGAGAGAGAGAAGTTGCTGGGAGAAGAATGGAGGTGGAGTGTGAGAATGGTGAGGGAGGTGAGGGGAGTAGGGAGGGAGTATGAAAAATGTTTAAAAGATTTACACTTAGGCCCCTTTTCTCACCCTATACACACACACTACTCCATACTAACAATTAAGACCCAACACTTCTACACTAACACAAATGACCCAAATAAAATGCTAGGCATAATTATTATAACACATAAAATGCACACATAATTATTTAAATAAATAATAATCTAAATAAATAAATAAGCAAATAATTAAATAAAAATAATTTAATTACTAATAAAAATAGAGCCTATATTTTGGGTCGTGACATTCACTCCCCCTTAAAGAAAATTCGACCCGAATTTTAACGAGACTCACCTTAAACAAAAAGCCACGGAAATTTCCTCTCGATCTCATCACGAAGCTCCCACGTCGATTCCTCGATGTTATGATTTCTCCAAAGGACTCGAACCAATGAAATACTTTTACTCCTCAACTCTTGGACTTTGGTATCTAAGATCCGAACCGGTCGTTCCTCATAAGACATATCGGGCTCAATATCCTCCGGTATCCTCGGTAACACGTGAGATGGGTCATGAACATACTTCCGAAGCATAGAAACGTGGAACACGTTGTGCAACCGGTCTAAGGATGGCGGTAACGCGAGACGATACGCTAGAAGTCCAACCTTTCCCAAAATCTCAAACGGACCAATAAACCTCGGAGCCAATTTACCTTTCTTCCCAAACCTACGAATACCCACCTTCGGAGACACTTTCAAGAATACCAAATCACCAATCTGAAAACTAAGATCTCGCCTTCGGTTATCTGCGTAGCTCTTATGTCGACTCTGAGCTGTCTTCAATCGATCCCGGATAACTCTAACCTTTTCAACTGAATCCTGAAGCAAATCAATACCCAAAACTTTCGCTTCACCAACCTCATCCCAACAATTAGGCGATCTACACTTCCTCCCAAACAAGGCCTCAAACGGTGCCATCTCGATACTAGCCTGATAACTGTTGTTGTAAGAGAACTCCACTAACGGTAGGTGCGAATCCCAAGAATCGGAGAAGTCTATCGAGCACGCTCGCAACATATCCTCAAGAATCTGAATCGTCCTCTCGGATTGACCGTCGGTCTGGGGATGAAAAGATGTACTGAATCGCAAATCTGTACCCAAAGCTTCTTGAAACGCCTTCCAGAATCTAGAAGTGAACCTCGGGTCTCGATCTGACACAATGCTAACCGGAACTCCATGCAATCTAACAATCTCATCAATATAAAGGGTCGCAAGCTTCTCCATCGAATACCTGATGTCAATAGGCAAGAAATGCGCACTCTTGGTCAATCTATCCACTATTACCCAAACACTGTCATACTTCCTTCGGGTACGAGGCAGTCCCGTAACGAAATCCATAGTCACATGCTCCCATTTCCACTCGGGAATCTCTAACGGCTGAAGTAATCCCGCGGGTCTCTGATGCTCGGCTTTGACCTGCTGACACGTTAAACACCTCGATACATACTCGGCTATTTCCCTTTTCATATTAATCCACCAAAACTGTTGCTTCAAATCCTGATACATCTTCGTACTACCCGGATGAATAGTATACCTCGATTTGTGGCCCTCATCAAGAACTCTCTGTTTAATTCCATCAACATCCGGAACACACAAACGACCACGGAAAGTCAAAACTCCACTCGAACTCAAAGAAAAATCCTCGAAGTTCTTCTCTTTCAGTTTACCTTCACTAACTCGGGATCTTCTTTCTGAGCTTCCTATATTCTTTGAATTAGGGTCGGAGACACCCTAATATTCGCAAAATAGCCCCGTGTCTCGACTCACGAGGAGACCAATCTCGAACATCCTCAAGCATTTTCCACTCTCGAACCATCATCGAAGCCACATAAGATTTTCTACTAATCGCATCGGCTACCACATTCGCCTTTCCCGGGTGATAAGAAATAGCACAATCGTAATCCTTCAACAATTCCATCCATCGGCGCTGTCTATTATTCAACTCTTTCTGGGAGAAAAGGTACTTCAAACTCTTGTGATCCGTAAAAATCTCGAACTTCGCTCCATAAAGATAGTGCTTCCACTTGTGCAACGCAAATACAATAGCCGCTAACTCCATATCATGAGTCGGGTAATTCTGCTCACTAGGGGTCAACTTCCTCGAAGCATACGCAATTACTTTCCCATTCTGCATCAACACACAACCCAAACCCTCTTTCGAAGCATCACTATAAATCACTAGGCCATCGCTCCCATTAGGTAAACTCAAGATCGGTGCTGTAGTCAACCTCTTCTTCAGTTCCTCGAAACTCTTGTCACATTTCTTGGTCCACACAAACGGAACATTCTTCCGGGTCAACTGAGTCATCGGAGTAGCAATCCTCGAAAATCCCTCAATAAATCTTCAGTAATATCCGGCTAAACCAAGAAAGCTTCTAACCTCTGTCACTGATTCGGGTCTCTTCCAATCCACTATAGCTTCAATCTTCGAAGGATCCACCGAAATCCCATCTTTAGAAATCACATGACCCAAAAATGACACCCTCTCGAGCCAAAATTCGCATTTGCTAAACTTCGCAAATAATTTCTCCCTTGCAAGAGCGGATAAAACTGTCCTCAAATGCTGCTCGTGCTCATCTCGAGATTTCGAATAAACAAGAATGTCGTCGATGAAAACCACCACGAACGAATCAAGATAGGGATGGAAAATCCGGTTCATCAAATCCATAAATACTGCCGGCGCGTTAGTCAACCCAAACGGCATAACCAAGAACTCGTAATGACCATACCGAGTGCGAAAAGCAGTCTTCGGAATATCCTCCGATCGAACCTTCAACTGATGGTACCCACTCCTCAAATCAAGTTTGGAAAACACAACGGACCCTTGAAGCTGAACAAATAAATCATCTATGTGCGGTAGAGGATACTTATTCTTCACCGTAACCTGATTCAACTTTCTGTAATCGATGCACAATCTCAACGAACCATCTTTCTTCCGCACGAATAAAACCGGTGCTCCCCACGGGGAAACACTAGGGCGGATAAACCCTCTATCAAGCAACTCTTGCAACTGAACTTTCAATTCCTTCAATTCTGCGGGAGCTAATCTATAAGGCGCTTTCGAAATCGGAGCCGTACCCGGAAAAAGGTCTATACAAAATTCTATCTCACGATCGGGAGGCATCTCATACTCGGTAGAGAAAACATCGGGAAATTCCCGAACTACCCGAACACTATCAAAACTAGGGGATTCCTTCCTAGTATCAAGAACACTAGCAAAATACCCCTCACAACCACTATGCAATAACTTTCTCGCTTTCATAAAAGAAATTAAGCGAACCCTTCTACTCAGAGGACTAGCCTCAAACACAAATTTAGGCACATCGGGAATAGAAAAAGTAACAGTTTTCTTACGGCAATCAACAGAAGCATGAAACTTGCTCAATCAATCCATACCCAAAATGACATCAAAGTCTTGGATAGGAAGAATTACCAAATCCGGACAAAGGACTCGACCACACATAACCACAACACAAGCACGAAAGACTCGATCAGAAATCAAGCATTCTCCTATAGGGGTCGACACCTCTAGCACGTACGGTAAAGACTCGAATGCAGCATTTAACATGGAAGCAAATTGCACAGAAATGTATGAATGAGATGATCCTGGATCTACTAACGCTCGTGCGCTCACATTAGACACAGAAACAATACCTCCAATAACGGATGGATCATCAGTAGCTTGTTGTTGATTCATTGCAAACACTTTCCCTTGGACCTTGGGCTTCCCGGCGGCATCCCTTTTCTGACCCTGATTAATACTAACCCCTGACCCGGATGACTGTCCTCGGTGCCTCGTGCAATCTCTCGCAAAGTGCCCCATTTCACCACAATTGATACACTTGCCTTGCTTTTTCCAACACCTATCCTCCGCATGGCCTACCTTTTGAAAAAAGGTACAAGGCTTCCTAATTTGGCTCCCATGGTTCCCGGAAGTGGTAACCGGGTTCCTTGGGATCGGTTGCCCTCGGGACTGAGATTGTCCCCCAAAGTTACCTCGATTTTCAATCCTTGGTTGTGACTTGCTCTGCGCTCCTTGCTTACTCGGGTTGGCCACCTCGGTCTTCCGCTTATGTTCCCCAATATCTTGCTCTATCAAATAGGCTCGGTCCACCGCATCTTGGAATGTCACTATCCGTTGGGCAATCAGTTGAGTACGGATGGAGGTCTTCAATCCCCGAATAAATCTCATAGCCTTTTGTTCCTCGGTCCTCACCAAATAGTCGCAATACCGGGCTAATTCTATGAACTTAGCCGAGTATTGTGCTATAGACAACAAACCTTGCTCTAGGTTGAGTAGCTCGATCTCCTTTCGGTTTTGATCAACAACCGGAATGAAATGCTCCTTGAATTTGCGCACGAACAACTCCCACGCATACACCGTGCGAGTATCATCCCAAGTAGCTTTAACACCTTTCCACCAATGCTCGGCGGCTCCCACAAGCTTGTAAGCTTCGAACCGGACCTTGTCCTCATCCGAACACCCAAATACATCATAAATCTTCTCCATAGACTCAATCCATAACTCAGCTTTCCGAACATCGGGTTCCCCATTGAATTCAACCGGTTTAAGTTTGAGAAATTTCTCCAATCCATAACGAGGTGGTGCTTGTTCTACCCTCGGACCTTGATCATGTATGGCCTTCATGGCCGCCTCGAACATGCCTTGAAACATAGCACGTGCTTCTTCCCTTGTATCATTCTGATTCTGTGCCCCACTAGTACCTCCTCTGTTTCTTCTTCCAGACATTGCGAGTAATTACCCTGCATAAAACATCAACCGTTAATCACTCCGCACACTACTACCCACCTAGGTCATACTAATACACCTAGACTTATACTTAGAGCTAATGCCATAGCTCTGATAACAACTGATGTTAAACGCATTATTCGTTATCTTTCTAGAACTGTTAACCTTAGACTTTGGTACACCAAAGATTCGAATTTCAATTTGCTAGGTTATTCAGATGCAGATTACGCAGCATGCACAATTGACAGGAAGAGCACAAGTGGAACTTGTCATGTCGCGACCCCGGACCCCGCGGGCCCCGGGACCGCGAGCTGGACGTCGACTCTAAAACCAAAACTCAGAAATACTGAAGTTAAAAATTTCAATTGATACCAAAAGGGCGAAGAACCAAAGTTTTACAAAACCATGTTTGATAAAATTCAATTACAACTAACATAAACTTCCACAAGTTTATGCCCAACAAAATACAAATATACAATTCTTAGTGACGTCATTGATTGGTACAACTATCCCAAAATGGTTACACATTTACATAATGTAACCCAACCTATATCAACCTTCCCCAAAAGAATGTATCCACACTCGACGTCCTCTTTCTCGTGATCAGCGAGACTATTCCTTAGCACCTGGGGGGGGGGGTTAAGGAAAAACAAAGATAAAAGAAAAGGGGGTGAGATAAATCTCAATAAGTTACTAATGCAACTACATGACATGCTATGATGCAAGATACAATAAGCAATAATAAATATCACATAGCACATAGCATTTAGCATGTATCAGATAGCAGCGGAAATAAACACATAACAAAGGATATATCCAAGGTTTTCCAAACCGGAACATCCAAATAAAGGATCGCTGCGCAGCTTCAATAATCAACAAATCATCATCTTCATAATAGCATGAAAGCCGAAGAGAAAACCCCGGTACCGGAACCAATAACCATAAAAGTGTCACAAAGGACAAGGACCATGACACAAAGTCATGCCCGCTAGCTAGATACATTCACAAAGGAACGCTAACTTATCCTTTCCAAGGCCAATCTGGAGAAGGGGTATAGTAAGGGCAAAACAATGGTCAACATTATAATGGACTTGGCTGTGCCATTATAATCCTTCCCATCGCCCGATGCAACAAATATGCCAGCTGGGCTTTCAAATAAATGCTAAGTAATAATAATTTAGCATGAATAAACAACTTAAGGTTCCAAAGTAGGGAACCTATCCAATTTAATCACCACAAAGGTAAACCAAAACAAACCTCACATCAAAGATGAACCACATTCCCAAATTGATACTTAATCAAATTCCATATCGTATTTATTCACAAAAGAATCAAATCCAATCAATAAAGTGTTCCAACAATGACAATTAATACTTAATTAATTTCAAACACAAACTTGATCACAAAGGACTCAATTCTATCACTAGAGTGTACTACAATGTTCGCTAAGGTCAACTAGAAGGACACCCAAGATTTGGATCAAAACGCGTCCTTCCTTCACACAATTTTAACAAATGTAAATTTTCAGGGGTTCTGTGCGGCCGCCCAAAGTGGGATGTGCGGTCGCCCAAAAAGCCTCAAAACAAGAACAAAAGCTTTCAGAAAGATGCGCGGTCGCCCAGGAAGTTTTGTGCGGCCGCCCAAGATTCTGAATTTTCCAGAAATCGGGAAGAACAACATGGGTTCTTCCATTTTCAAACCCAAAACACATTCAACCCAAAATCCAACCTTCCAACTCACATACTAATGTACCAAAACGACTAATAAGTCTAAAAAGACTCATACAACAACATTTTACAATCAAAATCAAGAATCAAACCTCACATTCAAGATTTCACCATTTTTGATCAAAACCCAAAATAAATTCTCAATAAATTCAAAACCCAACCAAACTTCAAATATAACACATCAAACATTATCTAAACATGATATGAACATTTTAGCATTAAAATGGGGGAAAAGTAACTTACTTGAATTTTCTCAAAGTTGATGGATTTCAAATCTTTTTGATTCTACGCGATCCTATCGACGATCTAAACAATGTTCACGTTTTAAGAAATGAATAATAATGAGAGGAAGAAGGAGTAAATGAAGAGAGAAGTAAAGAGAAGAAAAACTTACCCAAGGGAGGAGAGAGAGAGAGAAGTTGCTGGGAGAAGAATGGAGGTGGAGTGTGAGAATGGTGAGGGAGGTGAGGGGAGTAGGGAGGGAGTATGAAAAATGTTTAAAAGATTTACACTTAGGCCCCTTTTCTCACCCTATACACACACACTACTCCATACTAACAATTAAGACCCAACACTTCTACACTAACACAAATGACCCAAATAAAATGCTAGGCATAATTATTATAACACATAAAATGCACACATAATTATTTAAATAAATAATAATCTAAATAAATAAATAAGCAAATAATTAAATAAAAATCATTTAATTACTAATAAAAATAGAGCCTATATTTCGGGTCGTGACATTCACTCCCCCTTAAAGAAAATTCGACCCGAATTTTAACGAGACTCACCTTAAACAAAAAGCCACGGAAATTTCCTCTCGATCTCATCACGAAGCTCCCACGTCGATTCCTCGATGTTATGATTTCTCCAAAGGACTCGAACCAATGAAATACTTTTACTCCTTAACTCTTGGACTTTGGTATCTAAGATCCGAACCGGTCGTTCCTCATAAGACATATCGGGCTCAATATCCTCCGGTATCCTCGGTAACACGTGAGATGGGTCATGAACATACTTCCGAATCATAGAAACGTGGAACACGTTGTGCAACCGGTCTAAGGATGGCGGTAACGCGAGACGATACGCTAGAAGTCCAACCTTTCCCAAAATCTCAAACGGACCAATAAACCTCGGAGCCAATTTACCTTTCTTCCCAAACCTACGAATACCCACCTTCGGAGACACTTTCAAGAATACCAAATCACCAATCTGAAAACTAAGATCTCGCCTTCGGTTATCTGCGTAGCTCTTATGTCGACTCTGAGCTGTCTTCAATCGATCCCGGATAACTCTAACCTTTTCAACTGAATCCTGAAGCAAATCAATACCCAAAACTTTCGCTTCACCGACCTCATCCCAACAATTAGGCGATCTACACTTCCTCCCAAACAAGGCCTCAAACGGTGCCATCTCGATACTAGCCTGATAACTGTTGTTGTAAGAGAACTCCACTAACGGTAGGTGCGAATCCCAAGAATCGGAGAAGTCTATCGAGCACGCTCGCAACATATCCTCAAGAATCTGAATCGTCCTCTCGGATTGACCGTCGGTCTGGGGATGAAAAGATGTACTGAATCGCAAATCTGTACCCAAAGCTTCTTGAAACGCCTTCCAGAATCTAGAAGTGAACCTCGGGTCTCGATCTGACACAATGCTAACCGGAACTCCATGCAATCTAACAATCTCATCAATATAAAGGGTCGCAAGCTTCTCCATCGAATACCTGATGTCAATAGGCAAGAAATGGGCACTCTTGGTCAATCTATCCACTATTACCCAAACACTGTCATACTTCCTTCGGGTACGAGGCAGTCCCGTAACGAAATCCATAGTCACATGCTCCCATTTCCACTCGGGAATATCTAACGGCTGAAGTAATCCCGCGGGTCTCTGATGCTCGGCTTTGACCTGCTGACACGTTAAACACCTCGATACATACTCGGCTATTTCCCTTTTCATATTAATCCACCAAAACTGTTGCTTCAAATCCTGATACATCTTCGTACTACCTAGATGAATAGTATACCTCGATTTGTGGCCCTCATCAAGAACTCTCTGTTTAATTCCATCAACATCCGGAACACACAAACGACCACGGAAAGTCAAAACTCCACTCGAACTCAAAGAAAAATCCTCGAAGTTCTTCTCTTTCAGTTTACCTATTACCTTCACTAACTCGGGATCTTCTTTCTGAGCTTCCTATATTCTTTGAATTAGGGTCGGAGACACCCTAATATTCGCAAAAATAGCCCCGTGTCTCGACTCACGAGGAGACCAATCTCGAACATCCTCAAGCATTTTCCACTCTCGAACCATCATCGAAGCCACATAAGATTTTCTACTAATCGCATCGGCTACCACATTCGCCTTTCCCGGGTGATAAGAAATAGCACAATCGTAATCCTTCAACAATTCCATCCATCGGCGCTGTCTATTATTCAACTCTTTCTGGGAGAAAAGGTACTTCAAACTCTTGTGATCCGTAAAAATCTCGAACTTCGCTCCATAAAGATAGTGCTTCCACTTGTGCAACGCAAATACAATAGCCGCTAACTCCATATCATGAGTCGGGTAATTCTGCTCACTAGGGGTCAACTTCCTCGAAGCATACGCAATTACTTTCCCATTCTGCATCAACACACAACCCAAACCCTCTTTCGAAGCATCACTATAAATCACTAGGCCATCGCTCCCATTAGGCAAACTCAAGATCGGTGCTGTAGTCAACCTCTTCTTCAGTTCCTCGAAACTCTTGTCACATTTCTCGGTCCACACAAACGGAACATTCTTCCGGGTCAACTGAGTCATCGGAGTAGTAATCCTCGAAAATCCCTCAATAAATCTTCGGTTATATCCGGCTAAACCAAGAAAGCTTCTAACCTCTGTCACTGATTCGGGTCTCTTCCAATCCACTATAGCTTCAATCTTCGAAGGATCCACCGAAATCCCATCTTTAGAAATCACATGACCCAAAAATGACACCCTCTCGAGCCAAAATTCGCATTTGCTAAACTTCGCAAATAATTTCTCCCTTGCAAGAGCGGATAAAACTGTCCTCAAATGCTGCTCGTGCTCATCTCGAGATTTCGAATAAACAAGAATGTCGTCGATGAAAACCACCACGAACGAATCAAGATAGGGATGGAAAATCAGGTTCATCAAATCCATAAATACTGCCGGCGCGTTAGTCAACCCAAACGGCATAACCAAGAACTCGTAATGACCATACCGAGTGCGAAAAGCAGTCTTCGGAATATCCTCCGATCTAACCTTCAACTGATGGTACCCACTCCTCAAATCAAGTTTGGAAAACACAACGGACCCTTGAAGCTGAACAAATAAATCATCTATGTGCGGTAGAGGATACTTATTCTTCACCGTAACCTGATTCAACTTTCTGTAATCGATGCACAATCTCAACGAACCATCTTTCTTCCGCACGAATAAAACCGGTGCTCCCCACGGGGAAACACTAGGGCGGATAAACCCTCTATCAAGCAACTCTTGCAACTGAACTTTCAATTCCTTCAATTCTGCGGGAGCTAATCTATAAGGCGCTTTCGAAATCGGAGCCGTACCCGGAAAAAGGTCTATACAAAATTCTATCTCACGATCGGGAGGCATCTCATACTCGGTAGAGAAAACATCGGGAAATTCCCGAACTACCCGAACACTATCAAAACTAGGGGATTCCTTCCTAGTATCAAGAACACTAGCAAAATACCCCTCACAACCACTATGCAATAACTTTCTCGCTTTCATAAAAGAAATTAAGCGAACCCTTCTACTCAGAGGACTAGCCTCAAACACAAATTTAGGCACATCGGGAATAGAAAAAGTAACAGTTTTCTTACGGCAATCAACAGAAGCATGAAACTTGCTCAATCAATCCATACCCAAAATGACATCAAAGTCTTGGATAGGAAGAATTACCAAATCCGGACAAAGGACTCGACCACACATAACCACAACACAAGCACGAAAGACTCGATCAGAAATCAAGCATTCTCCTATAGGGGTCGACACCTCTAGCACGTACGGTAAAGACTCGAATGCAGCATTTAACATGGAAGCAAATTGCACAGAAATGTATGAATGAGATGATCCTGGATCTACTAACGCTCGTGCGCTCACATTAGACACAGAAACAATACCTCCAATAACGGATGGATCATCAGTAGCTTGTTGTTGATTCATTGCAAACACTTTCCCTTGGACCTTGGGCTTCCCGGCGGCATCCCTTTTCTGACCCTGATTAATACTAACCCTGACCCGGATGACTGTCCTCGGTGCCTCGTGCAATCTCTCGCAAAGTGCCCCATTTCACCACAATTGATACACTTGCCTTGCTTTTTCCAACACCTATCCTCCGCATGGCCTACCTTTTGAAAAAAGGTACAAGGCTTCCTAATTTGGCTCCCATGGTTCCCGGAAGTGGTAACCGGGTTCCTTGGGATCGGTTGCCCTCGGGACTGAGATTGTCCCCCAAAGTTACCTCGATTTTCAATCCTTGGTTGTGACTTGCTCTGCGCTCCTTGCTTACTCGGGTTGGCCACCTCGGTCTTCCGCTTATGTTCCCCAATATCTTGCTCTATCAAATAGGCTCGGTCCACCGCATCTTGGAATGTCACTATCCGTTGGGCAATCAGTTGAGTACGGATGGAGGTCTTCAATCCCCGAATAAATCTCATAGCCTTTTGTTCCTCGGTCCTCACCAAATAGTCGCAATACCGGGCTAATTCTATGAACTTAGCCGAGTATTGTGCTATAGACAACAAACCTTGCTCTAGGTTGAGTAGCTCGATCTCCTTTCGGTTTTGATCAACAACCGGAATGAAATGCTCCTTGAATCTGCGCACGAACAACTCCCACGCATACACCGTGCGAGTATCATCCCAAGTAGCTTTAACACCTTTCCACCAATGCTCGGCGGCTCCCACAAGCTTGTAAGCTTCGAACCGGACCTTGTCCTCATCCGAACACCCAAATACATCATAAATCTTCTCCATAGACTCAATCCATAACTCAGCTTTCCGAACATCGGGTTCCCCATTGAATTCAACCGGTTTAAGTTTGAGAAATTTCTCCAATCCATAACGAGGTGGTGCTTGTTCTACCCTCGGACCTTGATCATGTATGGCCTTCATGGCCGCCTCGAACATGCCTTGAAACATAGCACGTGCTTCTTCCCTTGTATCATTCTGATTCTGTGCCCCACTAGTACCTCCTCTGTTTCTTCTTCCAGACATTGCGAGTAATTACCCTGCATAAAACATCAACCGTTAATCACTCCGCACACTACTACCCACCTAGGTCATACTAATACACCTAGACTTATACTTAGAGCTAATGCCATAGCTCTGATAACAACTGATGTTAAACGCATTATTCGTTATCTTTCTAGAACTGTTAACCTTAGACTTTGGTACACCAAAGATTCGAATTTCAATTTGCTAGGTTATTCAGATGCAGATTACGCAGCATGCACAATTGACAGGAAGAGCACAAGTGGAACTTGTCATGTCGCGACCCCGGACCCCGCGGGCCCCGGGACCGCGAGCTGGACGTCGACTCTAAAACCAAAACTCAGAAATACTGAAGTTAAAAATTTCAATTGATACCAAAAGGGCGAAGAACCAAAGTTTTACAAAACCATGTTTGATAAAATTCAATTACAACTAACATAAACTTCCACAAGTTTATGCCCAACAAAATACAAATATACAATTCTTAGTGACGTCATTGATTGGTACAACTATCCCAAAATGGTTACACATTTACATAATGTAACCCAACCTATATCAACCTTCCCCAAAAGAATGTATCCACACTCGACGTCCTCTTTCTCGTGATCAGCGAGACTATTCCTTAGCACCTGGGGGGGGGGGTTAAGGAAAAACAAAGATAAAAGAAAAGGGGGTGAGATAAATCTCAATAAGTTACTAATGCAACTACATGACATGCTATGATGCAAGATACAATAAGCAATAATAAATATCACATAGCACATAGCATTTAGCATGTATCAGATAGCAGCGGAAATAAACACATAACAAAGGATATATCCAAGGTTTTCCAAACCGGAACATCCAAATAAAGGATCGCTGCGCAGCTTCAATAATCAACAAATCATCATCTTCATAATAGCATGAAAGCCGAAGAGAAAACCCCGGTACCGGAACCAATAACCATAAAAGTGTCACAAAGGACAAGGACCATGACACAAAGTCATGCCCGCTAGCTAGATACATTCACAAAGGAACGCTAACTTATCCTTTCCAAGGCCAATCTGGAGAAGGGGTATAGTAAGGGCAAAACAATGGTCAACATTATAATGGACTTGGCTGTGCCATTATAATCCTTCCCATCGCCCGATGCAACAAATATGCCAGCTGGGCTTTCAAATAAATGCTAAGTAATAATAATTTAGCATGAATAAACAACTTAAGGTTCCAAAGTAGGGAACCTATCCAATTTAATCACCACAAAGGTAAACCAAAACAAACCTCACATCAAAGATGAACCACATTCCCAAATTGATACTTAATCAAATTCCATATCGTATTTATTCACAAAAGAATCAAATCCAATCAATAAAGTGTTCCAACAATGACAATTAATACTTAATTAATTTCAAACACAAAATTGATCACAAAGGACTCAATTCTATCACTAGAGTGTACTACAATGTTCGCTAAGGTCAACTAGAAGGACACCCAAGATTTGGATCAAAACGCGTCCTTCCTTCACACAATTTTAACAAATGTAAATTTTCAGGGGTTCTGTGCGGCCGCCCAAAGTGGGATGTGCGGTCGCCCAAAAAGCCTCAAAACAAGAACAAAATCTTTCAGAAAGATGCGCGGTCGCCCAGGAAGTTTTGTGCGGCCGCCCAAGATTCTGAATTTTCCAGAAATCGGGAAGAACAACATGGGTTCTTCCATTTTCAAACCCAAAACACATTCAACCCAAAATCCAACCTTCCAACTCACATACTAATGTACCAAAACGACTAATAAGTCTAAAAAGACTCATACAACAACATTTTACAATCAAAATCAAGAATCAAACCCCACATTCAAGATTTCACCGTTTTTGATCAAAACCCAAAATAAATTCTCAATAAATTCAAAACCCAACCAAACTTCAAATATAACACATCAAACATTATCTAAACATGATATGAACATTTTAGCATTAAAATGGGGGAAAAGTAACTTACTTGAATTTTCTCAAAGTTGATGGATTTCAAATCTTTTTGATTCTACGCGATCCTATCGACGATCTAAACAATGTTCACGTTTTAAGAAATGAATAATAATGAGAGGAAGAAGGAGTAAATGAAGAGAGAAGTAAAGAGAAGAAAAACTTACCCAAGGGAGGAGAGAGAGAGAGAAGTCGCTGGGAGAAGAATGGAGGTGGAGTGTGAGAATGGTGAGGGAGGTGAGGGGAGTAGGGAGGGAGTATGAAAAATGTTTAAAAGATTTACACTTAGGCCCCTTTTCTCACCCTATACACACACACTACTCCATACTAACAATTAAGACCCAACACTTCTACACTAACACAAATGACCCAAATAAAATGCTAGGCATAATTATTATAACACATAAAATGCACACATAATTATTTAAATAAATAATATCCTTCAAAGAGAACCTCTTGAAAAAGTCTTGAAGAAGAGGTTGAATACTTTGATAGAATATCTTTTATAAATTGCCTAGAGCTTTGTGTAATGAAAAGTCTAAGGTGCCAAAGTCCTCCTCCAATGATGGATTGGAGGGGTTTTTATAGTTGAAAATGTGTGTGTTTTGGAGCCTCCTAAGGTGCCAAAGTCCTCCTCCAATGATGGATTGGAGGGGTTTTTATAGTTGAAAATGTGTGTGTTTTGGAGCCAAACGGAGTCTCCAAGAAATCTTTCCCGGGCAAAATCATGTATAATCAGCAAGGGAGAGATTCTTGGGCAGAATCTGTAAGTGACACATCCCAGAAGCGTGTGCATCCCACCTAGGCGGCAGAAGGTGCGCGCGTCTGGCCTCAAGGGGCGGAGGCGCGCGACTCTGAAAGGCAAATTTTGACAGAATGGACTAGAAAGTAAGAACTGTTATTCAGTTTAGTCCCTGGACTTAACGGAGCCCGTCTGGAACTTAACCAAAGTAACAAAAATTAATAGAAAACACTTAAAAGAGGGAGAAACACAAAATCAAGTGTGCAATCAGGGTGAGCGGTCTAAGTCGGGGTGTCTACAGAGCCCCTCGGCGGCATGGATTGCAAGGCAAACGTGTCGATGAAAGAAAGACATCCGCCTAGGACATCACCAAGAAAAAGAAAAGACTCGATAAAAGCAGGAATTTGAAATTCCAAGGGATAGAGGTGCGCTCCCTGTGTGAGCGGCTTGGGTGATAATGAAAGGTTCGGTGGCACAAAGCGGTCTACCGTGGCCGACAGCGGGACCTGGGGGACCGTTTGCTGGGATAGCGGGTACCGAGGAACCGTATGCTGGAATGCGGGATCTGTTTGCTGGAAGCGGGACCTGTTTACTGGTAGCGAGATCCGTTTGCTGGAAGCAGGATCTGTCTGCTAGTAGCGAGATCCGTTTGCTGGAAGCGGGACGTGTCTGCTGGTAGCGAGATCCGTTTGTTGGAAGCGGGACCTGTCTGTTGGTAGCGAGATCCGTTTGCTGGAATATCGGGTACCGAGGGACCGTCTGCTTGAATGCGGGACCCAGACGACCGTTTGCTTGAATGCGGGACCCAGAGGACCGTTTACTTGAGCGCGGGACTCAGAGGACCGTTTGCTTGAGTGCGGGACCCGGAGGACCGTTTGCTTGTAGATCTTGCTTGATAAGGAGGTGGTGATTTTGTGGCTCATCCAGGACCAAGTTGTTGCCGTGAGTCGTACTTTGATGTTGACTGTTTGACTTTGACTTTTGGTGGGGTGTGGGCACAGTTGACTGCGGAGTGTTTTCTGCTGGGGATGAATTGTCAAAACTGATCTTTTAGAATTAAAGAAGGACACCCTAACTTTTTTTAGTGAGAATTCCTGTCCTACTTTCAATTTTATACATGCCTTAAGGGCGGACCAAATTAACGTGTGCCCAACTGGGTGCTCAAGGATTGGAGCTGCATCTTGATTTGGGCGGAAATTTCTTGCAAAGTTTTCCTGACAAAGCTTATTGAAATGATCCTGGCTTGGGAAGCGCGCGCCTCCCTTTATAGGCGTGTAATGCGCGGGCTTTGCGCACCGGTGATGGGTGGCGCGCGCGTCTGGGGGGCGGATTTCCGGGCTTGACTTTTGCTGGCCGAAAAATCCCCCAACAGCTATAATATCAGCTTTTGGTCGACAATTTGATTTTAATAGCTCTCTTCTGCCATTTTTGAACACCGTTTTATTTCCCAATTTTGCTTGCAATCTTTTTTCCCATGGCCTCTAACCTTTTCAGTCTTGATGCCGAGGTTGTTAAGAGTTACGAGAAGGATTTGTCGACATTCGTGTATTCCTTCAAGACTCATCCCAAGAAGGCTTTCATTAAAGATTTCGGGTTTCGAATTCTTTTTACTTTGCGGACATTGAAGCCGGATTGGGATTTGTTGAAGGCCGCTGCAGCCTTTTGGGATTGTGATAGCCATACTTTCAACTTTTCGGCTAATGAAATGGTGCCGACTGTCGATGATTTTGGGGCCATTCTTGGTATGCCTTTGGCCAGTCGGATTACCGTCCCTAAGTATCACCGCGGTGTTGTTGACTCTTGGGTTGACCTTCTGAATCTCTCTATTGGAGAGGTGAAGAAGATGATGCACAGGAGTGTTGTTGACATATCTGAGCTTCCGATGTTTTTCAGCTTACATTCGGAAGATGTCCCGGTTCAATCCTTTAAGAGAAATGCCATGGCTGTCTGTCTTTTCAGTGAGGTTCTGTTTGTCGCTCCTCTGGGTACTGCGGATGCGCAGTTGGCTGAGATTGTGTTGCAGGCGAAGGAGAAACGATTCAGTATAATCCCTCTCATAGTGGGGGAAACTTTGCATGGTCTAGACGAATTGCATCTTACGGGCGAGATGCGACGAAGAAGCCCCTTGCTTTTGACCATATGGCTTCGAGAGCATTTCAGGCTTTATGCGTCAGACGGCGACCTCTCTCCTTTTTTTGTTCATAGGCGACGGTTGCTGATTAGAGATTTGACTGAAGAAAATTGGCAGAAGTTCTTCGCTTCCCGTGCTTCGGCTGATATTGAGTGGTGTCCCTCTTCTTGGGGTCTCCATCCTTTCGTGGAATGGACCTTCGGTTTTCAACACGTGGTTTTACCCGGGTTGAGAGACTCTTCATTTTATCAACCGGAACGGGTTTTGAGACAGTTCGGTCGCCAGCAAATAATTCCTTTTCTGAGGAATGGGATATTTCGTCCAGTTTCTTATATGGGTCCGGACTTCTCGAGTGAGCTTCAGTCGGCTTGGGGGGATGATCGCAACCGGTGGGGTTCCGCCCCTCTGTATCGGGGTAGTATCTTTCTTCCCGAGAGTTACTTGGATCATTTGTTCGGTACCGTTTACCGCGGCATTACTTGGGTAGATGCTCTTCGGGCTGAATTGTTAGGGCAAGACTTTGAGCCTAGCAGTGCTCTGAGATACAAGGAAACTACTGCTGATGTGAACAACATTCTGACTGACCCTTTCGGTACCCCTTTGGATCACTTTTATGCTCGGAGGCGCTCTGTTGCGCAGAAGGTTTCGGTCCGTATTAGTGTTCCTAGACCTCCCAAGAAGAGTAGGATTGATGGTCGTTCGGGTGGCCCTTCGAAGGCCAAGATAAAATTAGATTTTTCCTAGTACCCCAAGAGATTGCAAGTAAAATAGACCACATGTTTAGGATTTAATGTTTTATGTCTTTTAATAGCTCAACATTTCTATTGTAATGATCAAAATAATTCAGTGAATGAATAAAAATTGCATCTCGTTAATTTGAAATGATTTGGGTATTTGTTTATATTTTAGACCGCACCTGAAGGTTGCCTACGTTCCTCCAGTGTAGAGGCTCAGGTCTCCGTAGTTCAAACAAACGAAGACCATTATTATTATATTTTTTATTTTTTTTTGTGTGCACCCTGTTTTTTTCCTAGACCGCCCTTTCGGGTTTTCAATCTAGCGGGCTTCTTTTTTGCACGTGCTCTAATTTTTGCCTAGGCCGACCTTGCGGGTTTTCAAATTAGCGAGCTTTTTTTTTTTTAATGGTCTTCGTTTATTAAGCGTAGAATCTCTTCAGCTTGTCGAGGTTGACTTCCTTTGGCAGCTGATCTCTATCTAAATCCATGAGTTGGACTGCACCGCCGCTTAGTATCTTCTTGACCACGTACGGACCGATCCATCGGGGTCCCCATTTTCCAAGGGGGTTCATGGCGTTAGGAGGATGTTGTCTTAAGACCAAATCTCCCACATTGATGTTTCGAGGCTTCACCTTTTTGTTGAAAGCCCTTGCCATTCTTTGTTGATAGGCTCTTGTACGTTCGAGTGCCCTTAGCCTTTTCTCATCGAGTAGAGCTAGTTGTTCATATCGACTTTGCATCCAATCGATTTCATTGACTTGGTTCTCGAGGAGGACCCGTAGGGATGGGACTTCGAGCTCTATTGGGAGTACAGCTTCGGAACCATACACCAGTGCATAAGGAGTTTCTCCGGTTGCTGTCCGTATTGACGTGCGGTAGCCCCACAATGCTAGAGGTAGCTTTTCGGGCCAATCCCTTCCGGTGGAGGCCATTTTCTTCACAATGGTCTCGATTTTCTTGTTAGCTGCCTCGACTGCGTCGTTTGCTTGAGGGCGGTATGGAGATGACTTGTGCTTGGAGATCTTGTATTCTACCAGGAGCGCGTCCATCTCTTTATCAAAGTGAGAACCGTTGTCTAAGATGATTTCATGAGGAACGCCATACCGGCACATGATGTGGGTCTTTACGAATTCGGCCACTTTTTTGGCGTTGAGAACCCGGTAAGCCTGTGCTTCGACCCGTTTTGTGAAATAGTCCACGGATACTAGGACGAAAGATTGTCCGTTGCTGCCAGTAGGGTGAACTTTGCCGATGATGTCTATGCCCCAACAAGAGAAAGGCCATGGTGTGGTCATGTTGTAAAGTTGTGAGGGTGGAGCATGCTGTAGGTTGGCATGGAATTGGCATTTGGCGCACTTTCTAACTTTCTCGATGCAGTCTCTTTCCATGGTACTCCAATAATAACCCATACAGAGTATCTTCTTGGTCAACATAAACCCGTTCATGTGGGGCCCACATTCACCTTCGTGGATCTCATGCATTATTTCTTGAGCTTCAGTCTCATTTGCACATAGGAGATTGATCCCTTCGTGGTACCTTTTGTAGACTCGGTCTCTAATCAGTACATATCGAGAGGCTAGCCCTTGCAACGCCATCTGAGACTTCTTATTTGCTATTCTCGGGATGATTGCCATTCCTGAGGAAATTCATGATATCTGAATATCACGGAGAGTTTGCTTGGACCTCGTTGATCTCAATACTGATGCAGTAAGCCGGACTATTCCTTCAGGAGATTTTAAAGGGCTTCACCATTTTTCCCTCGGGCATTTTGACCAGTGAATCAGCGAAACGGTTCTTGTCCCTTGGCAGGTAGTTAAAGGTGATTTCTTAAAACTGTTTAACCAACTCCTCGAGATGTTGACCATACCGTTTTAGAGTTGAGTCCTAAATCTTCCATTTTCCAGATGTCTGATTGATGATGAGTAAGGAATCACCAAATACCTCTAAGCTCGTGACACTTCTCTCGAGGGCCGCTTCGAGCCCCGCTATGCATTCTTCGTACTCAGCGATGTTGTTGGTGGCCTCAAATTCGAGGCGGATAGCAATTGGAGTATAGATGTCCTTTGGATCAACAAGTAACATCCATATGCCATATCCATGCTTATTGGCCGCGCCATCGAAAAAAAGTTGCCACTTATCTTCCTCTGTTGTAGCATAAATTAAATGCTCGTCGGGGAACTGTACATCTTCCCCCTTCACTTCGTCACACGGAAATTCAGCAAGCTGATCACTGAACACTTTCCCGCTGATAGATTTGAGTGTGACGTAAGTGATATCGTAGCCGGCGAGCATGAAGTACCATTTGGCTATTCTTCTTGACATGAAGGGCTTCTCAAAGATGTAGCGGAGTGGGTCCACTTTTGCTACCAAATTGATTGGGAAGGCTTCCATGTAATGCTTGAGCTTTTGAGTAACCCAAACCAATGCTACACAAGACTTTTCTAAGACGGAGTATTTCTTCTCAGCCCCTTGAAACCAGCGGCTGACAAAGTAGATAGCATTCTCTTTTGTGGAGTCTCGTTGTTCTTGTGCTAACATAGCCCCTAGGGCTTCATCATTGACAGTGAGATAGAGCAAGAGAGGCTTCTCTTTGTGCTGTGGAACCAAAACTGGAGGGCACGTCAAGTAATTCTTTACTTGGTCGAAGGCTTCTTGGCAAGCATCGGTCCATTCTAGAGCCACATTCTTCTTGAGTAGCTTGAAGATCGGCTCACACATGGAAGTGAGTTGGTGCACAAACCGACTGATGTATTGAAGTCTGCCCATGAAACCTTTGATTTCTTTCTGCGTCTTTGAGGGAGGCATGTCAATGATTGCCTTGATCTTGGAGGGATCGGCTTCAATTCCCCTCTTCGTGACCATGTAACCGAGAACCTTTCCTCTGATGACCCTAAAAGTGCACTTTGCGGGATTGAGTCTCATGCTGTGTTGTCGGAGTCGTTCAAAGAACTTGCGAAGATCGATCAAATGTTGACCGTTGGTTCCCTTTGAATGGATGATCATGTCGTCTACATAGACCTCGATCTCTTTATGAATCATGTCATGGAATAGATCCGTAACAGCCCTTTGGTAGGTAGCCCCAGCGTTCCTTAACCCGAACGGCATGACTGTGTAGCAGAAAGTGCCCCACGGTGTTGTGAAAGCTGTCTTGTGTTGGTCCTCCTTAGACATGAGAATCTGATTGTAACCGGCAAAACCGTCCACAAATGAACGGACTTCATAGTTGGCAGTCGAATCGACGAGCATGTCGATGTTTGGTAGCGGAAAATCATCTTTCGGGGAAGCTTTGTTCAGATCCCAGAAGTCCACACAAACTCGAACCTTGCCGTTTGCCTTTCTGACTGTCACTATGTTGGCTAGCCAAGTCGGATACTCAATGACTTTGATGAAACCCACACTGAGGAGCTTTTCAATCTCTTCTTTGACTTGTAGGGACCATTCTGGTTTGATCTTTCTGAGCTTCTGCTTTACTGGCTTGGCGTCCTCTCTGATCAGAATTCTGTGCTCTACGACCTTTCTGTCCAAACCCGGCATGTCTTTGTACGACCATGCGAATACATCCACAAATTCTTTGAGCAGTGCAGTCAATCTGTCTCTGTCTTCCCCCTTGAAGAAGCTACCTATCTTCGTTTCCTTCGGCTCTTCGTCGGTACCCAGATTAACAACATGCAATTCCTCATCAGCCCCTAAACCATTTTCACCACGACAACGAACCTGTTGAGCTAGTTCATTTAGGTATGTTATGTTTTCGTGGTCTAGTTCATCATAATTTGAATCGTTATTAACTTGTTCATTAAGTTCATTATTAGTTAATTCATCATTTATGATGTTTGCAATCTCGGGGTACTCAGAAATATCGAATTTTTCATTAGCAAAGAAAGGAAACACACGCTCGGCTATGGCCTCCATATCCTCTTGGGTGAGGGTATTAGAAACACTCTCGGACTCGAAAGTAAGTGTGAGCCGCTCTTCCTTTATTGATGTGCGGGGTATGCAACCCATTTCTCAGACTAGGAATTCCTCGGATACCATGGGCCCCTTCATAGAATACCAGTTGTTGATTGGCTCGGAGCTTGGCTGGATCTCGCTGATAGATGGACTCTCCATTTCTTTGTTGTCGGAGATGGCATTGACTTGACAATCATCCATGATGGCAAGTTCCTCGAACATGGAGGCTAGATCGGACAGTCCTTCCCCCACGGTAATCTCTACCTCGGACTCAATAGTCACTTTCTTGCCCCACCACTCTCGGGGTGACATTGGAATAGGCTCCCTTTCTTGTGTTGGGATTTCACAATCAGTGAAGATCTCAAGACCGGGCTTTCTGACGCCCTTGTTGTTAACCCATGGCTCAGGAAAGATCATGTACGCGACATCCCCCCCTTGGCGAACAAAATAACCATTCAGTGTGTTGCGGTAAGGCCTCAAGTTGGGGATTTCATATTGTCGACCTTCTTTGCGAGCTCGGGTCTTTTGATTCTTGACCGCTTTCTCGTATTTTAAGTAATCTTCGGTAGGCTCGTATCCTAAACCAAACTTGTTTCTGACCAAAGGAACCTCTACGGGGTGCAATGTTCCTTGTTGATGCTTCCCTAGGCCTAGACCGGGAAAGTTATTCATGTTCCTCATCATGCGGAGGATCTTAGGATTACTGAGGGTCCATTACCTACTTCCCCCTTCTTTATCGATGGCGTTGATGCCGGAGAGAGTGGAATCTTCTAGCCCGTGTTGAACTTGGTGGGCGGGTTGTCCCTTATTTCTGTGGATTGTGACATTCTCGGCCATGACAGTGACTATCTCGTCCCCATTTCTGATCTTGACACACTGATGGAGAGTGGAAGGGACAGCATTGGAACTGTGGATCCATGGTCAACCCAAAAGTAAGTTGAACGAAGATGGGACATCGAGTACTTGAAATGGGACGGACATGATCATGCTCCCAAATTCGACATCAACTTCTAGCATTCCCATGACTGTACGGGCCGTGCTGTCGTACACTCTAATGACTTGGGTAGAAGGTTGTAAATCGGAGCATTTGAGCCCCAATATGCCTATGACTCGGCTAGGCATTAAGTTGAGTGCGGAACCACCGTCTACTAAAACTCTTGAAATGGGTCTCCCCCTTGCCCTTACTTTAAGGTAGATGGCTTCATTGTGATTGGACCCAAATGATGGGATGTCCATGTCGGCAAAAGTGATGACATTGCCGAAATGAATGTGACCTATCATTGCTGTGAGGTCTTCGGGAGTTGTGTCGGGAGAGACTGATGTGTCATCCAAGTTCTTGATGATGAGGTCTCGGTGTTTCTTTGATGATGCAATAAGGTCCCAGATGGATATGTTGGCTTGTGTCTTCTTGAGTTGTGTCAATAAAGGGTCTTCGGGTGCATCTTGTGCTTTTGATCTTTGAGAAGAGGTGTTGGTTGCTGTATTCGTGGGAACCGAGGTGCTCGCTATTACCCGGCCGCTGCGGGTGAGCACATTCACGGACACTTGGAGCTTCTTCTTCCTATTGTCTAAGACTTCCCTCATAACTTCATCGTAAGTCACAACATAACAAGAATTGTCAAGTTTATTCATATCATCGGAGCCCTCATTCACAAATGGGATCGAATGAGTGGTTCCTTTAAAATCTCCTACCTCTATTACATTGACACTACTCTCATTGGGGATTATGAATTCCTTCTTGTCTATAAGGTCTTGGATGGTGTTGCGGATGGAGAAGCATTCCTCGGTGAGGTGGCCGGTGCATTGATGGTAGTTACAGCACTTATGGTGGGCATGGTTGGGACGGAGCGGTTGTGGTTGCTTGTACCCTTGGAGCGGAGTGATTTTCCCCTTCACCTTTAGAGCTTTATAGGCCTCGGTGATGGTCATGCCATTGAGAGGAGTGTAGACGCGGTCGTTTTGGAACCGTTTGCCTTGTGGTGGAGGGACCTTTTTGTAATTCCCCTTGTCAGTAGTAACGGCATTGGTAGAAGCCTCTTTGTTTGAGCTAGAGGCGGCCTTGTAACGGAAAGTAGGAGTGGATTTCTTTATCTCCTTGAGAAAGTCATCCATGCGTACCCCCGCCTCATACATTTGGGAGAAGTCGGAGTAGCAAGCCCCACTTAGGTGGGTGCGGATATCAATCTTGAGACACTTGAGAAAGATGTCCATTTGCTCTTTCGTGTTTGGCATCTCGACAATTTCAGAGAGCTTGTCATTCCATCTCCTTGTGAAGTCAATGAAGGACTCGTTGTCTCTTTGAGTGGTGTTCTCGAGCTCTTTCCTTGTGGGCCGATGAGTGGTGTTGCCTTGATATTGATTTTTTAAGGCAAGTATAGCGGCATCCCAATCAAGACGGACAGTGAGCGGGAGAGTTGCTTACCAATCCTTTAGCGCCCTCTCGAGAGTGAGAGGAAACATTGAGCCATCACTTTTGGGGAGACCTTCTTCGGAACCATAGCCCAAATGTAAGTCTCGATGTGAGCCATCGGGCATGAGTTTCCCTTGAACTTGCTAATGTCGGGCATTTTGAACTTGTCGAGGAGAGCGGCCATCGTGCTCATGAGAATGGATGACTGATAAAGGCTTGTGTTGGAGCCTTTTCCCATGTTGAGGCCATCAAATTTCTGATCAATGTAGGACATGATGGAATCGAGCATTTTGTGGTTGTTGTTGTCGGTGCTTGGCTCCCCCACTTTTTTGGTACGGGCACTAACATATGGGCTTTCAAACAAACCTTGGGTCCATTCGGATTCCTCATTGTCGTTCACCCCCTTATTCTTGGAGAGCTTGATGAGCTTGGCTTTCAATTGTTCGACCTCGGCCTCGTGGACCGCTTGTTGACTGTCGACATGAGCTTGCCATAAGCTCTCCTTGGTTTGAGCCTCTTGGTTAAGGGTATAGACTTGTTGTTGGAGTGCTTGAACCATGTTAGAGAGCTGTTCGAGAGTCATGGCATTGTTGGTTTGGAGTGATTGGTTCACGGACAAGCCTGTTGGATGAATCCCTGTAGACGCGGAGAGTACCAATCGGACCTATAATTGTAGAAGTAGCCCTTGTCAGTCTCGGTTCATACTTTCGGTCCATGAAGAGGTTGGGAACACATATTGGGCACACGACTTGAACCACATAAGAAAAAAGACTCTTTTTTTTATATAAGTCGGAGGGACGGGGTCCCTTTTGGGGTATCTAAGAAGATAATGGAATCGTCACACTAGTATATAGACCATCTCGCGGTCCCATATACTCATCAGATTCCATCGCGTTTGTGAATACTACATGTATCGGGATTAAACTAAACCAATGTAGTAAAGCATACATGCGGGGACGGATTTTTTATTTTCGTCCAAAATGACCACTTTTGGGGACAGATTTTTATTGCGTCCGTATCAATAAGTTGGCATGTATGATTTGAAAACATTAGTTTAGGGAAATCTCAGTACATGAAAACCGACTTGGTCATGGAGTGTTAGACCCTAACTAGAATTGTGTGGTTGGTGCTCGGCTAGAGAGAGGCTTAAAGGTCACCCCCGGCATGTAGTCTTGAACTACGCCACGGGATGAGGTTGTCCGCTTCGAAAGAGTCAAGGTCAGGTGGAGCTTGAAACTTTCTAGGACGGGCCTCGACGGGTTTGGGGTTATGGACTTGTGCGACTCGATAGTGAGTAATTCATAGGAGTAATGTGCATGTAGTGTGAGGTCTATCACGTGACAAAATTTTTATTATTTTTTTTTTGAAAAGAAAAGATAAAAAAAAACACATAAGCACGTAAATTACAACTCCCGAATCACCCGTGTGACCGGTAAATAAACACAAAATTAAGACAGTCCAAAGGTCCAATTCTGCTCTAATGCAGGCAACTGTGCCCACACCCCACTGTTCTGTTCAGTCCCTGAAACCTGTTCTTGTCTTGGAAATTGGCCCAGAAGCGCGCGCCTCAGGCTGGTGTTGTGGGAAGCGCGCGCCTGGCGCATTGTTCATAGGAGGCGCCCGCTTCTGGGCTGACCTGTCAGATTGTCAGAAACTTATGGACTCAGGGGATTGCCCTGGTCCTGATTGTGTAATGAAACCACTGCAATGTTTGTTAGCATGAAATAATAGGAAGAATGGGAAGAACACATGGAAGGTGGGCGATTCTAGAATGTGACGTGGGACGCGCGCGCTTAGGACCATGAAGGTCCGAGGCGCGCGCTTCCCATATCAATTTCCAGAATGCCCAGAAAAGTGAATTATGAACAGAAACACAAGTTTAACCCTCAAGCCATCCCCAGCGGAGTCGCCACTGTAGATACCCCAGGGCGGGAGGCCACGGCTTTAGGCTAGAGCGCGCGGATTACCCTAGGATGTCTAATGGTGTTTTAGAGTCGCCACCCACGTTTTTGAGGAACGTAAGAAAACCTAATGTTTATGAGCCTAAGTTTGGTTTATGAAAAAAGAGATTCTTTGGGATGAGGGGTTCGGGGGTTAGGTTACAAAATGGGAAGTACTTAAACACCCATTTCGCCCGAGTAATGTCGGTCTTGTTTGTTCATAATTCACTTTAAAGATAGATGTGTTCTTCCTATTTGAATGATGATAAAAGGGGGTTTTAGGGGGTTTTATAGTTTAGAATGTAGGGAGATAACTCCTAGGCCAATTCAATGTAATGAAAGGGCCATTGGTGTCATATCCCAAATGGTTTTGGGGTGATTGCACATTTGATTGAAGAAGAAGAAGAATTAGAAGAAGAAGAAGAAATAAAGAATAAAGTTAAGACATTTTACCTATAATATCCTTCAAAGAGAACCTCTTAAAAAAGAGGTTGAATACTTGGAGAGAATATCTTTTGTAAATTGCCTAGAGCTTTGTTTAGAGAAAAGTCTAAGGTGTCAAAGTCCTCTTCCAATGATGGATTGGAGGGGTTTTTATAGTTGAAAATGTGTGTGTTTTGGAGCCAAACGGAGTCTCCAAGAAATCTTTCCCAGGCAAAATCATGTATAATGAGAAAGGGAGAGATTATTGGGCAGAATCTGTAACTGACACACCCCAGAAGTGTTGGTGTTGGTGCCCTAGGCACGTTTGTTGAACGTTGTAAGTTATCATGATAATAAAGAGATAATAGGATTATTATTGTGGCTCGTGTTTGCTTATAATAATCTCCGTCCCTAGAGCTTCTTAAGCACTAGTATAAAGGCTAAATGATCATGGGATGATCATGTTAGATTTATGGGTACTTGTTTGGAACAAGGTACTGGACATGACCCGCGGTATGAGATTTATGTCATGGTCAATGTCATATATAAATCTCATATTAGTTATGTCATTTGAATCCTTAGACATGAAGTTATTATAGTCTTCCACTTGATGAAAATTATGTTTGACATATTCAAACGCTGCCTTAACACGGTAGTTATAAAGGGTATGATTGGCATGATTGGATTCACGTAGGGAAGAATAATAAGCCAAATGGATTTGTCCCTCTTCGGAGAGATGTCAAGCTTGGGCCCCTCGAAGGAATGATGTTGGTGAAATGTTTGGCCAAACTCAAATGGATTGATTGGATCAATGTCATTTGGATTATCAACATATTAGGTATCGAGAAAAGTATTGAACAAAACAAGTTGACTTGTTGACCATGACTTGTGTTCAAAGACATCGTGGACAAAGGGATTATGACATGTTCTAAAAGGAATGCGAACTTGTATCTAGTTACACTATTTGGGTAGGTATGACGGTTTTCTAGAACCTAATCATATCTTATGGGTTCATGTTTGGGCTCATTGCCAACTTAGTGTAATCCTAGAGGGTCACACACGAATAGAACGAATCATGAAGGACTGAATTGGAATTATGGAAAAATGCCTAAAAATTAAACTGGCACGGCCGTGCGCCTTAAAGGGCACGACCGTGCCATAAATCGAACAAAGGCAAAGTTTGCGGGGTGACTGGCACGACCGTGCCAAAAGCAAAGCACGACCGTGCCAATATTGGGCGGCTGGTGGCAACATGCGCACCTATTGGCACGACCGTGCACCTTAAAGGGCACGACCGTGCCAGTGCAGTCGGGCCAGAAACTCTGCAGCTTAATTTTGTGACGGGATTTAGGTTTCCTAAGTCCTTAAGGGTTAAGGATTAGGACCTATTTAAGGATCCTTTCAGCAGTCATTAAGCACATGATTATGAGTGCCTCCAAAGTTTTTTGGGAGGTTATTTTCTTGTTCTAAGATCCCAAAAGTGAAGAGCAAGAATATTCATAATTCCATATAGTTCTTACAATTGTGAAAGCGTGTTTCATAATTTGGTCTAGCAACCAAGATCAAGTGTTCTTGATATTCGTTCGTGGTGTGGATACCGCTAGAGGGTGAAACTTATCATCTTCATAAGTTCGTGATTCTTGCTTTGTTCGTGATCAAGATTTCAAGCCTCCATCGAATTCAAGGTTGCAAAATCAAAGGCATCAAGGGTTAGTATTCTAGTATTCATTATGTTGTATTTGACTTAATCATATGAATGGATCTATGGGCTTTGGGTTTCATAAATTTTAAATGCTTAATTCCGCTGCGCATGTTACTACGAAACCCAACAGTGGTATCAGAGCCCCGTTCATGTTGATTATTTCAATACTAAGATCATGTTGTGTGTATATAAATTGTTTATGTGCCTAGCATGATATGAATATTGGATTACGTGATGTTTATGTGTTATATGATTTTATGTGGTTTATTGTTTTAGAAACTTTAATCGCACTATTCAATCGCAATTAAAATTATGGTGGACTTAAAATTGTTTGGATTATCAATTTTTGATTGGATCAAAGTTTTGATATTCTAGGGATTCAAGAATAAATCGTTTATTCAAGGTTTTGATTATCATGGTGATTGGATCACCAAGAACACCAAATCCTAATTGAATTGGGAAAAACAATTTTGAGATAAATTTTGGAACTTTAAAAATTTGGATTTTTCGCAAGGGGTCCGACCGGACCCAAGCCTTGACCCGGCCGGACCTAGGGTTTGGCACGGGGGTAGGGTTTGGGTTTTGGGTGTGGATCTTGGGTTTAAATCTCCTATTTGTTTTAGTCTTGTGATTCTAAGATTAGTTCAAGGTTTGGATGGCTAATCTACGTTCATCGAGATTGTGTTTCCCAAACTTGATCGCAATCAAGGTTTCAAAGATAAAACGAAATTAGAATTATGAAGAGTTCATAATTGCTAAAATTGAGAAACAAAGTTCTTGATTCATTGATTGGAGATCCATGTGGAATTGTGAATGCAATTGGCCTACGTTCATCGAGACCATCTTTTGCTTAGTTTCGGCCACATGGACTACTTTCTTGGTTTCTTGAATTAGTGCGGAATTGTGGTTGCTAATGGCTTAGTTCGGCCGCACTTCTTGTTGTCTTGATTTGGAGATGATGACCAAAGTTCAAATAATCTCATCCTCATAATTATAGAGAAACTAATGACACATAAATGTTGTGCTTAAATTAATGGAGATTAATTTAGTGGCTAAACTTGATGCGTAACATGTTTATCTTGTGTGCTTATAAATATGTTGTATTCTATATGTGATGAACCTTCAAAGAAAGTTTTAAGTCCTCTTGCCATGCCATGATTAAGACACTGGTTAGTGCATGGGTAATTTTAATGTGGGTTCGCCCTAGCGAGGTACATTGACTTTATCTATGTATGAGCAAGATGGATGATGTGGGCACGCCCTAGCGAGGCACATCAACCATGCGTTTAAAATGGTTGGACTTAATAAGGCGTCAAAACAGTTTTGGGCCTAGGCAAAATATGAGATTAAACATGCTTTTGAAATTGGATCACTAAGAATCATATTGGATATGATTGACAAGAAATTGTTTACCTAATTAATTTGATTTGGAGCGGTCCGCCTCCGTGGACTCAAGATTAAATTAAAGTTGGATCTTAGCCCAATTTAAAAGAGTCTCATGAAAGGATCTAAGAGTCATATGGGATATGATTGACAGGGTTGTCTACCTAATTAATTTAATTTTGTGTAATCCGCCATAGCGGACTTAGAATTAAATTAAAGTTGGATCTTAGCCCATTTAAATTATATTATACATTGGATGTATATGAAGGTTATATAATTTAGTGGGAGTATTTTTTGGAAAATACATTATTTATCTCTTTAATGAGATTGGTACTTGTAAAATTTTGGAAATTCTGCATAAGTTGTAGATGACAACTAAAATCATTGCGATTAATCCTTGATAAGGATATGCTTCAAAAGAATGGTACAAACTTCATGGATTGGATCCTGAGCCTAAGAATCGTTCTAAGGCAAGAAGATGGGTTGTACATTCTTGATGGGCCTATTCCTAAAGAACCCAAAGCCGGAATAGACAATCACAAGAATCATGAGTATGATTCTAGGAATGTGAGTTGTCTTATGCTCGCGATTATGTGTTCTTAAACTCCAACAAAGTTTGGAACTTGTGGAAGCCTATTAAATAGGCGTGGAGTTGAGTTACATGTTTCAAAGAGCAATCTAAGCAAGAGAGGTATAAAACCATTATTGCATTCACTTCTTGCAAAAGGAGTAAAGGGTAATAAGTGGAACCTCACATGCTTAAGATAATGGCTACAAAGAGCATCTTGAGAAACTTGGGAGTCCAATTGGATTGGAGCTAGCCATGGATATTATTCTTAATTCATTGACTAAGGGTTATAATCACTTTGTGATGGACTATAACATGTTTAGAATGAATAAGAATTTCTTCGAATTGCATTAACATGCTAAAAACTGCGAAGATGAAGATATTGGAGAATGGTTCTCCAGAGCTCATGGTTCATAAGGAAAAGGGTCAAGTGCCAAAAGAAAGGTAAGACAATAGTTGTCAAACCTAAAAGAAATAATTATGGTTAAAATAATAACTCTAATTGATGCTATTTGGTAAAATGGCAATTGGATTGACCATTTAGAATTGTAGTCAAAATTCTGGATGATCAATAAAAGGAATGGTAGTGGGACTACCACTTGAGAATTTTATGTTATAAATTATTCTTTCTAAATTTAATTATTGGGTATTGGATACCAGAATAATTACTAAAATGAAAGACTACTTATAGTAAAGTTTTATCTACAAACGGTAATGATGTAATGGTTGCAACATTGTTCGTAGAACACTTGTAAAGTGACTTTACTGATGAAGTAGAAAAACATTATTTTGTTAAAAGATAATGAAGGATATTAATTTCTTGTTTGGAATAAGAAAAGTGCTTTATTTATTATGATTTACTTCATTGTGTTATCATATAAATAAATCTTATATCCTAAATCTTGAAAAACAAAGTAATAAAGGCTATAACATAAATAATTAAAAATTCTTTATGCATTATTGTTTTGATCAAATAAATAAAAGATGCATATCTAGAATTCCATGGGACGGAGTTTTAAGTCATATGATTTGGAATCACATGATTTATGCAAATCTTATTTACTTGGACCAAGACATCTTTTACTATGATTGGTAAAAGGCTAATATCTTAATTGACCTAATACATTTTGATGTGTATGGTGCATTAAGAAGAAATGCTAAAAATTTTTATTATACTTGGTAAAACTATTCAAAAATTATGATTGGATCATGATGATGGATAATTAAACCGAAAATTTGACAGTCATCATTAAAGTTGTGAAATGGTTTCACAAATTAACTTCACTAAGAATATCATTCTAAATGATATGTCTGCGTGAAAGTATAAGAACCTTATTGGATATGGTTCATTAGATGATAAAGTCAAATTGATCTTCCATTATTAATTTTGGGGTTATGTATTTGAAACCGCTATGATTATACTAATCTGAATTCCAACTTGAGAGGTTAAAAGATGAAAGAAAACTCGGTTTGCCTTTCGCAAAGATTTAAGATGGTGAGACCTTTTGGAAAGGAGTTGTCTGGGACACACTCACATTTAAATCTAATAAATATATTTTCATGGGATATCCTAAGGAAACTTGAGGATATAATTTTACTCATAAGAAACAAATGGTTTGTTGATTATGATGATACTTTTCTAGATAAATGGTTTATCTCTAAAAGAATCAATGGGAGTAAAATGTATCTCGAATGGTTCGAGACCTAGAAAATATATATTTTAACCTAAGATGGAAGTTGAACAAGTTTTCACAAGGAGTCGTGAAAAGTCCGTTCAAAAGATATACAAGAACTTGCGTATGTGATAAGACACAATCTATTGCAAGAAATATTGGATATTTCGAAATAGAAAGTGTTGAGGTAAAGTTCATTTGGAATGAAGTATTTACCATCTATCAAAGATGCAATGTCAACTCCACATATTTAGATTAATGACTTGGAGTCATGAAATCTAAAAGGCAACCCATGTGTAATAATCAAGTTTGGAACTTGATCATTCTAACCTAAGGTGTAGAAAACCAAAGGAGAGGAATGAGGTTTCTTGGAGAAAATTTTACATGGATAGCAAAGAAATTTACTAGAATTCTCGTAGTCACATGTTCATATTTGGAATATGAAAATTGACAAAATGATGTCAAAACAAGTGTTCCTCAACGGGAACTCACTTAAGGATGTATTGGATACAACCTAAAGGTTTTGACAGTCAAAGAAAATTCTGACAAATTATGAAAGTTGCAGAAATCCATTGGATGGATTAAAGCAAACTTGTGGGAGTTGGAATCTCCGTTTTGATAAATCAAAAGAGTTTGACTTGATGAACCTTGTATATACAAGAAGATTAGTGGGAGCATAGTGATATTCCTTAAATTAAATATGTGGATGACATATTGCTCATTGGAAACGAAATTCCTATACGTTAGTCTGAAAAGACTTTGTTAAGAAAGTGTTTCGCAATAAAGAATATGGATGAAACTGCATATGTCCTTGGCATTAAGATCTATAGAGATAGATCAAAGAAGCTAATTGATTAAGCCAAAGTACATACATTGACAAAGTCATTAGAAGATTCCGCAAAGAAAATTCTAAGAGAGGACGGTTGTTAATGTTACATGGAGTTTTCTATGCAAAGACTCAAATGTCCTAAGACAAATGATGAGCATGAGAAGAATGAATGGGATGCAATTTGCTTTGGCAATTGAATCCATCATACCATGATAAGTACTAAGCCGGATATATCTAAATGCTTGGAGCATGACGAGTAGATATTAATCCGACAACCGGTGAGAATTACTGGATGGCTGTGAAACAATTCTTAAAGTACTTAAGAAGGACTAAAGATTTGTTTTGATCTATGGAGGGATAAAAGATGATCTCGTCGTATATGAGTACACGGATGCATACTTCCAAACTGACAAAGATAATAGAAAAATCGTAATCGAGTTTTATAACCAATAGTGAAGCTGTAAGTTGGAATGGTTCCAAGCAGAGTACAGTCACTAATTCTGCGACTAAATCTAAGTATATAGCCGCATTGGATGCCGCAAAGGAAATTGTTTGGATTAAGAAGTTCATGGGTGAACTTAAGATGGTTCCTAGCATTGCTAATCTAATAGACCTTATTAGTAATAATAGTGGTGCTATTGATCAAGCAAAGGAACAAGAGCACATCCTAAATCCAAACACATACTTAGACGTTTTTTTATCGTTCGAGTAATCGTTGATAAGGGAGACGTAAACATATACAAAGTACCAACTAATGATAACGTTACAGACACGCTAAACAATGGGACTTCCATAAAGCTAAACATGATGGTCATGTTAGGTCCATGGGTATTGGATACCTAAGGAATTGGGCCTAGGGCAAGTGGGAGATTGTTGGTGTTGGTGCCCTAGGCACGTTTGTTGAACGTTGTAAGTTATCATGATAATAAAGAGATAATAGGATTATTATTGTGGCTCGTGTTTGCTTATAATAATCTCCGTCCCTAGAGCTTCTTAAGCACTAGTATAAAGGCTAAATGATCATGGGATGATCATGTTAGATTTATGGGTACTTGTTTGGAACAAGGTACTGGACATGACCCGCGGTATGAGATTTATGTCATGGTCAAAGTCATATATAAATCTCATATTAGTTATGTCATTTGAATCCTTAGACATGAAGTTATTATAGTCTTCCACTTGATGAAAATTATGTTTGACATATTCAAACGCTGCCTTAACACGGTAGTTATAAAGGGTATGATTGGCATGATTGGATTCACGTAGGGAAGAATAATAAGCCAAATGGATTTGTCCCTCTTCGGAGAGATGTCAAGCTTGGGCCCCTCGAAGGAATGATGTTGGTGAAATGTTTGGCCAAACTCAAATGGATTGATTGGATCAATGTCATTTGGATTATCAACATATTCGGTATCGAGAAAAGTATTGAACAAAACAAGTTGACTTGTTGACCATGACTTGTGTTCAAAGACATCGTGGACAAAGGGATTATGACATGTTCTAAAAGGAATGCGAACTTGTATCTAGTTACACTATTTGGGTAGGTATGACGGTTTGCTAGAACCTAATCATATCTTATGGGTTCATGTTTGGGCTCATTGCCAACTTAGTGTAATCCTAGAGGGTCACACACGAATAGAACGAATCATGAAGGACTGAATTGGAATTATGGAAAAATGCCTAAAAATTAAACTGGCACGGCCGTGCGCCTTAAAGGGCACGACCGTGCCATAAATCGAACAAAGGCAAAGTTTGCGGGGTGACTGGCACGACCGTGCCAAAAGCAAAGCACGACCGTGCCAATATTGGGCGGCTGGTGGCAACATGCGCACCTATTGGCACGACCGTGCACCTTAAAGGGCACGACCGTGCCAGTGCAGTCGGGCCAGAAACTCTGCAGCTTAATTTTGTGACGGGATTTAGGTTTCCTAAGTCCTTAAGGGTTAAGGATTAGGACCTATTTAAGGATCCTTTCAGCAGTCATTAAGCACATGATTATGAGTGCCTCCAAAGTTTTTTGGGAGGTTATTTTCTTGTTCTAAGATCCCAAAAGTGAAGAGCAAGAATATTCATAATTCCATATAGTTCTTACAATTGTGAAAGCGTGTTTCATAATTTGGTCTAGCAACCAGATCAAGTGTTCTTGATATTCGTTCGTGGTGTGGATACCGCTAGAGGGTGAAACTTATCATCTTCATAAGTTCGTGATTCTTGCTTTGTTCGTGATCAAGATTTCAAGCCTCCATCGAATTCAAGGTTGCAAAATCAAAGGCATCAAGGGTTAGTATTCTAGTATTCATTATGTTGTATTTGACTTAATCATATGAATGGATCTATGGGCTTTGGGTTTCATAATTTTTAAATGCTTAATTCCACTGCGCATGTTACTACGAAACCCAACAAGAAGCGCGTGCATCCCACCTAGGCGGCGGAAGGCGCGCGCGTCTGGTCTCAAGGGGCGGAGGCGCGCGACTCTGAAAGGCAAATTTTGACAGAATGGACTAGAAAGTTAGAAATGTTATTCAGTTTAGTCCTTGGACTTAACGGAGCCCATCTGGAACTTAACCAAAGTAACAGAAACTAACAGAAAACACTTAAAATAGGGAGAAACAAAAAATCAAGTATGCAATCGGGGTGAGCGGTCCAAGGCGGGGTGTCTACATGTACCAATTCTGGATAGGCTCGTCACTCTTCTTGATTCTCGGTGTAGTCTTGGTTCGGAGTGTCCCCCTTGTCTATTGTATTGATCTGAGTGTCCTCTAGCTTGCAAAGGTTGAGAAATTGGCGCAGTAGGTCTTCTCCCAACACAAAGTCCCACTCACTGAATGCCTCGGCCTTGGTACCCCTTAATTCTTGAGGTAGCCACGAGAACTGCATCGGTTCTGTTTCTAGTGAGTACGGATCACAGTCACTGAATATTTCAATGCCCGGTTGGCGCTTCCCCTTATGATCAATCTATGGTTCAGGGAACATGAAGTATGGCAAGTTTTCCCCCTCGCGTACAAAGTACCCGTTTAGAGTTTTTCGATAGGGCGGTGCCATTGGTACGATGTATGAGGTCCAATCCATTTCATCTTTAGGGATGTCCTTGAGTGGTGACACATACCCTAGAACATATTCTGGGGGTATAGAATGACAGGTGGTGGTTCTCTTATCCCTTGTAAATGCTTGCAAAGTCCATGAACGGGGAAGTACCCTTCCTTTAGCATCATGTTAAGTACTGGACGCGTTCCGGAGAATGGAATCGCATTAGAATAGTCATTTTCATTGTGCACCTCTACCATCTCCACACTGCTTTATTTTTGGATTTTGAATCCGTTGAAGAGGTGGTCGGTTGCCTCATGTTGAATCTCTAGGATCGGACTAGCAGTAACCAGTTCTCCAAGTACGGTGACTATCGTGTCATTGTGCTTAAATTTGACACATTGATGGAGAGTTGATGGTACTCCTCCCGTTTGATGTAGCCATGGGCGTCCTAGGAGATTATTGAAAGAGGAGGGGATGTCAATGACTTGGAATTCCGCCTTTGTAGTTATCTCTCCTACTACAACTGTTAGGGTGATTGCCCCTATAGGTGAGCGTGCAGTGCAGTCAAATCTTCGTACAGTAAGAGTTGACGGTTTTAGCTCTCTTAAGGTAAGGCCAAGCGTTACCATGACTTTCTTTGGTAGGATATTTATGGCGGACCCGTTGTCTACTAGGATTCTGGGGATTCGATGCCCATTGACCCTCGCGGTTATGTAGAGAGCTTCGGTGTGCCCTCCACCATATTGTGGTAGATCTAAGTCGGTAAATGTGATCACATTGCCAAATTGGATTTGGCCTACCATTTGCGTTAACTCTTCGGGAGTTATTTCTTTGGGCACTTTGACTTGGGCTAATGCTTTTGAGATCATCATTCAATGTTTATGAGATGAGCCTAAGAGATCCCATATGGAAATGTTGGCTTGAGTTTTCTTTAATTGTTTGAGAAGTGGATCGTCAAGCTCAGCGGGTTCGAGCTCTTTTGAGGGAGATGGCTCTTCTAGTCTTGGATCTTTGTTGATTACGACTCGACCGGAGCGGGTGAGTAAGTTAACATCTTATTTTTCTTTATTATTTTTTCTATCTAGTACTTGATCCCAAAACAACATGTAACAGAAAGAAATTTCATTATCAAACTTGGGAGTGCTCTCGCCCACATTCGGGACTAGGCGAGTAGTCTCCCCTTTCTCACTAGCTATTTCTATTACATTGATACCTCCTCCCGTATTTGGGAAAGGGTTTGTCACTACATAAGGAGCCCCTAATTGCTTAGAATCTATGAGATCTTGGATCACATCTTTGAGGTGGTGGCAAGAGTCGGTGTCGTGACCACTGGCCCTGTGAAATTCGCAGAAGAGATGATAAGCATGATTAGGAGGGAATTCCTTTGGAGTAGTAGGCTTCCTTGCTACCACCTTGCCGGCTTTCATAATTATGTTAAACATTTGACTTTGGGTGACACCTTCTAGCTTGCTATAGGTCCTCTGCCTTGTTTTAGTCTTGGACTCAACTTCCATCTTGTAGCATTCTCTCTGAGCTTGTAGACATGCTTGGAGCGTGTCGATCTTTTTCTCATAGTACTCTTCTTGTATGAGTAAGCCCTTTCGAAGTGCATTGACCTCCTCCTCTCGGGCTAGCAAATGATTTTGGAGAAATTTGATTTCTCTGTCGAAGAATTCCTTTTGTGTTCGCAGTCGAGTCATGAACTCTTCCTCTATCTCTCTCTCGAAGCGTGCGTATAAGACTGTAGCATACAGCTCAGAGAATTGACTCACTTCCCCTTCTAGTCGAGCTTTAAGGTCGTTGAGTTCTTGAGTAAACTTGGTGCTTGACATTGTGTTGGGAGTATAGAGCTACTTTGCTGATCGGACAGACCTAGAGTGCAGAAACTGTGTCAAATCCAGGCTGGGGTCCCAACAAGTCGGCTTTTATGAAACAGGGGTTGACCAACACGGCAGATTCACATAAAAAGGAGGATGTCTCGTACGAGACAATGGATGTCTCGTATGTTGGTGTTGGTTCCCTAGGCACGTTTAATAAACATTGTAATTGTTATCATTTATTTCATATTAATAAAGAGATGTTTTGATTATTATTGTCGTTCATGTTTACTTATAATAATCTCCATCCCTAGTACTTGTTTGGTATTAGTATAAAGGCTAAATGATCATGGGATGATCATGTTAGATTTATGGATACTTGTTAAGTACCGGACAAGACCAACTTTATGAGATCTATATTATGGTCAATATCACATATATATCTCATATTAGTTATGTCATTTGAATCCTTAGACATGTAGTTATTATAGTCTTCTACTTGATGAACATTATGTTTGACATATTCAAATGTCACCTTTAACCGGGTAGTTATAAAAGGTATGATTGGCATAATCAGATTCATGTAGGGAAGAATAACAAGCTATGATGGATTTGTCCCTCTTCGGAGAGATGTCAAGCTTAGGCCTCTCGTAGGAATGATGTTGATGAAAATGTTCGGCCGGACTCAAATGAATTGATTGGATAATGTCGTTTGGATTATCAACATATTCGGAATCGAGAAAGTATTGAACAAAGACAAGTTGACTTGTTGACCATGACTTGTGTACAATGACATCGTGGACAAAGGGATTATGACATGTTCTAAATGGAATGCGAACTTGTATCTAGTTATACTATTTGGGTAGGTATGACGGTTTGCTAGAACCTAATCATATCTTATGGGTTTATGATTGAACCCATTGCCAACTTAGTGTAATCCTATAGGGTCACACACATTAGAACGAATCTAAAAGGACTTAATTGGAATTATGGGTCGAAGGACTTTTAAGGGTTTTTAGGGTTTTAGAGGAGAAAACCGGAAAAACTAGAAAAGGGGAGCGCCCGGTCGGGCAACCTTGTGTACCCGGTCGGGCTATATGCTTCGCCCGGTTGGGCACATTGCTATACCCGGTCGGGCAAGGCGGTTTCGGGCCAGAAACTTCCTGTTCCGTTTTCTTGCGGGTTTGACCACTTGTTTCCTATTTGGAATAGGTGTAACAAGTATAAAACCTATCTCTAGTTTCCCTAATCAGTCCTAGAAGTTGTGATAACATTATGAGTGCCTCCAAAGAGTTTTGAGAGGATTATTTTTTTTGTTCTAAGAGATCTCTAGATTGAAGAACAAGAATATCATCACATAATTCCATATAGTCAAAATACAATTGAGAAAGCGTGTTTCTCAATTTGGTCTAGCAACCAAAATCAAGTGTTCTTGATATTCGTTCGTGGTGTGGATACCGATAGAGGGTGAAATTTATTGTTGGGTTTCGATCAAACATGCGCAGCGGAATTTAGCATTTAAAATTTTGAAACCCAAAGCCCATAGATCCGTTCATATGATTAAATCAAATACGACATAAGAATAAAGGAATAAACTAACCCTTGATGGCTATGAATATCTAGCTTTTGAACTTGGTGGAGATCTTGAAACTTGATCAAGAACGCGAACGTTGAAGATGATGAGCTTCACCCTCTAGCGGTATCCACACCACGAACGAATATCAAGCAACTTCTTGATCTTGGTTGCTAGACCAAATTGTGAAACACTTTTTCACAATCAAAAGAACTATATGGAATTTATTTTGTGTATTATTTTGTTATTCAACCAAGAATGTCTTGGAACAAAATAAACCCTCTCTCAAACTCTTTGAGACTCACAAAAACATTAGCATTGAGTGCTGGCCGAATTTGGTCTTTTATACACAAGTATGACCTATTCCAAATAGGAAACTTGTGTCAAAATCCTTCCAAAATTCGTTTCCAAATCAAATTAGGAATCTGCCACCCGACATCACTGTGCGGCCGCCCAAAATCATCTGTGCGGTCGCACAACTATCTAAAGCAAAACTGGTACAAAACTGAGATAATTGTGCGGCCGCCCAGTCCATACTGTGCGGTCGCACACTTCTCTGAATGTCCAGAATTTCCAAAATTCCAATATAGTCCTTTTAAAGATTCGTTCTATTGTGTGTGACCCTCTAGGATTATACTAAGTTGGCAATGAGCTCAAACATGATCCCATAAGATATGATTAGGTTCTAGCAAACCGTCATACCTACCCAAATAGTATAACTAGATACAAGTTCGCATTCCTTTAGAATATGTCATAATCCCTTTGTCCACGATGTCATTGAACACAAGTCATGGTCAAATGGTCAACTTGTATTGTTCAATACTTTCTCGATTCCGAATATGTTGATAATCCAAATGACATTGATCCAATCAATTCATTTGAGTCCGGCCGAACATTTCATCAACATCATTCCTATGAGAGGCCCAAGCTTGACATCTCTCCGAGGAGGGACAAATCCATTTAGCTTATTATTCTTCCCAACGGGATTCCGATTATGCCAATCATACCCTTTATAACTACTCGGTTAAAAGTAGCGTTTGAATATGTCAAACATAATGTTCATCAAGTGGAAGACTATAATAACTTCATGTCTAAGGATTCAAATGACATAACTAATATGAGATATATGTACGACATAGACCAAAACATAAATCTCATAGAGCGGGTCATGTCCAGTACCTTGTTCCAAACAAGTACCCATAAATCTAACATGATCATCCCATGACCATTTAGCCTTTATACTAGTGCTTAACAAGTACTAGGGACGGGGATTATTATAAGTAAACATGAACAACAATAATAATCAAAACATCTCTTTATTGATATGAAATAAATGATAACAATTACAACGTTTATTAAACGTGCCTAGGGCACCACTACCAACAATCTCCCACTTGCCCTAGGCCCAATCTCCCATGTATCTAATACCCATGGACCTAACATGACCATCATGTTTAGCTTGTGGAAGTCCCTTTGTTAGCGGGTCTGCAACATTGTCATCAGTAGGTACTCTGCATATATTTACGTCTCCCCTATCAACGATCTCTCGAATGATATGAAAACGCCTAAGTATGTGTTTGGATTTTTTGATGTGCTCTTGGTTCCTTTGCTTGAGCAATAGCACCATTATTATCGCAATAAAGGTCTATTGGATTAGCAATACTAGGAACCACTTCAAGTTCAGTTATGAACTTCTTAATCCAAATAGCTTCTTTTGCAGCATCCGATGCAGCAATATACTCAGCTTCTGTTGTAGAATCAGCGGTTGTACTTTGCTTGGAACTCTTCCAGCTTACAGCTCCACCATTTAACATAAACACAAAACCCGATTGCGATCGGCTATCATCTTTGTCGGTTTGGAAGCTTGCATCCGTGTAAGCATTTACAACGAGATCATCTTCCATTCCTCCATAGACCAAAAACGAGTCTTTAGTCCTTCTCAAGTACTTAAGAATCGCTTTTACAGCTATCCAGTGATTTTCGCCAGGGTCGGATTGGTATCTACTTGTCATGCTCAAAGCATAAGATACATCCGGCCTAGTACAAATCATGGCATACATGATGGACCCAATTGCCGAAGCATATGGAACATCATTCATTTTCTCACGCTCATCTTTTGTCTTAGGACATTGAGTCTTGCTTAGAGAAACTCCATGTAACACGGGCAAGGTACCTCTCTTAGAATTTTCCATACGGAATCTTCTAATGACCTTGTCGATGTATGTACTTTGGCTTAAACCAAGTAGCCTCCTTGATCTATCTCTATAGATCTTAATGCCAAGAATATATGCGGCTTCACCCATATCTTTCATTGCGAAGCACTTTCCTAACCAAGTCTTCACAGACTGAAGTGTAGGAATGTCGTTTCCAATGAGCAATATGTCATCCACGTATAAAATAAGGAATAGCACTATGCTCCCACTAATCTTCTTGTATACACAAGGCTCATCTTCTTTCTTGATGAAACCAAACTCTTTGACCGATTCATCAAAACGGAGATTCCAACTCCTAGAAGCTTGCTTCAATCCATAGATGGATCTCTGCAATTTGCATACCTTAGAATTTTGTTCAAAACCTTCTGGTTGTGTCATATACACATCCTCTTGGAGTTTTCCATTCAGGAAAGCGGTTTTGACGTCCATCTGCCATATTTCATAGTCATGATATGCGGCAATGGCAAGCAAAATTCTTATAGACTTGATCATTGCTACGGGTGAAAAGGTCTCATAATAGTGAATACCATGAACTTGCCTATAACCCTTCGCTACAAGCCTAGCTTTGTAAGTATGCACCTTCCCATCCATGTCAGTCTTCTTCTTGAAGACCCATTTGCATCCTATGGTTTTTACACCTTCGGGCGCATCAATCAAATTCCAAACTTGATTGTCTTGCATGGATTGCAATTCGGATTCCATGGCTCCAAGCCACTTGTCCGAATCAGGAGAAGACATCGCCTCTTGGTAGGTTGACGGTTCATCATTCTCAATGATTTCTACCTCATTACTATCCGTTACGAGAAATCCATATCTCTCGGGCTCGGATCGTAACCTACTAGATCTGCGAGTTGCTTGTGTACTTTGAACAGGTTCCACAACTCCTTGTGGTTCTTGTTCTTGCTCCACCATTGGTTCAATGTTATTTTCTGGGTCTCGAATTTCTTCAAGATTTATTTTACTCCCGCTGATTTCTTTGGAGAGAAACTCTTTCTCTAGAAAGACACCAGTTCGGGCAACAAACACTTTGTTGTCCTCTTGGTTGTAAAAGTAATATCCTTTAGTTTCCTTAGGATATCCCACGAAAATACATTTATCAGATTTGTGTGCAAGTTTGTCTGAGATAAGTCTTTTGACGAAAACTTCACAACCCCAAATCTTCATGAAAGATAGACAAGGCTTCTTTCCGCTCCACATCTCATATGGAGTCTTTTGAACCGATTTAGTTGGAACACGATTGAGTGTGAAAGCAGCGGTTTCTAGAGCATAACCCCAAAAGGATATTGGAAGATCAACTTGACTCATCATTGATCGAACCATGTCTAACAAAGTCCGATTCCTCCTCTCGGACACACCATTCCATTGTGGTGTTCCGGGTGGAGTCAATTGTGAAACTATTCCACAATTCTTTAGATGATCATCAAATTCTTGACTTAAGTATTCACCACCACGATCTGATCGAAGTGCTTTAATACTTTTGCCAAGTTGTTTTTCTACTTCATTTTGAAATATTCTAAATATCTCAAATGCTTCACTCTTATGTTTCATTAGGTAAACATACCCAAATCTACTATAATCATCAGTGAAGGTTATGAAGTATTGAAATCCTCCCCTAGCATTGCTACTTAATGGTCCGCATACATCGGAATGTATCAACCCCAATAAGTCGCTTGCCCTTTCACCCAACTTGTTAAAAGGTGTCTTAGTCATTTTTCCAAGAAGACACGACTCACAAGTATCATATGACTCTAAGTCACATGAACCCAAAAGTCCGTCCCCATGGAGTTTTGAGATACGCTTCTTATTAATATGACCAAGACGGCAATGCCACAAATAAGTATGATTTACATCATTAGGTTTAGATTTCTTATTTACATGATAGACATTATTTTCATTCTTGACATCCAAGATATAAAGGCCATTAAATGAATTAGCAATACCATAAAGCACATCATTTAAATAAATAGAAAATTTCTTATTCTCAATAAGAAACTTAAAACCTTCATTATCCAAACAAAAAATTGAAATAATATTTCTGCTTAAATCCGGAACATAATAACAATTGTTCAAAACAAGAATTAATCCGGAAGGTAAAGTGACTTCATAAGTCCCTACGGCTAATGCAGCAACTCTTGCTCCATTCCCCACGCGTAGATCTACTTCACCTTCTTTAAGCAGTCTCCTATTCTTTAGTCCCTGCACATTTAGACAAATGTGAGAACCACATCCGGTATCCAATACCCAAGAATCAGTGGTAGAAAGGAGAATATCTATCATATAGATACCTGAAGTCGACGCAGCCTTGCTGCTCTTCTTCTTCTTTTGCTCTTCCAAGAAAGCCTTGCAATTACGTTTCCAATGACCAATTTCTTGACAATGGAAACAGATTGCATCCTTTTGTGAATCAGGTTTTGCCTCAGAAGCCTTGGCAACCTTTGCCTTGCTTATTTTGGGTTTGACAACTTTTGCCTTACCCTTTCCTTTGGCACCAGCCTTCTTCCCATCATGAACCAAGAGCACGGGAGAACCTTTCTCCACAATTTTCATCTCTGCAGTTTTTAGCATCCCATGCAACTCAGAGAGATTCTTATCCATTCCATGCATGTTATAATTCATCACGAACTGATTATAACTTTTAGGCAATGAATTAAGAATGAGATCCGTGGCTAGCTCCAATGGGATTGGATAGCCAAGTTTCTCAAGGTGCTCTACATAACCTTTCATTTTAAGAAAGTGAGGACTCACTTGTTGCCCTTCATTCATTTTACAAGTAGTGAATGCAACAATGGTCTTGTACCTCTCTTGCCTAGCTTGCTCTTGAAACATGGTTCTCAACTCCACGCCTATCTCATAGGCTTCCAAATGTTCCAAACTTTGTTGGAGTTTTGAACACATAGCAGCAAGCATGAGACAACTTACATCTCTAGAATCATTACGATGTTTCTTGTAATTGTCTCTTTCTACCCTAGGGGCAGTAGGCGGTGGTTCAGCAGGGAGAGGCCCATCGAGAATGTACAACTTATCTTCTTGCCTAAGAACAATTCTTATGCTTCGGATCCAATCCATAAAGTTTGTACCATTCTCTTCGAGCTTATCCTTCTCAAGGATCGATCGCAACGACATTGATTGAGTGTTATTAGTCATTATCTACAAATATGCAAAAATTTCCAAAATTTAATAAGTACCGGTTTTCATTAAAGAGATAAAAATGTATTTTAAAACAAAATACTCCCACCAAATTATACAACCTTCTTTATACATCCAGTGTATAGTATAATTTAAATGGGTTGAGATCCCGCTTTAATCTAATTTTGAGTACGCTTTGGCGCACCGCTCAGAATTAAATCAATTAGGTAGACAACTCTTGTCAATCATATCTCATATGACTCTCAGTTATTTTCATGAGATTCTTTAAGAAATCCAATTTCAAAAAGCATGTTAAATCTCATCTTTGCCTTAAGCCCAAAACTGTTTTGACGCTTAATTAAGTCCAACCATTTTAAACGCATAGGAAACTCTTATTCACTCATCTTGCTCAAACATGAATAAAATCAATGCACCTCGCTTTGGCGAGCCCACATAAAATTACTCATGTATAAACAAGTGTTTTAATCATGGCATGGCAAAAGGACTTAAAACTTTCTTTGAAGGTTCATCACATATAGCATATAACACATTTATGAGCACATAATATAAACATGTTACACATCAAGTTTAGTCATTAAATTAATCTCCATTAATTTAAGCATGATATTTATGTGTCATTAGTTTCTCTATAATTATGAGGATGAGACTATTTCAACTTTGGTCATTATCTCCAAATCAAGACAACAAGAAGTGCGGTCGAACTAAGCCATTAGGCAACCACAATCCCGCACTAATTCAAGAAACCAAGAGAGTAGTCCATGTGGCCGAAACTAAGCAATAGATGGTCTCAATGAACGTAGGCCAATTGCATTCACAATTCCACATGGATCTCCAATCATTGAATCAAGAACTTTGTTTCTCAATTTTAGCAATTATGAACTCTTCATAATTCTAACTTCGTTTTATCTTTGAAACTTTGATTGCGATCAAGTTTGGGAAACACAATCTCGATGAACGCAGATTAGCCATCCAAACCTTGAACCAATCTTAGAATCACAAGACTAAAACAAATAGGAAAATCAAACCCCAAGATCCTCACACAAACCAACTACCCAAAACCCATTCCAGATCAGCAAATCTGGACTGGTTCTGTTACTGGTTTTGTTGGATCTCTCGAAAATTCCAAATTCTGATTTCAACCAAAAATCAGACAATCTGATCCTCATGTGCGGCCGCCCAAAACTCACTGTGCGGTCGCCCAAGTGATTTTGTGCGGTCGCCCAAACTGGTCAGAATGTACAGAATTTTGAAGTTCGAAAATTTTGTCTCAAAATCGTTTTTCCCCGATTATTAAAACTTTGATCCAATCAAAAATTAATAATCAACAATTCTGAATCCACCATAATTTATTTATTGCGATTGAATCGTGCGATTAAAGTTGCAAAAACAATAAACCACATAAAATCACATAACACATAAACATCACATATTCCAATATTCATATCATGCAAGGCACATAAACAATTTATATACACATAATATGATCCAAGTATTGAATTAATCAACATGAACGAGGCTCTGATACCACTGTTGGGTTTCGATCAAATATGCGCAGCGGAATTTAGCATTTAAAATTTTGAAACCCAAAGCCCATAGATCCGTTCATATGATTAAATCAAATACGACATAAGAATAAAGGAATAAACTAACCCTTGATGGCTATGAATATCTAGCTTTTGAACTTGGTGGAGATCTTGAAACTTGATCAAGAACGCGAACGTTGAAGATGATGAGCTTCACCCTCTAGCGGTATCCACACCACGAACGAATATCAAGCAACTTCTTGATCTTGGTTGCTAGACCAAATTGTGAAACACTTTTTCACAATCAAAAGAACTATATGGAATTTATTTTGTGTATTATTTTGTTCTTCAACCAAGAATGTCTTGGAACAAAATAAACCCTCTCTCAAACTCTTTGAGACTCACAAAAACATTAGCATTGAGTGCTGGCCGAATTTGGTCTTTTATACACAAGTATGACCTATTCCAAATAGGAAACTTGTGTCAAAATCCTTCCAAAATTCGTTTCCAAATCAAATTAGGAATCTGCCACCCGACATCACTGTGCGGCCGCCCAAAATCATCTGTGCGGTCGCACAACTATCTGAAGCAAAACTGGTACAAAACTGAGATAATTGTGCGGCCGCCCAGTCCATACTGTGCGGTCGCACACTTCTCTGAATGTCCAGAATTTCCAAAATTCCAATATAGTCCTTTTAAAGATTCGTTCTATTGTGTGTGACCCTCTAGGATTATACTAAGTTGGCAATGAGCTCAAACATGATCCCATAAGATATGATTAGGTTCTAGCAAACCGTCATACCTACCCAAATAGTATAACTAGATACAAGTTCGCATTCCTTTAGAATATGTCATAATCCCTTTGTCCACGATGTCATTGAACACAAGTCATGGTCAAATGGTCAACTTGTATTGTTCAATACTTTCTTGATTCCGAATATGTTGATAATCCAAATGACATTGATCCAATCAATTCATTTGAGTCCGGCCGAACATTTCATCAACATCATTCCTACGAGAGGCCCAAGCTTAACATCTCTCCGAGGAGGGACAAATCCATTTAGATTATTATTCTTCCCAACGGGATTCCGATTATGCCAATCATACCCTTTATAACTACTCGGTTAAAAGTAGCGTTTGAATATGTCAAACATAATGTTCATCAAGTGGAAGACTATAATAACTTCATGTCTAAGGATTCAAATGACATAACTAATATGAGATATATGTACGACATAGACCAAAACATAAATCTCATAGAGCGGGTCATGTCCAGTACCTTGTTCCAAACAAGTACCCATAAATCTAACATGATCATCCCATGACCATTTAGCCTTTATACTAGTGCTTAACAAGTACTAGGGACGGGGATTATTATAAGTAAACATGAACAACAATAATAATCAAAACATCTCTTTATTGATATGAAATAAATGATAACAATTACAACGTTTATTAAACGTGCCTAGGGCACCACTACCAACATTTATCATCTTCGAAGTTCGTGTTCTTACTTGCTCGTGATCAAGCTTCGAATTCTCCACCAAGATTAAAGACCAAATTCAAAGGCATCAAGGGTTAGTATTCTAGTATTCATATTGTATGTATTTGATATAATCATATGAGCGGATCTATGGCTTTGGGTTTCATAAAAAAGTTTTAAATGCTTTATTCCGCTGCGCATGTTACTACGAAACCCAACATTGGTATCAGAGCCCCGTTCATGTTGATTATTTTGATACTAGATCATGTTTTGTGTATATAAATTGTTTGTTTATGTGCCTAGCATGATGCGAATATTGGATTATGATGTTTATGTGTTATATGATTTTATGTGGTTTATTGTTTTATAAACTTTAATCGCACTATTCAATCGCAATAAAAATTATGGTGGATTTAAAAAAATTGTTTGGATTATCAATTTTTGATTGGATCAAAGTTTTGATAATTCAAGGATTCATGAATTGTTCATTCAAGGTTTTGATGATCATGGTGATTGGATCACCAAGAACACCAAATCCTAATTGAATCGGGAAAAACAATTTTGAGATAAATTTTGGAACTTTAAAAATCTGGGATTTTCAGAGAGGTCCGATCGGACCTATTCCTTGAACCAGCCGGACCTAGGGTTTGGCGCGGGGGCGGGATTTGGGTTTTGGGTGTGGATCTTGGGTTTGATTTTCCTATTTGTTTTAGTCTTGTGATTCTAAGATTGGTTCAAAGTTTGGATGGCTAATCTACGTTCATCGAGATTGTGTTTCCCAAATTTGATCGCAATCAAAGTTTCAAAGATAAAACGAAGTTAGAATTATGAAGAGTTCATGATTGCTAAAATTGAGAAACAAAGTTCTTGACTCAAAGATTGGAGATCCATGTGGAATTATGGATGCAATTGGCCTACGTTCATCGAGACCATCTATTGCTTAGTTTCGGCCATACTTTCTTGGTTTCTTGAATTAGTGCGGAATTGTGGTTGCCTTATGGCTTAGTGTCGGCCGCACTTCTTGTTGTCTTGATTTGGAGATGATAACCAAAGTTCAAAGAGTCTCATCCTCATAATTATAGAGAAACTAATGACACATAAATATTATGCATAAATTAATGATGATTAATTTAGTGGCTAAACTTGAAACATAACATGTTTATATTATGTGCTCATAAATGTGTTGTATGCTACTCCCTCCGTCCCACTGAAAATTGCAAAACTTACCAAAATGGGCGTCCCATAGAAATTGCACATTCCATAAATGGAAAGTTTTTAATACTTTTTAATTAGTGGGTCCCACTTCTCATACTCACATCCACTAACCCACTAACTATTCTCTACCCCACTTTCTCTCTCCCACTCAACTATCAACACTCACAACACATCACCTTTTTCACTTTTTCCCTTAATTCTTGTGCCATAATTTTTTTTTGAAGTTTCCGGCGGGACGGAGGGAGTATATGTGATAAACCATCAAGAAAGTTTTAAGTCCTTTTTGCCATGCCATGATTAAAACACTTGTAAGTACATGGGTGAATTCATGTGGGCTCGCCTCCGCGAGGTGCATTAATTTTATTCATGAATTAGCAAGATGAGGTTCATTAATTTAATGTGGGTTCGCCTCTGCGAGGTGCATTAAATTGAATGGTTCCTATACGTTTAAAATGGTTGGACTTAATTAGGCGTCAAAACAGTTTTGGGCCTAGGCAAAGATGAGATTTAACATGCTTTTTGAAATTGGATTTCTTAAAGAATCTCATAAAAGGATCTAAGAGTCATATGGGATATGATTGACATGATTATCTACCTAATTAATTTAGTTTTGAGCGGTCCGCCTCCGTGGACTCAAAGTTAAATTAAAGTTGGATCTTAGCCCATTTAAATTATATCATACATTGGATGTATAAGAAAGTTGTATAATTTAGTGGGAGTATTTTTTGGAAAAATACATTATAAATTTCTTTAATGAAAGATGGTACTTATTAAATTTTAAAATTTTGCATAATTGTAGATAATGACTAACAACACTCAATCAATTTTGTTGCGACCGATCCTTGAGAAGAATAAGCTCCAAGAGAATGGTATGAACTTTATGGATTGGATCCGTAGCCTAAGAATAGTTCTTAGGCAAGAAGATAAGTTGTACATTCTCGATGGGCCTCTTCCTGTTGAACCAGAAGCCAATGCCCCTAGGGCAGAAAGAGACAGTTACAAGAAACATCGTAATGATTCTAGAGATGTAAGTTGTCTCATGCTTGCTACTATGTGCTCAAAACTCCAACAAAGTTTGGAACATTTGGAAGCCTATGAGATAGGCGTGGAGTTAAGAGCCATGTTTCAAGAGCAAGCTAGGCAAGAGAGGTACAAGAGCATTGTTGTATTCACTTCTTGCAAAATGAGTGAAGGGCAACAAGTGTGTCCTCACATGCTTAAAATGAAAGGCTATGTAGAGCATCTTGAGAAACTTGGCTATCCAATCCCATTAGAGCTAGCCACGGATCTCATTCTTAATTCATTGCCTAAGTGTTATAATCAGTTTGTGATGAATTATAACATGCATGGAATTGATAAGAATGTCTCCGAGTTGCATGGTATGCTTAAAACTGTGGAGATGAAGATTGTGGAGAAAGGTTCTCCTGTGCTCTTGGTTCATGATGGAAAGAAGGCTAGTGCCAAAGGAAAGGGTAAGAAAGTTGTCAAACCCAAAATAAGCAAGGCAAAGGTTGCCAAGGCTCCAGAGGCAAAACCCGATTCACAAAAGGATGCAATTTGTTTCCATTGTCAAGAAATTGGTCATTGGAAACGTAATTGCAAGGCTTTTAAGGAAGAGCAAAAGAAGAAGAAGAACAGTGGGACTGGGTCGACTTCAGGTATCTATATGATAGATATTCTCCTTTCTACCACTGATTCTTGGGTATTGGATACCAGATGTGGTTCTCACATTTGTTTAAATGTGCAGGCACTAAAGAATAGGAGACTGCTTAAAGAGGGTGAAATGGACCTACAAGTGGAAAATGGAGCAAGAGTTGCTGCATTAGCCGTAAGAACTTATGAAATCACTTTACCTTCTGGTTTAATACTTTTTTTGAACAATTGCTATTATGTACCGGATTTAAGTAGAAATTTTATTTCAATTTCTTGTTTGGATAATGAAGGTTTTAAGTTTCTTATTGAAAATAAGAAATTTTCTATTTATTTAAATGATGTGCTTTATGGTATTGCTAATTCATTTAATGGCCTTTATGTCTTGGATGTCAAGAATGAAAATAATAACAATGTCTATCATGTAAATAAGAAATCTAAACCTAATGATATTAATCATACTTACTTGTGGCATTGCCGTCTTGGTCATATCAATGAGAAACGTATCTCAAAACTCCATGGGGACGGTCTTTTTGGTTCATGTGACCTTGAGTCATATGATACTTGCGAGTCGTGTCTTCTTGGAAAAATGACTAAGACACCTTTTACCAAGCTAGGTGAAAGGGCAAGCGACTTATTGGGGTTGATACATTCCGATGTATGTGGACCATTAAGTAGCAATGCTAGGGGAGGATTTCAATACTTCATAACCTTCACTGATGATTATAGTAGATTTGGGTATGTTTACCTAATGAAACATAAAAGTGAAGCCTTTGAAATATTTAGAATATTTCAAAATGTAGAAAAACAACTTGGCAAAAGTATTAAGGCACTTCGATCGGATCGAGGTGGAGAATACTTAAGGAGTTCGATGATCATCTAAAGAATTGTGGAATAATTTCACAATTAACTCCACCCGGAACACCACAATGGAATGGTCTGTCCGAGAGGAGGAATCGAACTTTGTTGGACATGGTTCGATCAATGATGAGTCGAGTTGATCTTCCTTTATCCTTTTGGGGTTATGCTCTAGAAAGCGCTGCTTTCACACTAAATCGTGTTCCAACAAAATCGGTTCAAAAGACTCCATATGAGATGTGGAGCGGAAAAAAACTTGTTTGTATTTCATGAAGATTTGGGGTTGCGAAGATTTTGTCAAAAGACTTGTCTCCGACAAACTTGCACACAAATCTGACAAATGTATTTTCGTCGGATATCCTAAGGAAACTAGAGGATATTACTTTTACAACCGAGAGGACAACAAGGTATTTGTTGCCCGAACTGGTGTTTTTCTAGAGAAAGAGTTTCTCTCCAAAGAAATCAGTGGGAGTAAAGTAAATCTCGAAGGAGTTCGAAACCCAGAAAATGACATTGAACCAATGGTGGAACAAGAACAAATCCCAAAAGAAATTGTGGAACCTGTTCAAAGTACACAAGTAACTCGCATATCTAGTAGGTTACGGTTCGAGCCCGAGAGATATGGTTTTCTCGTAACGGATAGTAATGAGGTGGAGATCATTGATAATGATGAACCAACCACCTACCAAGAGGCGATGTCTTCTCCTGATTCGAAGAAATGGCTTGGAGCCATGGAATCTGAATTACAATCCATGCAAGACAATCAAGTTTGGAACTTGATTGATGCGCCCGAAGGTGTAAAAACCATAGGATGAAAATGGGTCTTCAAGAAGAAGACTGACATGAATGGGAAGGTGCATACTTACAAAGCTAGACTTGTAGCGAAAGGTTATAGGCAAGTTCATGGTATTGACTATGATGAAACCTTTTCACCCGTAGCAATGATCAAGTCTATAAGAATTTTGCTTGCCATTGCCGAATATAATGACTATGAAATATGGCAAATGGATGTCAAAACAGCTTTCCTAAATGGAAAACAACAAGAGGATGTGTATATGACACAACCAGAAGGTTTTGAACAAAATTCTAAGGTATGCAAATTGCAAAGATCCATCTATGGATTGAAGCAAGCTTCTAGGAGTTGGAATCTCCGTTTTGATGAATCGGTCAAAGAGTTTGGTTTCATCAAGAACGAAAATGAACCTTGTGTTTACAAGAAGATTAGTGGGAGCATAGTGCTATTCCTTATTCTATATGTGGATGATATATTGCTCATTGGAAACGACATTCCTACACTTCAAACTTGGTTAGGAAAGTGTTTTGCAATGAAAGATATGGGTAAAGCCACATATATACTTGGCATTAATATCTACAGAGATAGATCTAGGAAGCTAATTGGTTTAAGCCAAAGTACATACATTGACAAGGTCATTAGAAGATTCCGCATGGAAAATTCTAATAGAGGAACCTTGCCAGTATTACATGGAATTTCTCTAAGCAAGACTCTATGTCCTAAAACAAAAGATGAGCGTGAGAAAATGAATGATGTTCCATATGCTTCGGAAATTGGGTCCATCATGTATGCCATGATTTGTACTAGGCCAGATGTATCTTATGCTTTGAGCATGACAAGTAGATATCAATCCGACCCCGGTGAAAATCACTGGATGGCTGTAAAAGCGATTCTTAAGTACTTGAGAAGGACTAAAGATTCATTTTTGGTCTATGGAGGAATGGAAGATGATCTCGTTGTAAATGCTTACACGGATGCAAGCTTCCAAACCGATAAAGATGATAGTCGGTCGAAATCGGGTTTTGTGTTTATGTTAAATGGTGGAGCTGTAAGCTGGAAGAGTTCCAAGGAAAGTACAACCGCTGATTCTACAACGGAAGATGAGTATATTACTGCATCGGATACTGCAAAGGAAGATGTTTAGATTAAGAAGTTCATTACTGAACTTGAAGTGGTTCCTAGTACTGCTAATCCAATAGACCTTTATTGTGATAATAATGGTGCTATTGCTCAAGCAAAGGAACCAAGGGCACATCAGAAATCCAAACACATACTTAGGCGTTTTCATATCATTCGAGAGATCGTTGATAAGGGAGACGTGAATATATACAGAGTACCAACTGATGACAATGTCGCGGACCCGCTAACAAAGGGACTTCCACAAGCTAAACATGATGGTCATGTTAGGTTCATGGGTATTAGATACATGGGAGATTGGGCCTAGGGCAAGTGGGAGATTTTTGGTGTTGGTGCCCTAGGCACGTTTAATAAACGTTGTAATTGTTATCATTTATTTCATATTAATAAAGAGATGTTTTGATTATTATTGTCGTTCATGTTTACTTATAATAATCTCCATCCCTAGTACTTTTTTGGTATTAGTATAAAAGCTAAATGATCATGGGATGATCATGTTAGATTTATGGGCACTTATTAAGTACCGGACATGACCCGCTTTATGAGATCTATATCATGGTCAATGTCACATATATATCTCATTTTAGTTATGTCATTTGAATCCTTAGACATGTAGTTATTATAGTCTTCCACTTGATGAACATTATGTTTGACATATTCAAATGTCACCTTTAACCGGGTAGTTATAAAAGGTATGATTGGCATAATCAGATTTATGTAGGGAAGAATAATAAGCTATGATAGATTTGTCCCTCTTCGGAGAGATGTCAAGCTTAGGCCTCTCGTAGGAATGATGTTGATGAAAATGTTCGGCCGGACTCAAATGAATTGATTGGATAAATGTCGTTTGGATTATCAACATATTCGGAATCGAGAAAGTATTGAACAAAGACAAGTTGACTTGTTGACCATGACTTGTGTTCAATGACATCGTGGACAAAGTGATTATGAACTGTTCTAAATGGAATGCGAACTTGTATCTAGTTATACTATTTGGGTAGGTATGACGGTTTGCTAGAACCTAATCATATCTTATGGGTTTATGATTGAACCCATTGCCAACTTAGTGTAATCCTATAGGGTCACACACATTAGAACGAATCTAAAAGGACTTAATTGGAATTATAGGTCGAAGGACTTTTAAGGGTTTTTAGGGTTTTAGATGAGAAAACCGGAAAAAATGGAAAAGGGGAGCGCCCGGTCGGGCAGCCTTGTGTACCCGGTCGGGCACATTGCTATACCCGGTCGGGCAAGGCGGTTTCGGGCCAGAAACTTCATGTTCCGTTTTCTTGCGGGTTTGACCACTTGTTTCCTATTTGGAATAGGTGTAACAAGTATAAAACCTATCTCTAGTTGCCTTAATCAGTCCTAGCAATTGTGATGACATTATGAGAGCCTCCAAAGAGTTTTGAGAGGATTATTTTTCTTGTTCTAAGAGATATCTAGATTGAAGAACAAGAATATCATCACATAATTCCATATAGTCAAAATACAATTGAGAAAGCGTGTTTGTCAATTTGGTCTAGCAACCAAGATCAAGTGTTCTTGATATTCGTTCGTGGTGTGGATACCGATAGAGGGTGAAATTTATCATCTTCGAAGTTCGTGTTCTTACTTGCTCGTGATCAAGCTTCGAATTCTCCACCAAGATTAAAGACCAAATTCAAAGGCATCAAGGGTTAGTATTCTAGTATTTATATTGCATGTATTTGATGTAATCATATGAGCGGATCTATGGCTTTGGGTTTCATAAAAAAAATTTAAATGCTTTATTCCACTGCGCATGTTACTACGAAACCCAACATCGTACAAGGCATCCAGCCTAACAGTCAGATTGCAGTTTTTAATCCTATTGGTCGGATGGAATTTAATCCATTTTAAAAAGGTTACTACTCTAGTTCATCCTGGAACAGTGGATTCTGTCACCCTAGAATATGAGTCCCTTGTTTCTCACCTGTATTGCACTCTCCCAAACAGAAAATTCGGGCAAAAGTCCCATATTCTCATCGGAATCCACCATTCAATTAACCAAACCTAAGTGATTCCGTAGTTGTTTTGCATTTTGTTAAACAACGCATTAATTCAATCAAACCTTGTTAATTTTTAAGGGACAACCGAAAGGGACATGTTGAACGGTGCGGTCGAAACTAAGCCAAAATGGCATCCACAATCCCGCACAGAATAATGAAAGTAGGAAAACACAAACTCAGATTTCCGTAGAGAGGTTCTCCATTCTTTCAAAATCCTTTGTTCAACATTTAACCAAAGGGACATTCGTCATATTCACAAGGGAGGATTATAGATTGTAAAGATCTGTTATCTTGGGCAAAGATTAAAACAACCCTAAGAATCGATCCGACCGGTCTCGAGGAGTGTCTTATTAACTAGTATGTATGCATGAGGTTGATGCAAGCCTTACGGATAAGGCTCCCCATGAACACAGTCTAGGAGCGTGTCACGTAGTGGGTACACCATCTTTGGAGAGACCGGCGAGGGCCATTCGTTAGAATGGGGGTGCTGACCGACATCCGTCCTCCGATTGGGACCCGGGTTTATAGGGTATGTAGTGCGATTATTCTACATGTGTGAACGTGTGTGAGAGTCAAGATCTAGGTGACAAGGAGAAAATAGAAAGTTTTTTTTTTTAAAGTAAAAGCAAAAACAAGCAATGGCCGGGCCAAGTGGCTGCCTACGTTTCCCTCTTGTAGAGGAACTCAGGCTGTCGTAGTTCACACATAAAGGCAAACATAAGCAAAGCATAGAATAAAGCATTTAGCACGTACTCCTACAAAACAAAGGTTAGCCTTATAATATATGGGGAGTTTCTTCATCGTTAGGAAGGTCCCAAGACTCAGAAACAGAGGGGAGAGCAGGTCTGAGACTCTGTGTACGTGTTTGTACCGAGCAAACTTCCCTTTTAAAACCAAAGTGTCAGATCCGCCAGGCAGAACTGAGATGTCTCATACGAGAGAAGTGATACCTCGTACGAGGCATCCCAGTCTGGGAACAGATTATCGTACAGAATGCAGAATTTTGAAACAACATGATTTCTTTCGACGCAAGTCTAACCCACTTACTGTGATCTAGTCCCCAGCGGAGTCGCCACTGTTTGTGCGCGAGGTTTTGCTTCGAGGCACGTTTTCGTCCTTCGATTTACCTTCTTGTTGATTCGAGAGTCGCCACCATGTTATTGTCGGAACACGGACTGAGATGTCTGGATTTGGGGGATAAGTTATGAATTGGGAAGTTCAAGGAGCACCCAATTCACCCAATCTAGGATTGGTCTTGCTAAGAAATCATCATCATCGTTTCAAAATCATGCATTCATGTACCAAAAGAGAAAAACAAACAAATAAATAATTGCTTACTTATTTGGGATGTCGGATCATATGCTTCGAGACCATCTCCATGGATTAGAGAGGCTCTAGGCTGATCCTTTGATGGAATCACACTACTTCAAAGCAAAGAAGGAGATGAGAAGATAGAAAGCAAAGATTTTACCTAAGTGTTTTCTTCAAGAATCCTATGGATGGCCTTGACTAAAGGCCTTTGATCTTCCAAATTTCGTGGGTATGGGAGCGAGACTGATTATGAGAGCTTTTGGTGGTTTAACGGCCTTGGGGCTATCTAGAAAATTCTCCTCCTCCTCTTAGAGTGAAAGAAACCCTTTATTTATAGGTTTTTGGTGACCTAGGGTTTTAGTTGGAGAGTTATTTATGGTTGGGAATCAAAGACTTAATTCTCAAGAGGTTATTTTAGGACTCTAGGATCGGCCATGGGATTTTCCCCGGATTGCATGAGTGTTTGCCAAGAAAAGGGGTTAAGATCAACAAGGAAACTGACCAAAAACCCGACTATCGAGGGGGATACCTCGTACGAGACATCAATGTCTCGTACAAGGCATCTAAATGTTGGAATCACTTTTTTGCCCTTTGCGATAGTTTTAATGTTCAGTTTGGCCCCTAACTAACGGAGTCAGTCATAAACTTAACGAAACATGTCCAACTTAACGAGATTTGACCCAAATCAAAGGCGAGACACAGAAGTAGTGTGATTATAAATGAACATCCAAAATGGGGTGTCTACACACTATCACAAGAACAAGAAACAAACAGGGATTCATCTTCAAGAAGTCCGTCAATTCCATAGTAACATTACACCTTTTCAGGGTGTTAAATAAATAAGAGACCTTACACTTTTTGAGGGTGCTCCCTTATTAAAATAGATCATGATCATTAAACTACTTCATCAAGTAGAATATAAATGTCTAAGTTCTTTTCAATCAAACTAGACAGTTTTTCATTTAGTCCTTTTCAATCAGACTAATTCCTGCTAAGTCCTTTTCAATCAGACAAAGCTAACTGCACCTATTTCATTTAGATACAACAATATTCATTCAAGTGTTCAAAAGTACAAGAACACATAATACAATTCAATCACTTTAGATACCCATTGAACAAAACATATCAAGGGTAAGATCATTCCAAAAGACGTTCATATCATAGGAGTTCAAATACTACCAGCCACTTGGTAGCTACACTTTAGAAAGAATATGAGGATCCTATTTCAAAGTATGAAACTCAAAATACTTAGGAACGTAATCCCTTACCTTGTCTTGCGTACTTCTCTTTGCAAAACCACGCGTACGAATCTACAGTCATGCAAAATAATACTCTTAGACAAAGTAATCACTATTTACTTTCCGTCCCATACTTTACTTATTTCGTTAACCTACGAGTTAATCTCTTTTAACTCCTTCTAGGGTTAACTACCATTCTAGGGTTTCACATACTACCCGTTTAAATTTACCAAAGTTCCCATAGGGTTTCACCCAAAATACCCCTAGGGTTTTACATCTTCAATTCCCATCATTCTTTTCTAACATTCAATTACACATACTAAATACACTATTCACAGCACACACACTGCGCACACCCATGCGCGCACACACACACACACTGCACACACCAACACAACACACACAACGCACATACATACGCACACACACGCACACACTGCGCACAAACACATGCTACACAGTGCACGCACACACACATCATGCACACATACACACACTGCACCGCACATACACACACAACACGCATGCATACACACACCATCTTCATTCTTAATCCTAATCAACCAAACTCTAGTTTATCATATTCTTCTTAGGGTTCTAAATCATTAAACTTAGTGATTCAATGAAAGAGAAAAGATTAGGGGGATTGGGGAGTACCTTCGATGAACACCTCTTCCCTTCTTTCTCTCTCCTTCTTCTAAGCTCTCTCTCTCTCTCTCTCTCTCTCTCTCTCTGTCTCTCTCGGTTTTCTCTCCCTCCCTTGCCACCTTTCTCTCTTTTCTCTGACATTTTCTTTTCTTCATTGATAATTAAAGAGGCTAGGGTATTCTAGAGAGGTTATATAATAAAAGGGTTTTCAACTACTAACCCAAAAATGATTCATTCTCCAAGTAATATAAAGACTTGGGCTTTTCTATTTTGATCCAATAACTAAAGCCCAATACTTTTTGTTAATGATTCGGCCCAAATAATAATTAAGGATTCCAAAATAAATAATAAATGGGGGAGGGCCGGTTATTACATTCTTGCCTCTCGCTCTCGAGCTCCCACGTAGATTTTCTTTCCGTATGGTTGCTCCACTGCACTTTCACATTGGGAATCACTCTTTTCCTCAGTATCTGATCCTTCCAATCTACAATCTTTACAGGTTCCTCATCGTAGCTCAAATCATCACGAACTCTGAGTTGTTTATACTCGATTACATGGCTCGGATCAGAAATGTACTTCCGTAGCATCGATACATGAAACACATTGTGCACTCTAGCTAGCACAGGCGGTAAAGCTAACTTGTAAGCTACCGTCCCAATTCGTTCTAAAATTTCAAACGGTCCGACATATCTTGGGCTTAACTTCCCGCGAATACCGAACCGCATAACTCCTTTCGTTGGCGAAATTTTCTAGAACACATGGTCGCCTAACTAAAATTCTAAATCGCGCCTTCTGCGATTAGCTTACGACTTTTGTCTACTCTGAGCGGTCAACAACCATTTACGAATCTGTTGTACTTTATCTGCGGTCACTTGGACAAGTTATGGCCCAGTTAACTTCCTTTCACCAACTTCATCCCAACAAGTAGGTGATCTACACTTTCGTCCATACAATGCTTCGTACGGTGCCATTCTGATATTAGCATGAAAATTGTTATTGTACGTGAATTCCACTAGCGTCAAATGTTCGTCCCATGTCCCTTGCCAGTCCAATGACGTAGCTCTCAACATGTCTTCTAGAGTCTGGATAGTCCTCTCCGACTGTCCATCAGTCTACGGGTGAAAAGCTATACTCATCGTCAACTTTGTACCCAAATCTTGTTGTAGACTCTTCCAGAATTTTGATGTAAATCTCGCATTTCTATCGGACACTATCAAAACTGGTATTCCATGCAGTCTCACTATTTCATCAATATACAACTTAGCCAACTTCTCCAACGAATCTGTCACTTTGATTGCTAGAAAATGAGCCGACTTTGTAAGCTTATCTACAATAACCCAAATTGCGTTGTGGCCCTTCAGTGTCTTTGGTAGCCCTACAACCAAATCCATCGCTATATGTTCCCACTTCCATTCTGGAATAGGTAACGACTTGAATAATCCTGCCGGTCTATAGTGTTCACTCTTCACTTGTTGACACACCAAACATTTCGATACAAACTCCGCAACATCTCCTTTCATGTTGTTCCACCAAAACGACTCTCTTAGGTTTCGGTACATCTTCGTACTTCCAGGATGTACGGAAAATCTTGAACAATGAGCTTCCTTTAGAATCTCACTCTTTATATCCTCATTGTTTGGCACCCATACCCTTGATTGGTACCTCATGATTCCATCCTTCCCCACACTAAGTCCGTTGTTTTTCCTTTAGCAATACTCTCGTGCACCTTCAACACTTCTTCTTCGACTCCTTGCGCTTCTTTGATTATATCCAGAAGCGTTGGTTGAACACTCACTTGAGCCAAATAACCTCTAACTTTCACTTCCATGCTTGAAATTTCAATGCGGTTCCATACACTTTCCTCCTTAGAAATTAACGTCGATAACGTTCCGCGGTTCTTCCAACTCAACGCATCTGCCACCTTATTAGCTTTTCCAGGATGGTATAAAATCATACAATCATAATCTTTTAACAATTCCAGCCATCTTCTTTGCCTCATATTAAGCTCCTTCTGGGTGAAAATATACTTAAGACTCTTATGATCCGTATAAATCTGACATGTCACCCCGTACAAGTAGTGCCTCCATATCTTCAAAGCAAACACCACTGATGCTAATTCTAAATCATGCGTTGGACAGTTCTTCTCATGATTATTCAATTGCCTAGATGCATAAGTTATAACTTTATCATTCTGCATCAACACGCATCCTAATCCTTTCAGCGAAGCATCACTATAGATTACAATCCGATCCCGACGGTAAAGCAAGAACTGGTGCGGACACCAATCGTCGCTTCAAATCTTCAAAGCTCTTCTCACACTCTTCTGACCAGACAAACTTAGCTCCCTTCTGAGTCAATTTCGTTAACGGAACTGACAATTTTGAGAAACCTTCTATGAATCTCCTATAGTAGCCCGCCAAACCTAAGGAACTCCTTATTTCACTCACCATGGTTGGTCTCTCCCAATTCACAATTGCTTCTATTTTTGTTAGATCCACGGAAATTTCATCCATTGACACCACATGTCCTAAGAATGCCACTTTCTCAAGCCAAAACTCACACTTCTTGAATTTGGCGTACAACTTCTGCTCTCTCAAAATCTACAGTACTAACCTCTAGTGCTCTTCATGTTCTTCCTTGGTCCTCGAATACACCAAGATATCATCGATAAACACAATTACACATTTATCCAAAAACTTCTGAAATATCCTATTCATAAGCTGTTGGTCCCAAAGGGGCAACAAGGGTATAAAAATAGCTAGAGGGGGGTGAATAACTGTTTTGAAATTATTTTCGTACCCTTGACAAACTCAATTACAAGTGCGCACTTTATCAAATAAGCGTTATCAAATGCGCCTAAGTGAGTGAGTGAAATGCACAGAAGAATTTAGTTTAGTAAATAGGCGCAAGGTATGATAAAGAGGGCTGTGAGAGCCCGCGCTCGAGGCCGCCACGCCGAAATGATCGCTCATGAAAGGTGATTCGGGTGATGCCTCGTTGCTAATGCGCTTTTGGAAATGCGCTCGGTTCCCACACAATGGTTTCCTCTCGATGGAGTCAAAACAGTCAAGAGTCGCCACCTCACATTATTTTAGGAAAAACGAAGATAAAACCTTTTTTTAGAGAAAGTGGGTTCGGGGGCTAAGTTACGAGAAGAGAAGGGGTTAGGAACTCTCCTCACCCGTGATGGTCTCTAGTATGCATGCCACTTAGATTCATTTTATGCCTTTTTTGCCTTTCTTTTATGCCCTAACAAAATGGTGATTTAATATACGAGGAAGTCTTCCTATTCTAGGATTGTTTGCTTTAATTCACGAATGAGAGTCGGTTTGGGTGGACTCCCACTCGGTTTTGAAAATGATTTCGCATTCACATCCAGTAAAGGAAACATATAAAGGGGTGGGGTATTATAATGTACAATGGTGAACAAAAAGGGAAACAAATCGCATAAAAAATGGATGTCACACAAAAGGGGATGAAAACACCCATAAACACTCACTCAAATGAGATGATATGTACATGAAACTTTGGACATACATAGATATACATACTAACACCACAAAAAAACAACCATATGAGTATTTAATCATGGTATATCATCATTTAGAAAGAAGAACAACAAGAACATCAACATTGTATCTTGGGACATCAAATGGAGGTCTAGCCTAACAAAGTGACTAGACCCCAAAATAAACTACATAATCATCAACATTTTACATTTAAAGAGATTACAAGATGAAGATTTTACCTAGGTTGTGCTTTCTTTGTTTCCAAGGGAAGACTTTTTTGGTTTTTTCTAAAGGTGTTGGCCTTTGATTGAATGAGTGTTTAGTGTTTGTTTTGGCTTGTGTTTAATGAGTGCTTTGTGGTGGTGGTATGGTGGTGTAGTGGTGGTTTAATGACTAAGATTTGAGGGGGTTTTGGATGCTTGAGAGAGAGCAAAAGGGGCTGAATATGAGTGAAGTGAGTTGGAGAGTTGTGTGAATTGTGTATGAAGGTCTCCCTTTTAGGCCATTTTAGGGGGGTTTTTGGAGGGAGGAGGGAGGTGGGTTTTTGGTCCAAAATGCCCTCAAGGTAGGGGTAGAGGAGGGGGGAGCCGGTCTGTGATGATGGGGAGGGGGTGATAGGGGGTGATGGCCTAGGTTGAAAATGGGGAAAAAGCTGAATATTCTGAGATATAGGGGTGCACGGCCGTGCAGCTTAAAGAGCTCGACAGTGCACCAGCCTTGAAAGCCCAATCTTGATTTTTTTTTCTTTTTATTTTCCTTGGCCAATCACATGAAGCCACGTGGCAGTCTTGGGCTGGTCCAGGCGTGTCCTTGTGCACATTTCCTTCAGCTCCGGCTTTCCGCTCCGCAACTGCTCCGTCGTGCGCGCTCCGGTTTCCCGGTTGTCTGCGGACCCAACATGAAAGTTACTCGAAATATTTTTTTGGTCACGCCGGTATATCTGAAATATTTTCATAAGCAAGGAATGACAATAATATATTTTTAATGCACAGAATGGATGGTAACGAGCAGTTTTAAAGGGTGTGGGCCCCGTTTCGGGTCCCGCAGCTCAAAAAATGAAGTACATGCTTGTTTACTCATTTTTTCGCTCTGATCATGAATTTGAAGTCCGTTAATCCATTCGATGCACCGATAAGTCTCACATCACTCCCTTATAGCCAAATCTGGGGCTCTAAGTCAATTTCAGGGTTTAGACCGATTAAAAGGGGTTTGATAAGGGGTGCAAGATCGGGGTATCTACAGGGGCGCACACACACTCTAAGTATTTTGGCTCAAAGTTAGTGATAGATGAAACTAAGGCAAATGAGAAACAAACACAACACAATTCAATCCAATCAATCTACAATGATTAAACAAGCAAATAGTGAGATAAGATATAAACTTGAAAGTAAACGACAAGAAATAGATACGCGCTATTTGGAGAGGTTCGATCGGGAAATGATCTACGTCCTCTACCAAGATCGTTAGTCTTGGATTTCTAAAGGAGATCTTATAATATGAGTGAGTATTACAAATTACAAGATCTATTATCTATGAAAGAACAAATCCTAGACAAAACCGGTGTATCTCGTTAAGAAATATCTAAATGATCAAACTTAAAGAGGTGCGTGTGTGTTCTTAGTATCAAGGCTCTTTAGATATATGAGATTGAGAGCACAAGAAAACTAAAGTGTTTTTGCTTGAGGATCTGGGCTAAGTATGAAGGTATGAAGGTGTTCTTGAGAATTCTGAGAAATCTATGAGCAATGTTCAAATGTTCAACAAATACTTGAGAGAGAAATTCATAGAAACTTAGAAACTTCAAATGTTTGAAGTTATAGAGTATTTATAGGTGAGCTCCAAAAACTAGCCGTTGGAGATCCCTTGTGGATAAGGAAAATGACAGATGTGCTGGAGCTCGTTGAGTGGAGCACGTGTCCTTTTATAGCCGTTAGACACATAACAACAATATGACCGTTGTGGACAGGTGTCCTCAAATCTGGGTGCATATGTGTTATTTAACCACCGTTGGATCTTTAGCGTAATTTGAATTTCATCAAGTCTTCATGTCTTCAGAAAATCTTCTAAGTGTTAAAACACTATCAGTGAGGCGCGTTGAGCCAAAGGGGCGCATATCTATGCGCATGCCTGATAGGCGTATGGGCGCAATGGCAGAGGCGCATAGGCGCGGCGCGTGACTCCACTTGTGATTTTCTTGTGTCTTGATATCCAAGCCCTATTCCTATACATTAAAAACAGAGATATAAGTAGGCATACCCAACAATCTCCCCTATTTGATTGATTCCATTACCTACTATATTAGGGACAAACATTATACTTGATAATAACATGTCCAAATAAATGAAACTGGTAAATCATGTCTCAAGTTAATGCACACACTAGTCCAAGATATAGATTTCTAAACTATTACAATAAGGATAGCACATTACAAATGGAAAGATAGAAATAATAGTTTAACACATTCAAAAGTATATGAGTTTTAGTTTGAAATGTGTTTAAATTGAAAGTTTAAACTATATGCAAGAAAATATGAGCAGTTCACATATAATGCATATGGTTTTATGGTTTTAAACAAAAACATTCATTGCTCTACAAACAAGAAGTTTGAATGAACAAGGTTTAAAATAATAGTGATGCATTGTTCTCATTAATATTTGAAATATAGGAGTTGATGATTACAAGTATTCAAAAGAACAAAATCAAAAGGTGCTAAAACAGGTAAGCAAAAAAATCACTAACTTCAAAATTACAAACAACTTACAATCAAAATAAAATCTAAGGGTTAGGAGGCGCTTGAGAGTCTTCTTTCAATCCTTCTTCATTTTCGCTCACTGATTGAGCGATTTGATTTGACATCTGATAGGATCGATTAACATTTGAGAACGTCTCTGAAACACCATCCCTAATATAGCGCAGGTGCCCATCATTGATAGTCTGATATTCATCAATGGAGCGCTGAGTTATGGCCTGCTGCTGAGAGAAATTTTCTGCTAACACTTGAATATTTGCTTTAACTGTAGTTTGCGCTGTATGAATGTCAGCCGATACTCGTTCAGCGCGCCTATCTGTGCTAGAGTGCGCTACGCTGAAGTGAGTCACGATCAAATCCTTCAAAACATCTATCTTTGAAATTAAGGTGCTGAAATTAACAGGCGCACTAGCATCTGCGCTCGAAGTAGGCGCGGAGGACTCAGGGGCTTTTGTCTCTGCGCTGGGTTCTGCGCCATAGACAGTTATACCCAGGATTTCAAGCTCATCCTTAACTTCTTTCAATTTATCAACCACATCAAGCAATTTGTGGCTATCTCCTGCTACCATCTCAAATAGTTTCCTGATATCGGATGCAATGCTAGCTTTCACATCTTTTATAGCATCAATAAAATCCTGACCTTCATTGAGTTTGATGCCTCCATCAATCTTGTCTTTGAGAGAAGTGAGTGTAGCTTTAAACAATTCACTCATTTGATCAATAGCATCATTCCACTGCTGAGGAGTGAGAAAGTGCTTGTCCCTAATATCACCGCCAATACGCGCCATCTCCCCTTAATGGCAGCAATCTCATCATCTTGGCTCACAATCATAGAAGCTTGTAGCTCCATTTGTGATTAAATACGCGCTTGACCTTGCTAAAGTTGATGGAGGAGTAAAATAACCAAACTCATATCAGGAGTTGGTGGAGGAGGCACATGAGTAGATTGAGGCGCTTAGTAGTGCACCTGGCAAGTGATTGAACATTTGCACGCGAAGGAGAAGAAGATGTTGGCTCCTGGATTCCCCAAAAGCATCAGCTAACATATGTTTAGATGTAGAATCAAAGGAAGTAGTGGGACCAATAGTCTTTGGAGGAGGCATAGGAGCCGAGGGCGCAGGAACTGTTCTGCGCCTTTCGAGAGGCTTTTTCTCCCCCTGAACTTGTTCTTCCTCTAGGTCACCAAAGATATCAGTAGAGATCCTATCCCTTAAATGTTGCTGATGAGGAGTTAGCTGGACCAGCACAGGAGAAGGAGTTGGAGTTAGAGGAACAATTGTTGCCTTTATTGATTTGGAAGGTGGAGGCGCACGAGGGGGAAGAGGCACAGAAGGAGCAGGCGCACGTTGTACATCAGTTCTGGAACCTGCGTCTTTTTGCCTCTCTTTCTGAGCTAAGGTAGCAGCTGTTTCAACTGATAGTCTTCATCCCTCTTTCTTTAAGCCTCAATCCTGCTGGCTTCCTGAGCACGCTTGAGATCTTTATCAGTATCTTTGTCTGTTCTGGGGCGCTTTGATGGTCGGCCCCCATGCTCAATAAAGTCAACGGTTCCACCAGATAAATCCCGGGGTGCATGTCCACGTTGAACCCTTCGAAGTTCAGCCCTTCCAACCTCATTCAATCCTACTTCATCAGCAGCGATCCCTTTTCCTCTATCATCTTCTGCGCTAGGAACTGCGCCAGGAATTGAGCCAGGTTCTGCGCCTGGTTGAGGTCCAGCTTCTATGCCTTCATCTGCGCCTGCCTCTGCTTCAGATTCAGTGTCCTCATAGACTAACGCTTCACCACAGATTCTTGGTTTGCGCTTTGCAATGCGCTTCCTGCGCCTCTTCAGAATCAGATTTGCCTTACCGAAAATTGGGACATCATTGGACTTGTGATTAGCATTGGCATTCAGAAAGCACGCCAAATTCGGGTAAGTTAGGAAATTTTTTGTCAAGATACGGCAATGAGTCTTGAATTTAGTCTTTCCTTCATTCTTACTCCTGTTGTACTTCTCAATCTGCTCCATCAGTGTTTTCATCAACACCTGAGGCCAGTTGAGTTTAGCTCGACCCATAATCACCGTCGTGTACTCCCATTGTTTAACTGTAAATCTGTTCACATTTCCTGTCTTGAATACTATAGAAGTATCCACTAAATGCGCGATGTGAGTTAAGAGATCTCCACCATCTCTGATTTCTACTGACTTGATGTTGTTTTGAAGAGTGGGAACATTCAAGTAGGTTTGCGCCATAAGATCATGTGCTGCCTGCGCGTAGACCATCGTGCACCCTGCAATACTTTAAGGTCCGGTAATTTCAAATTCCAGTACATTCCTGATGGTGCCATATGAAATAATGACCGGCACATCATGAATAGTGGCATGAATTCTAAAGCGCACGTGCCCATCAACTTTAGAGGTGGTCTCTACAATTTCCACTGAAGAAAAGAACTCATCTACTAGCAGAGGCGCGTAGTAGTCTTGAGTCATCGTATAAAGTGGCAGAAGACTGGCAGTCCTGATGTAATCCATGATGTCGATGCCCATAGGCACAGCAGCTAACTCAGATACGTTGAGTGTTTCTCCAGGTTTAAAATTAGCTGGATCCTGCATGAACAAAATTTTGTTGATGTTAGGAGTAAATATGACGCATATAAACATAACAATGAACAAAGTAAATATAGGCGCATAAAATGAATAGGCGCATAACAGTTGTAATCATAACAGGCACATACAACAATTAGGCGCATAAGCAATATAGGCGCATAGATTAACAAGGCGCATTGATATGGTTCTATGTAACTACTAAGGAAAAATTAAATATAAGGAAAATTGACTAAGTATAAAACTAGACGCATAATTTATTAGGCGCAAAATGGTATAGGCACATAAAAGGAAGAGGCGCATAACAATCGTATTTGCAAGAGGCGCATACGAGTGTTAGGTGCATGAACCTTTGAGGCGCAGAATAACACGAGGCGCATAAACAAATGAGGCGCATAAAGTTATACTTAGGCGCATATCTTTATATTTAATTTATACTTAGCATAAAAATACAACAAATGTACAAACACTTGCAAAACATAAACATAGAAGAAAAACGGATCAAACATGCAAATTTTCGAAAAACACGTTTTAAAGATCAAAGAACCCAAGTCATGCAAGAAACATGAAGAACACGAAGAACATGCCTTGAGTGCTTGAAGAACACCAAGAACACAAAAATCATGAAACTTCACCAAATTAAACAAATAATATACCAAAATGACCGCATGAACACAAGGATTCCAAATATGAAAACCACAACAAGAACAAATCAACAACAAACATAGAAAATGGATTTAAAGGTCCGAAAATTCAAAAACCCAAAAATCAAACTGTTCTCAGATTCGCAACAAATAAGACATTGATCGTCGAAAATTTAGGTTGAAAAGATTCGAAATCGCGATACGAACACAACCCAACAAACGATTTCACAAACGGATAACCGAAAAAAGAGTAATCGAAAAGGGACCATTTTCGGTTCTAAAGAAACCTGAAACTCAGAAACTGAAAAAATTGCAGAAATTAACGAGTTTAGAGTTGAGGAATCATACCATTTCGTCTTGAGGGATTTTGGATTTTGATGTAGTACTTCATTTTGGATCCATTTATATGAGAAAATGGAGAGAAATGGAGAAGAAAAGAAAGAAATAGAGTAGAGAGAGAGAGAGAAACGAACGGGAGAGAAAGAGAAAGATTGCAGAGAGAGAGAGAGAGAGAGAAGAGAGAGAGAGAGAGAGAGAGAGAGAGAGAGAGAAGATATTTAACATTAGGCCTGGCAATTGGGTCAACTTGGGTTGGGTTAAACTGGGTTGAGGCAGGTTATGGGTTGAGGCAGGTCATGGGTTTAGGCAGGTAGAACCTGCTGAACCTGTTAAACTTGCAGGTTATAATAAGTTGGTAGACCCAACAGGTAACCTGCTAACCTGCTGCTGGAACAGGAAATGTGCCATCAGGATGTTCAAGTGTTCAACCAAGTTTTAGTACATTACTCCATAGAAAAGTTATACTCCCTCCGTCCCAAAATGATCTTCATACTTTTTTTTTGTTATTATTGTGAAGGAACTTTGAGCAATAATTTGAGGTTGATTTAATTGTCCTAATGGAAATCTAAAACTTGTTACTGATACATCATCAACAATACCATCACTACCAAGTTTTAGATTGTCATTGCGACAATTGCATCAACCTATAATTATTGCTCAAAGTTCCTTCGCAATAACAGCAAAAAAAGTATGAAGATCATTTTGGGACGGAGGGAGTATCAAACTTCAAAAGCAACAAACAAACAATAAAAACACGCAACAAAAACACAAGATTATCAATTCACCCATAAAACTCCGTACCCACGTTCTTTTTACTTCTACAGTTTCTTTTAGCCCCTATATTATTAAGTACCCATAAAACTCCGCTTAAAAACATCAGGTTATATTGTTATAATAATTGGGCTCCATCTCACTACCAACTCCAGCATTTTCTTCAAAGTTATATCTTCTTCCTCTTCAAAGTAATATCTTCTTCCTCCTGTCATTCACCCATAAAACAGTTAATATAACCATTCACGATTCACCCATAAAACAGTAAATATCAGATTATCAATTCACCCATAAAACTCCGTACCCACCTTCTCTTTTCTACTTTACTTTTCATACTCATAATATTTACTTTATCTTAATCTTCGTCTAAAAAATGTCTTAAGACATTTTTTAGAGATTTTATAGTCAAATGAATCAGCGGATCCCATAAGCACAAGGGTTCCTCTGCCAATGGAATTGTTCAGCTCTATCAAAACATCCAACCGAGACCGAGTACAGTTTGAAAAAAGAAAATAAAAAAAGGAAATCAATCCAACATCAAATGATGCAGAAACTGTTGATTACCAGGCAATGGAGATAGACCTGAAGCAACTAGCCGAAACTGTTGCATCAATTCACGATGAAATGTTTTATCTCAGAGAAAGGTAGTTAAAAAAAAAAAAACACTCTCGTGAACTTTTATCTTTGATGCATGGTCGTAATATCAATCATGAGGATCTAAATATGCGTTAATACTTAATACATAAATATTGCAGGGAAGAAGAAATGCAAGAGCTAAACAGAAAGGCAAACTCGAGAATGGCATGGATGAGTTTTCTTTCGCTCTTTGTTTGCTTGTCAGCTGCAGGTGCTCAACTATGGCACTTAAAGTCATTTTTCGAAAAGAAGAAGCTCATCTGATTTGCTTATAATACCTATTTCCCATGTACAATTTTTCTTTAATAACTTAGTGCATTTAAATGCAGACAGTTTTGGACTCCCTCCGTCCCAAAAATAACTGCAGTCAAGGTGTTGACTTGTAGGATCAATTAGATTCAAAACGAATATATAAACATTTTATTTGCTTTATTCATCTCGGGACTAACTATAGGAACTTAACTCGGGACTGACGGTAGAACTAGTTTAGTAATTTGAGAGAAAAAAAAATACCTATGGACAAATATTTGATGACGTCATTCTTGCAAAGCTTAAGTTCCCAAAGTCCTCAACGAGAGGCTCTCCGTCTCCATCCGAATCATACGTTACTGCCACGTTATAAAAACAAAAAAATAACATGAGTATTTAGCATTATAATTAATTATGTTCTTGAAAACATCAATAACCATTAACCAACAAATCAATTCAGACTAAATAGTACCATTTAACCAATCCCGTAAGCATACTAATGCCTCAGCATTTGATGGCAATAGTGAATTCCGATACTTTCCAAAAATTTGACCTCCAATGCTAAAGGCAGACTCAGAAGCTACTGAGGTTATGGGCACACTTAGAATATCCCGTGCCATCATGGACAACTCAGGATATCTAAGTGTATTCCCTTTCCAGTAGCTCAAAATGTTTAAATCTGCATGCAACTTTCTATCGAGGGGTTTTTCTTCCAAATACAAATCTAATTGGGACTTGTTTATATTTGGTGCATGGTGTTGGCTTTGGTACGAATCAAAATCCTACAAAAGATCAAATAAAACATTAGAAATATTTTTTGGGGGACGGAGAGAGTACTTTATAGACAATTAGACATAAATAAATAAATAAATAAAAACAATCTAAGATAAACTAAAATATAAACTTACATCCAATATATCCCTCTCATCACCAACATCCATAGAACTCGTACTCGCCGATTGACACTGTGGGGAATAAGTTGATACATGTTTGTACTCTTCAAATAAACGATACAACTTGTCCCTTACACCCGATACCAATTTTTCAACTTCATCATCTTTGCAACCAAGCTTAGAATAACAATATTCCACCATCTTAAGCTTGTAACGTGGATCCAAACAAATCGCCAATGACAATACCACACTATCTTTCTCCCAATATTTATCAAACTTGATCATCATGCTTTCTGCCATTTCACTCAATAAAAGATCCCCGCTTTTCAATTGCTCTTTAATAACCAATTCAATCTTCCACATATTAACAAAATATAAATTTGAAGTCGGATATTTGCAACCAGAAAATAAAGTTGTTGTAACACAGTCTCTAGCATAAGGAAAGTTGAGTTCCATCTGGTTGATACATCTTGAGAAATTTTTTTACCTCCCCCTGGAGAAAATTGAGCAACCAATTCCATAAAGGCTACCTTCCTAGATTCCCACCTAATGTACTTAACACACTCTCGAATTTTGTTGACAACAACCTCAACTACTTTGAGCCCTTCTTGCACAATGAGGTTTAATATATGTGCTACACATCGCACATGTATAAACTCACCCCTACAAACCAAAGCATTTTTCAATAAGAGGTGACTCTTCAATATATTCACAACCCCATCATTATAACTGGCGTTATCCAAAGTTATTGAAAATATTTCTCTATCAATACCCCACTCCTTCAAGAAACTAATCAGTTTATCACCAATGAAGCAACCATTGTGAGGAGGAGGAACATGCCTAAAGTTTAAAATTCTCTTTTGTAAAACCCAATTCTCATTTATAAAATGGGCTGTCACTGTCATATAACCATTACCACAAGGAGAGCTCCAAATATCAGAAGTAAGACACACCCTACTTTTGATCCCTTCAAGTTCGACCTTGACCTTTTCTTTCTCCTTGTTATACATTTTCAGCACATCAACCTTTAGTGTGTTTCTTGTAATATTCTTTACTCCGGGATTTAAGAACTTAAGCAACTCCCTCATTCCCTCATGCTCTACAATTTTAAATGGGTAATTGTGCCTAACAATTGCAGCACACAATTTTTCTCGATACACCTCTAGGTCTAATGGAGCATAAGACCCTTCATCAGACTCTTTTACTTCCAAATCATGTTTCTTTAAATGTCGTTTAAGATTTCCCGTACCATATGAGGTGACATCGGTTATACCTGTGTATTGATGAGGGCAGAGTGTACATGACAACACATATAAACCATCTTTACCGGTTGATTCTACAAAAAATTTCCATGCATCAGATGTCCTTTTCCTTGGTGCAGACTTCCTAACCCTTTTCCCACCACAAGCAGAAGATCCTTCACTATTCACAAATCCTTCACTATTCACACTGCTTGCTTCCATCTAACGAGAATGAATAATATAGTATAAATTATTAATAAAATAAACCTCATAAATTGCTACCCTTACACTAATCTAGCATATCATTCTACTGATTCAAGACAATGTTTTCACTTTTGATATATATAAAAAAAAAAAAAAACACAATGTCATCAATCAATATAGAATTTTGATTTTTAATCATACATTTGGTAAATGGGATTGAGTAGTCAAATGAGACCATCTTTATGGGACGGAGGGAATATACGAATTCAGAGAAGATGATTAAATACAATGAAGAGATTAACTTGTGGGTGTCAATATACCAAGATTGTGCATTTGTGCAGCAATACACACATCTTGCTTAAGAACTAAAGTAAGAGAGGCAGAAAAAAAGGACTAAAGTATTTATTTACCTCCAATATTTCCCTGTTCTACAAAGTCAATCTTGAGAAATGAGAATCCAGTTAGCTTCTTACTCCTTCAATCTTCAAGTATACCCATTTACTGAAATTTCAAAATGGCCACTCATGAATATAGAAACCCTTAATTGAATTGAAGGAGGGAAATCGAAAATCAAGCTAGAAATACAAATCTCAAAACCTAATTAATTAAGCATAAGAATTAGGGTTTTGAGTATCTATGCTAATTCGTCCTCTTACCCTAATTCATCGGTGGAAATCGAGTAGAAGCAGCAGAATAGGGTTTATGAATCTCCGATTGAGTCACGCCGTTGATTAGCCGTCGATGGAGGAGCTGAGACGGCTTCGCCGAAGAGAGTTAGAGAGAGGACATCGCCGTTTGAATAGGGTTTGCAAGTTTGCGTATGAATCTAGCGGGTTAAACGGGTTGACGGGTTTAACTTGTCTTAACCCGGGAATTGGGGCGGGTTAAATGGGTAACATGTTTCAACATTTTTAGTTTATTGGGTTGGGTTGGGTTGGGTAATTAATAGGTTGGGCTGGGCAGGTTGATAGGTTGCTGGGTTAAATTGCCAGGCCTATTTAACATGAAAAGGGAAATGGAAGAGCTAAGGTCAACTTATATAGGGTTAGGGTTTTAGAAAGATGGGAAGTTGAAATGACATGTATTAAATGAGTGTGTCATAAAAGTACATCGATGTGACACCAAGTTTGCAGAAAAACTGTCCCACTTCCATCATAAGTGTATGAACAATTTTGACTATTTTTTGCACAAACACCAAAAACATCTTTTTTGGTGTAAGTTTGGGGTGCAAGAAATATATCCCCAAAAAATAAAAATTTTGAAAAACGGAAAACAAGGGAAAAATTAATTGCACAAGTACCCTTGAACAATCATGCAATGTCTTTAAAAAAGACAAAGATTCTACATAATAAATAAGAACAAACATACCTGGTACTTGTGAAAATTGAATACGTTCAATCATTTGAATAATAAATGAGGAGCATTGATTGAGCCGCATTAATGAGTTTTGCGCTAGAACAGGCGCGTGATGTATACAAGCGCGCAGAAATATAAGGCGCGTAAGGCAATTGGCGCGCTTTTATGGGGCGCATGATCAGGCGCATGAGGTTTCCATGAAACCTTAAAATTGATCTGTATTTGAAGTATACTAACAAGACAAAAGAAATCATTAGTAGTTACAAAACTGTATGGACTAGTTAGCTGAGTTCAAGCAAACCCATTTCACCTCTCAAGAAAATGAACCTTTTAGCATCTAGTGCTTTTGTAAGAATGTCTGCGATTTGATAGTCGGATCCCACGTGTTCCAAATGAATGTTGCCTTTTTCTACGTGGTATTTGAGGAAGTGGTACTTGATGTCTATGTGTTTGGTCTTGGAGTGCATGACAGTATTTTCGGAAACTGCAATTATAGATGTATTGTCGCAGTAAATGGGACAATCTTCTTCAATGATGTCGTAGTCTACCAATTGCTGCTTTATCCAAAGAATCTGACAGCAACAACTTCCAGCAGCGATATATTCTGCTTCCGTTGTTGAGACAGATACTGAAGCTTGTTTCTTACTCGCCCATGACACAAGTCGATATCCGAGGAAATGACAAGTGCCACTTGTGCTTTTCCTGTCAATCTTGCACGCTTCATAATCCGCATCTGAATAACCTACAAGTTTAAAATTCGAATCTTTGATGTACCAAAGTCCAAGGTTAACAGTGCCGGATAGATATCTTATAATACGTTTCACAGCAATCAAGTGCGCTTCTCTAGGGTCAGATTGATAACGTGCGCAAACACAAACACTAAACATTATATTAGGCCTACTAGCAGTAAGATAAAGGAGTGATCCAATCATACCTCGGTAAAGAGTTTTATCAACCTTTTTACCTTTCAAGTCTTTGTCGACTTTAATGCCGGTAGCCATAGGTGTGTCATATGCTTTTGCATTTTCAAGTCCAAACTTTTTGATTAGATCCCTTGTGTACTTGGCTTGGTTGATAAATATGCCTTCATTAATTTGCTTGATTTGAAGCCTGAGGAAGAATGTAAGTTCTCACATCATGCTCATCTCAAACTTTCTTTTCATTAGTTTCTCAAAGCACTTGCACAACAATTCATTAGTAGATCCAAAAATAATATCATCAACGTAAATTTGAACAAGTAATTTATGACCATTATGTTTGGCAATGAAAAGAGTAGTATCAATTTTACCGCGAGTGAAGCCTTTCTTAATGAGAAACTTGGATAGTGTATCATACCATGCTCTTGGTGCTTGTTTGAGCCTATACAAAGCTTTCTGAAGTTTGTAAACATGATTTGGATATTGTGAATCTTCAAACCCAGGTGGTTGAGCTACGTTGACTTGTTCTTGGAGTTCACCATTTAGAAACACGCTCTTCACATCCATTTGATATAACTTGAAGTTCTTGTGAGCAGCGTAATCTAGAAAGATTCTTATAGCTTCAAGTCTTGCTACGGGCGCGAAAGTTTCATCGTAATCAATCCCTTCCTCTTGCCTATAGCCTTGTGCAACCACCCTTGCTTTGTTTCTCGTGATGGTTCCATTCTCATCCATCTTGTTTCTAAACACCCACTTCGTACCAATCACTCGTTGATCATGAGGTCTTGGAACAAGATACCAAACCTTACATCGTTCAAATTGATTGAGTTTTTCTTGCATTGAAACAACCCAATTCGGATCTTTGAGCGCTTCATCTGCCTTCTTTGGTTTAATTTGAGAGATAAATGCAGTGTAAGCATCAAAATTTGTAGCTCTCCTTGTACGAACCCCAACATGTAGATCACCAATGATATCAGCAATTGGGTGACCTCTAACATCACGAATTTTAGGAGGTAAGTTAGGTTGAGTTGTTATAACTTGAAGGTTTTCAATTGGCACATCTTCACCAGCTTCAAAATCATCAAAGTTAGGGGGCTGAGCTGGTTCAGAATTGAAAGTGGGATTTATAACAGATACATCAGTAGAGTTAGGCGCGTGAGTGAGAGCATCGGGCGCATTATACGGTGCAACTGAAACTTCACTCGATGCGCTATTATCAAAGTTTGGCGCAACTGATGCAGATGGATTTCCTTGAGTTGATGTATTCTGATCTTATGCAGGCGTAACTGGAATGGGAGCACCTGTCTCAATGGACTCAACAGAATCATCAGCAACATTTAGAGCCAAATGTGGCTCAAGGAGAGAATGTTCATCAAATGTAACATGTACAGATTCAACTATCACTAATGTAGATCTATTGAAAACACAAAAAGCTTTAGAGTGTTTGGCATACCCAACAAAAATACCTTCGTCGGTTTTGGCATCGAATTTACCTCTATGTTCGTTTCCGTTGTAGAGGATATAGCATTTGCAACCAAAGATTTTGAAGAATGCAATGTTGGGAGTTCTACCAGTCCAAAGTTCATACGGAGTCTTGTTGTGAAGTTTGTTGATGAGGGAACGATTTTGAGTAAAACACACAGTATTGACAGCTTCTTCCCAAAAGTACTTCGGTAGTTTGGCTTCAGCTATCATTGTTTTATCCCGCCTTAAGCAACGTCCTGTTCTTCCTTTCCACAACACCATTTTGTTGAGGAACTCCAGCTGTTGAGAAGTTATGATCTATCCCATGATCGTTGCAGTATCGAACAACACCGTTGTTCTTGAATTCTGTTCCATTGTCGGATCGAACACTCATGATGTCATTTTCTTTTTGGGTTTGGAGCAGTCTGAATAGAGTGGTTAGAATGTCATAATAATTGTCTTTAGAAATCATCATTTCCACCCATGTATATCTTGAATAATCGTCCACCACAACTAGAGTATATTTTTTTCCTCTAATACTTGCAGTGGTAACTGGTCCAAATAGATCAATGTGCAGCAGTTGCAAACATCTAGTAGTTGAGGGATTTATCTTGCTGGAGAAAGACTGTTTCGGTTGTTTGCCAAGTTGACATGCGGCGCACTTTTTGTCATGATGATCAGCAACCTTGGGAAGTCCTTTGACAAGATTATTCCTGTTGAGTTTTGATAGATACTTGAAGTTCAAGTGACTTAAGCGCTTGTGCCATAGCCAACTATTTTCGCTCACACTTTTAGCTACAAAATAAAGATTAGTACTAGAGTTCATATTCTGAAAATCAATAAAATAAATATTTGTCTTACGATAACCGGTGAGTAATGTAGCTCCAGATTTCCCATCCTAGAGTCGCCACTGTAGATACCCCGGGAAAACCCCGCTTGGCTAGAGTCGCCACCTATGTTTTAGAGGAACATAAGAAAAACCTAAAGAAAGCCAATTTTTGTACGAAAACCAGAGATTCGGGAGAGAAAGGGTTCGGGGGTTAGGTGACGAAGTGGGAAGTAATTAAACACATACTCCGCCCCGCTTACGCGGGTCTTGCTACTTTTGGTGTTCTAATGCTAAATGTCCATCAATTTAATAATAAGAGAAATGTGCTAACAATTATAATGAAAAGAAAGGGGAAATTTATAGAGGAAAAATAAAGGAGAATTGTTTATTTATTGATTTATGCTGAAGATTACATGTCGAATTATTGCTAGATAATTACATTAAGAAATGAGAATTTAAATTAAAGTGGAATTAAAATGTTGGGATGTAACCTTGACAAAACTTCAATAGTGAAGTTGCCTTTTGGTTGTATCCCTTTTTATGGAGATTGCATACACATTAGAGATGAAGAAAGTAATTTAAAAGGTTTTTTGTTTAAGAAGTGATAAAGAGAGAATATAAGATAAAACAAGAATTTAGAAAAAGAAGATGGACATTGTACCTTGTGCTTGCAAGAGGAAGGACCAAACTTTGTGTATAATGACTACCTTTGAAAATGGATTTTTGTGTGTTTAGAGTGTTTTTGACTCAAGCATTCTTCCCCCTTTTTCCATGGTGGAATGAAGAGGTATTTATAGGTGTAAGAAGAGTGTTTATGGTCATAAAGATGGTTATTCCCCGGATCAAGCAAAGGCATAATGGCCTTGGGGGTTACAAATCAGAAAAGGAGGGAAATTTGGCAAAATCTGGGATTCAGGAGGTGGGAAGCGCGCTCCTCCCGCACCCCCTATTGGAGGCGTGCGCCTTTCACAAAGAAGGCCGGAGGCGCGCTCGTCCCATCTTCAGAAAATACGTATTTTAACCCAAAAGTTAACCCTGTTATGCAGTTAAATCCCAAAACCAACGAGATCAGTCAGAAACATAACAAACATCACAAAAGTCAACAAAAACAAATGAAATAAAGACTCAAGGTTGACTTTGTCACTTAGTCAAGTCCAAGACTATCGGGATAAGTCGAGAACTTAACGGAAAGTAACGAAAGTTAATGGAAATTGACAGAAAAGAGGAAGACACAGAATGTGTATGCAATCGGGACATGAGAGGTCCAAGGCGGGGTGTCTACAGAGCCCCTCGGCGACGTGGATTGCAAAGCAAAACGCGTTGACGAAAGAAAGACAACCGCCGAGGACATCGACAAGACAAAACAAAGACTCGATAAAACATGAATTTGAAATTTGCGAAGGATAGGAGTGCGCTCCTTGTGTGAGCGGATTTATTGATATAGAAAGGATATGGCGGGATCCGTTTGCTGAAGCGGGATCCGTTTGCTGATGCGGGATCCGTTTACTGAAGCGGGATCCGTTTGCTGATGGCGGGATCCGTTTGCTGATGCGGGATCCGTTTGCTGAAGTGGGATCCGTTTGCTGATGCGGGATCCGTTTGCTGAAGCGGGATCCGTTTGCTGATGCGGGATCTGTTTGCTGATGCAGGATCCGTTTGCTGATACAGGATCCGTTTGCTGATGCGGGATCCATTTGATGATGCGAGATCCTTTTGCTGATGCGGGATCCATTTGCGGATGGCGGGAAACGAGGCTCCGTCTGCCTATATGTGATATTGTTGTGTTGCTTGATGGAGAGGTGGTGATTTTATGGCTCACCATGGACCGAGTTGTTGTCATTGAACTGAAATTGTTTGACTCTGTGGGATGCAACGGCAGATCACTTTCTGCTGGGGATGAAGTGCCTTGAGTTGCAGATGCTTTTGACCTTGTGGTGGTACCTGTTTAGTGTGTGCTTTGCAGGTATTTGTGTTTGTGCATGAAGTGTGAAGATTGAGCGAAATCGTGCTTGTGGTGTGATATGGTTTTGAAGCACTTTTGCATGAGGGAGAAGTAAAGTGATTTTGTGTGTGAAGTGATTTTTGAAAGCAGAGATTTGCTTGAGAGAGATGAATGATGTCTATACCTTCACTTACCATTGCCGTTGGATGGATTCGTGATGTTGTGGTAGATGCTTTGGCGGAGAGTGTCGCTGCCTTTTATGACGAGTTCGTTTTTGATGGAGTGTCGGTGGGACAGTATTCTGGATGATGGGTTGGTCGTGCCAAAATGCTGCCTACCTATCCCTTGGAAGGAATCAGACCAGCGTAGTTCAAGGATGCTGGGGAATGCTAGGGATAGGAGCAAGATAAAATGATGCACATATTTTTGCGAAAATAAAGAGACAAAGAAAAAGAAAATTCTTTTTGTCTTTTTGTAGGAATAGAATATGTGCACATGTGGAAAAAAGACCTTTTTTTTTAGTTCGTGGGTGAACCATTTTGACCATTGTGTGTTTGTAAAGCCAACCCAAGATCAAGTCATGTTCGATCGAAGTCTGGATTGCCTCGCTTGAATGTTGTCGCCGCGGTGTCCAATGAAAATTGATATCTAGCCCGAAGAGATTTATCGTTTATAGGGCTTCAAAAGGACTATTGATGCCGAGATGCCAAGGGGTTGCTGATTGTAAAGCCCCTCGAATGCTGAACTTTGAGTGGCTTACGAAGCCCCAAGATGAATCAACTCTTAGCCCATAAACTGTCTTTTGTTGTCGACGTGGGCAAGCCCCAAGAGAAGATCATTGATACCGAGCTTTGAGAGATTGCTAAGCCCCAAATGTCATGGGCTTATCAAGTTTGTAGATGGCGGGATGTGGAGACCTTTCGGTGTGAAGCCTCAAATTTTCTAGGAATCGGCTTAGCATTATGTTGGGAGCGGATGGTGCTATTGGGAAGAACTCTTGAAGGCGATCTCCTTCTTTCTGTTGCTTGGAGATGGATGGCCCTTTTTGTGGATGATACCCAAATGGCGGAAGGTCTATGTTGAAAATGTAGTACGGTCTTCGGGAGATGTCTCGTGGGAGATGGTGATGTTGTTGCAGATGATAAGGTCTTGGTGTGATAAAGTCTCGAACGGTATGTTTGCTTGAGTCTTCTTGAGTTGAACCAACAACGGATCTTCGGATGCAGCCTGTGCTTTTGATCTTGGAGAAAGGGGTGCTGTATTGCAGAAACATTGGGATTGGCCGTAACTCTGCTTATAGAGTTAACATATTGGCATTGCCCGCTATAACTCAGCCGGGTGAGTCTAGCATATTGAATCTTTTTCCTTTTCTCTAAGACTTCCTTCATAATCTTACAGTGAGTTCTAACAAGAATCATCAAATTCATTCATATCATCGGAGCCTTCATTTAAAACCAAGAGGCCTTTTGACTGAAAGTGTTGAGGGACCATTGAAGTTTGATCCCTTTCATGGAGCCATAAGACTACTCCCAAATTGCATTGCTCGGGTACCACTGCCCAAAAGCTTGTTAATTGCGAAGCCCCAATATTGCCCTTTGCTTGGATTGTTGTAATGTCGTATCCCAAAGGATTATAGATTGCGAAGCCCTTTGAGACCTTTGGTGCCGAATTGAGGAAGCTTCCAATGTTGCACATGACTCCGCCGGGGACACTGAAGTGAATTTCTTCTTGCCGAGGGAGCCTTTAAAACTTGATCGTACCCACTAGAGTGACACCATTGATTAGGAGTGGAACGAGAAGGGCCTATCCTTAATAGGGGGAACAAGAATGAGCATACATGACAAGAAGGTGCTTCTCGACATTCCTTTTGAGAGACTTTGAGGATAGTCTCACATATCTTTCTTGAGTGTAGCCCTAGGGCTCATTAACTGTCAAATGAAGCAAGAGAAGTTTTCATTCTCGAGTCACATAGCCCCTAGGGCGTCATCACTTGTTGATCAAAACAAGAGACTCGTCCTCGTGTGGGGGAACAAACACAAGGGGACATGGCAAGAGCTACTCCATTCTCGGGAGTCTTTCGGCATACTTTAGAGGGACATGCTTGTAGAAGCTTGAATTACATGTTGTTGCTCACTGCCCAAACCAACTGACTAGCTGGGGATTATTTTGTGTAACCTCGTACCCTTTCAATGATAGGCTCGTTCTCAGACGGATCTTGGTTACCACGGGCTTTCTTTCTCATGAGCCCAAAGATGCACATTGCAAGAACAATCTTTCCAATAACCCAAAATGACCTTTGATGGTGCCATATCTCGTCAAGCCTTTTGCAATTCCAAAGTTGGCTCGGTGGGGATTGACTTGCTGAGGAGACCCAATGTAGAACTTGTGCAGTTGTCTTCTTTAGAGGCCGGAGATCTCCATTTCTCTTTCCCTTCTCTCTCTTACTCTCTCATTTTTTTTTATGACGCACCCTGTTTTTTGCCTAGACCGCCATTTTGGGTTTTCAATCTAGCGGGCATCTCTTTTGCGTCTTCATTTTGACTCAATTAATGAGTAAGTGTGCATTGACTCTAGCTGAGGATGAGAGACATGTGATTTTGCGGTGGAGACCTCTTGTCACTAAAAATGAGTGACAATGACTTGGCTAGGGAAGTAGCCCCTTGTCGCGACCCCGAACCCCGCGGGCCCGAGATCGCGAGCTGAACGTCGACTTAAACAATAAACTCTAAAATAATGGAGATAAAAATTTCCTTTTATACCAAAAGGGGATAACACAAAGTTTTGGGAAAACAATTTAACAACGACAATGTACTAGTGTAAGACCCATAAGCTCACACTAAAAAATAATAAAATATACAAATCTTAGTGACGTCAAAGTGTGGTACAACTATCCCCAAAAGAGTTACACATTTATATAATGTAAACCCACCAATATACACTTGCCCCAAAAGCTCAACCCTCGCGACGTCCTGTCTCGTGATCAGCGAGTCTAATCCTTTCCACCTGGGGGGGGTTAAGGAAAAACAAAGACAAAGGAAAAGGGGGTGAGATAAATCTCAATAAGTTACTAATGCAACTACATGACATGCTATGATGCAATAATCAATAATAAATCACATAACACATAGCAATTATCATATGTCAGATAGCAGCGGAAATAAACACATAACAAAGGATATAGCCAAGGTTTTCCCAAACTGATAAACCAAATAAAGGTCGCTGCGCAGCTTCAATAATCAACAAATCATCATCTTCATAATAGCATGAAAGCTGAAGAGAAATCCCCGGTACCGGAACCAATAACAAAGTAATGTGCCACAAAGGGCGGGAGCCATGCCACAAAGTCGTGCTCCAAACGTCTCAACCAAGGCCGATATGGAAGAGGAAAATAAGGGCAAAACAATGGTCGACACCATAATGGACTTGGCCGGTGCCATCACAATATCTCAGATCGCCCGACACAACCACAAATACCAGCTGGACTTTCAAATAAATGCTAAGTAATAAATACTAGCTTAATTAAACAACTTAGTGTTCCAAAGTAGGGAACCATACCAAGAAGTCACCAAGAAAGTGAAATGAACCAACAACACACAATTAACGTGTTCCAACAATCTTAACAATGATAACACAATTCCCATATCACATTTGACCACAAAGGATCCAGTTAATTCGAGCACTCAACCAAATTTACTCACTCATCTCGAAGAGCTTAAGGAGATCTTTAAAATGATAATTTATATGCCTAACACGGAGTTCGGATGAACGTGATATGGCCCTCGAAAGATTGGACAAAAAGGGGAAATAAATTTCACAATAGGGGAGAGGGTGCGCGCGTTTCCTAGGGGAGGGTGCGCGCGCCTCCTTGATCAGTAGGAAAATCAAGTTTGGAGGAGGAGAGGGTGCGCGCGCCTCCTTGAAACAGAAGGTCTTTTGTTCAAGAGGGGCATAAGGGTGCGCGTGCCTCCTATGGGAGGGTGCGCGCGCCTCCTTGCCCGGAAAGGCAAATTCCGGCCAAAAATCTGGGTTTCTACCATTTTCAATCCAAAACTCAAACCAAACCCAAATCTTCACCATTTCACAAATACTTGGAACCAAGACTTACAATATACACAACTATGAACCAAAACAACTTATAGACTTGCAATGGGGCTAACTAACAACATCTAGAACCCAACACAAGATTCAAATACCAAATTTCACAAAAATGAATAAAAATGTAAATCATCTCAAAATCAACCAAAGAAGCAATAAATGGTAATCATAGTATCATCTAAGCATAGGATGAACATTTTTAGTATAAATGGGGGAAAAGCAACTTACTTGAGATTTCTCAATGATGATGGATTTCAAATATTTTTGGCTTCCTACGATCCTATCGACGATCTAAACAAGTTTCAAGTTATGATAAATGAGAGATAATGAGAGGAAGAGGAAGAAAATGAAGAGAGAAGGAAGAGAGAAAAACTTACCCACAAATGGAGAGAGAGAGAGTTGTGCTGGGAGAGATGAGTGAAAGTGAGGGTGAAAGAGTAGGGAGGTGAGGGAGAAGGGAGGGAGTAGGGAGGGGGTAGGAGAATTATTTTTAAAATGTTACACTTAGGCCCCTCCCCCCAATACTACCCCTTTCAAATAAACTCCCCACTAATAAATAAGACTCAACACTTCTACACTAGCACAAATGACCCAAATAAAATGCTAGGCATAAATTAATATAATGCATAAAATTCACACATAAATTATTAAATAAATAATAAATAAGCAAATAAATAAATAATAATTATTTATTACTAATAAAATAGAGCCTAGTTTTCGGGTCGTGACATTCACTCCCCCTTAAAGAAAATTCGACCCGAATTTTAACGAGACTTACCCTAATTAAAAAGCCACGGAAATTTCCTCTCTATCTCATCACGAAGCTCCCACGTCGACTCCTCAACATTATGATTCCTCCAAAGAACTCTAACCAACGCAATGCTTTTGTTTCTCAATTCTTGGACTTTGGAATCTAAAATCCGAACCGGTAGTTCCTCGTAGGTCATATCCGGCTCTATATCCTCCGGTATCCTCGGTAACACGTGAGATGGATCATGAACATACTTCCGAAGCATAGAAACGTGGAACACGTTGTGCAACCGGTCTAAAAATGGCAGCAACGCAAGTCGATACGCAAGAAGCCCAACCTTTCCCAAAATCTCAAACGGGCCAATAAACCTCGTAGCCAATTTACCCTTCTTCCCAAACCTACGAATACCCACCTTTGGAGATACTTTCAAGAACACCAAATCACCGGTCTGAAAACTAAGATCTCTCCTTCGGTTATCTGCATAGCTCTTATGTCGACTCTGGGCTGTTTTCAATCGATCCCGGATAACTCTAACCTTTTCAACCGAATCCCGAAGCAAATCAATACCCACGATCTTCGCTTCACCGACCTCATCCCAATAAATAGGCGATCTACACTTTCTTCCATACAAGGCCTCATACGGTGCCATCTCGATACTAGCCTGATAACTGTTGTTGTAAGAGAATTCCACTAACGGTAGGTGCGAATCCCAAGAATCAGAAAAGTCTATCGAACAAGCTCGCAACATATCCTCCAAAATCTGAATAGTCCTCTCGGATTGACTATCGGTCTGAGGGTGAAAAGCTGTACTGAATCGCAAGTCTGTACCCAAAGCTTCCTGAAACGCCTTCCAGAATCTAGAAGTAAACCTCGGGTCTCGATCTGACACAATGCTAACCGGAACCCCATGCAATCTGACAACCTCATCAATATAAAGAGTCGCAAGCTTCTCCATCGAATATCTGATGTCAATAGGCAAGAAATGGGCACTCTTGGTCAATCTATCCACTATTACCCAAACACTGTCATACTTCTTACGGGTACGAGGTAGTCCCGTAACGAAATCCATAGTCACATGCTCCCATTTCCACTCGGGAATCTCTAACGGCTGAAGTAGTCCCGCTGGTCTCTGATGCTCGGCTTTGACCTGCTGACAAGTTAAACATTTCGAAACATACTCAGCTATTTCCCTTTTCATATTATTCCACCAAAAATGTTGCTTCAGATTCTGGTACATCTTCGTGCTACCCGGATGAATAGTATATCTCGATTTGTGACCCTCATCTAAAACTTGCCTCTTTATTCCACCAACGTCGGGTACGCACAAACGATCACGGAAAGTCAAAACTCCACTCGAACTCAAAGAAAAATCCTCGAAGTTCTTTTCCTTCAATTTACCCATTATCTTCACCAACTCGGGATCTTTTTTCTAAGCTTCCTTTATCCTCTGAATTAGGGTCGGAGATACCCTAATATTCGCAAAAATAGCCCCATGTCTCGATTCACGAGGAGACCAATCTCGAACATCCTCAAGCATTTTCCACTCACGGACCATCATCGAAGCCACATAAGACTTCCTACTAATCACATCGGCGACCACATTCGCCTTCCCCGGGTGATAGGAAATCGTACAATCATAATCCTTCAAAAATTCCATCCATCGACGCTGTCGGTTATTAAGTTCCTTCTGCGAGAAAAGATACTTTAAACTCTTGTGATCCGTGAAAATCTCGAACTTCGCTCCATAAAGGTAATGCTTCCATTTGTGCAACGCAAAGACTATCGCCGCCAACTCCATATCATGAGTAGGATAATTCTGTTCACTAGGGGTCAACTTCCTCGAAGCATAGGCAATCACCTTCCTGTTCTGCATCAAAACACAACCCAAACCCTCTTTCGAAGCATCACTATAAATTACTAAATCATCATTTCCATTCGGTAACGCAAGAATAGGAGCCGTAGTTAATCTCTTCTTTAATTCATCGAAGCTACTTTGACATTTTTCACTCCACACAAACGGCACATCCTTCCGGGTCAACTGAGTCATCGGAGTAGCAATCCTCGAAAACCCTTCTATAAATCTTCTGTAATACCCGGCCAACTCCAGAAAGCTTTTGATCTCGGTCACTGACTCGGGTCTCTTCCAATCCACTATGGCTTCTATCTTTGAAGGATCTACAGAAATCCCATCTTTCGAAATCACATGACCCAGAAATGACACCTTCTCGAGCCAAAATTCCCATTTACTAAACTTCGCAAACAACTGCTCCCTCGCAAGAATGGATAAAACTGTCCTCAAGTGTTGCTCGTGCTCCTCTCTAGATTTAGAGTAGAGGAGAATGTCGTCGATGAAAACCACCACGAACGAATCAAGATACGGATGGAAAACCCGGTTCATCAAATCCATAAACACTGCAGGTGCGTTGGTCAACCCAAACGGCATAACCAAGAACTCATAATGACCATACCGAGTGCGAAAGGCAGTCTTCAGAATATCCTCCGATCGAATCTTCAACTGATGGTACCCACACCTCAAATCAAGCTTGGAAAACACAACGGAGCCTTGAAGCTGATCAAACAAATTATCAATGTGAGGTAGAGGATACTTGTTCTTCACTGTAACCTGATTCAACTTTTGGTAATCGATACACAATCTCAACGAACCATCTTTCTTCCGCACAAACAAAACCGGTGCTCCCCACGGGGAAACACTAGGGCGGATAAACCCTCGATCAAGCAACTCTTGCAACTGAACCTTTAATTCCTTCAATTCTGCGGGAGCCAACCTATACGGTGCTTTCGAAATCAGAGCCGTACCCGGCAAAAGATCTATACAAAATTCTATCTCACGATCGGGAGGCATATCATATTCAGAAGAGAAAACATCGGGAAATTCTCTAACTACCCGAACACTCTCTAAACTAGGGGATTCTTTCCTAGTATCAAGAACACTAGCCAAATACCCTTCACAACCACGGTGCAATAATTTTCTCGCTTTCACATAAGAAATGATACGAAAATTTCTACCAAAAGGCATAGCCTCAAAAGTAAACTTAGGCACATCAGGGATGGAAAAATTAACGACCTTTCTACGAAAGTCAACAGAAGCATGAAACTTGCTCAACTAATCCATACCCAAAATACATCAAAGTCCTGAATAGGAAGGACTACCAAGTCCGCACGCAAGACATGACCACATATAAGCACGTCACAAGCACGGAAGACTCTATCGGTCACCAAACATTCTCCTATAGGGGTCGACACCTCTAGCACATAGGGTAAAGACTCAAATGCAGCATTTAGCATAGAAGCAAATTGTACAGATATGTATGAATGAGATGATCCTGGATCTACTAATGCTCGTGCGCTCACATTAGATATAGAAACAATACCTCCAATCACTGAGGGATCATCTGCCTGATGCTGATTCATTGCAAACACTTTTCCTTGAACTTTGGCTTTCCCCGTAGCATCCCTTTTCTGACCCTGAAGAGCCCCAGCTCCTACCCCAGTTGGTTGAATTCTATTCCTTGGACAATCCCTCACATAATGCCCCATTTGACCACAATTGGTGCACTTGCCCTGTTTCTTCCAACAACGGTCCTCCGAATGACCTTCCCTTTGACAAAACGAACTAAGTCTCCTGTTTTGGTTCCCTTGGTTCCCGGAAGTAGTACCCGGGTTCCTTGGGTTTTGTTGCCCTCGGGACTGAGATTGTCCCCCAAAGTTACCTCGGTTATCAACCTTGGTTGTGACTTGATCTGCGCTCCTTGCTTACTCGGGTTGGCTACCTCGGTCTTCCTCTTATGTTCCCCAATATCTTGCTCTATAAGATAGGCATGGTCCACCGCATCCTGGAATGTCACAATCCTCTGGGCTATAAGCTGAGTACGGATGGAAGTCTTCAAACCCCGGATAAATCTCATGGCCTTCTACTCCTCAGTCCTCACAAGATAGTCACAAAACTGGGCCAATTCTGTGAACTTAGCCGAGTATTGAGCTATAGACAACAAACCTTGCTCCAAGTTGAGTAGCTCGATCTCCTTTCGGTTTTGATCCACTACCGGAATGAAATGCTCTTTGAACTTCCGCACAAACAATTCCCATGCATACACGGTGTGAGTGTCATCCCAACTAGCCTTAACTCCTTTCCACCAATGCTCGGCGGCACCCACAAGCTTATAAGCCGCGAACCGGACCCTATCCTCGTCCGTGCACCCAAACACATCATAAATTTTCTCCATAGACTCAATCCATAGCTCGGCCTTCTTCACATCGGGCTTACCATCAAACTCTCTTGGTTTCAATTTCAGAAATTGCTCCAGCCCATATCTCGGTGGTGCCACATGCTCTTCTCGTGGCCCTTGATCATGAATGGCCTTCATAGAGGCCTCAAACATTCCTTGGAACATTACCCGGTTCTCTTCCCTTAAGTCATTCTGATTCTGTGCTCCACTAGAGCCTTCGCCTGCTCTCCTTCTAGCCATTTCAAACAATTACCTGCATAATACATCAACCGTTACTCACTCCGAACACAACTACCCACCTAGGTTATACTAGTCCACCTACTTATACTTAGAGCCAAACCATAGCTCTGATACCAACTGTCGCGACCGCGAACCCCGTAGGCCCGAGATCGCGAGCTGGACGTCGACTTAAACAATAAACTCTAAAATAATGGAGATAAAAATTTCCTTTTGTACCAAAAGGGGATAACACAAAGTTTTGGGAAAACAATTTAACAACGACAATGTACTAGTGTAAGACCCATAAGCTCACACTACAAAATAATAAAATATACAAATCTTAGTGACGTCAAAGTGTGGTACAACTATCCCCAAAAGAGTTACACATTTATATAATGTAAACCCACCAATATACACTTGCCCCAAAAGCTCAACCCTCGCAACATCCTGTCTCGTGATCAGCGAGTCTAATCCTTTCCACCTGAGGGGGGGGGGGTTAAGGAAAAACAAAGACAAAGGAAAAGGGGGTGAGATAAATCTCAATAAGTTACTATTGCAACTACATGACATGCTATGATGCAATAATCAATAATAAATCACATAACACATAGCAATTATCATATGTCAGATAGCAGCGGAAATAAACACATAACAAAGGATATAGCCAAGGTTTTCCCAAACTGATAAACCAAATAAAGGTCGCTGCGCAGCTTCAATAATCAACAAATCATCATCTTCATAATAGCATGAAAGCTGAAGAGAAATCCCCGGTACCGGAACCAATAACAAAGTAATGTGCCACAAAGCACGGGATCCATGCCACAAAGTCATGCTCCAAACGTCTCAACTAAGGCCGATCTGGAAGAGGAAAATAAGGGCAAAACAATGGTCGACACCATAATGGACTTGGCCGGTGCCATCACAATATCTCACATCGCCCGACACAACCACAAATACCAGCTGGACTTTCAAATAAATGCTAAGTAATAAATACTAGCTTAATTAAACAACTTAGGGTTCCAAAGTAGGGAACCATACCAAGAAGTCACCAAGAAAGTGAAATGAACCTACAACACACAATTAACGTGTTCCAATAATCTTAACAATGATAACACAATTCCCATATCACATTTGACCACAAAGGATCCAGTTAATTCGAGCACTCAACCAAAATTACTCACTCATCTCGAAGAGCTTAAGGAGATCTTTAAAATGATAATTTATACGCCTAACACGGAGTCCGGATGAACGTGATATGGCCCTCGAAAGATTGGACAAAAGGGGGAAATAAATTTCACAACAGGGGAGAGGGTGCGCGCGCCTCCTTGATCAGTAGGAAAATCAAGTTTGGAGGAGGAGAGGGTGCGCACGCCTCCTATGGGAGGGTGCGCGCGCCTCCTTGAAACAGAAGGTCTTTTGTTCAAGAGCGACATAAGGGTGCGCGCGCCTCCTATGGGAGGGTGCGCGCGCCTCCTTGCCCGGAAAGGCAAATTCCGGCCAAAAATCTGGGTTTCTACCATTTTCAATCCAAAATTCAAACCAAACCCAAATCTTCACCATTTCACAAATACTTGGAACCAAGACTTACAATATACACAACTATGAACCAAAACAACTTATAGACTTGCAATGGGGCTAACTAACAACATCTAGAACCCAACACAAGATTCAAATACCAAATTTCACAAAAATGAATAAAAATGTAAATCATCTCAAAATCAACCAAAGAAGCAATAAATGGTAATCATAGTATCATCTAAGCATAGGATGAACATTTTTAGCATAAATGGGGGAAAAGCAACTTACTTGAGATTTCTCAAAGATGATGGATTTCAAATATTTTTGGTTCCTACGATCCTATCGACGATCTAAACAAGTTTCAAGTTATGAGAAATGAGAGATAATGAGAGGAAGAAGAAGAAAATGAAGAGAGAAGGAAGAGAGAAAAACTTACCCACAAATGGAGAGAGAGAAAGTTGTGCTGGGAGAGATGAGTGAAAGTGAGGGTGAAAGAGTAGGGAGGTGAGGGAGAAGGGAGGGAGTAGGGAGGGAGTAGGAGAATTATTTTTAAAATGTTACACTTAGGCCCCTCCCCCCAATACTACCCCTTTCAAATAAACTCCCCACTAACAAATAAGACTCAACACTTCTACACTAGCACAAATGACCCAAATAAAATGCTAGGCATACATTAATATAACGCATAAAATGCACACATAAATTATTAAATAAATAATAATTTAAATAATAAATAAGCAAATAAATAAATAATAATTATTTATTACTAATAAAATAGAGCCTAGTTTTCGGGTCGTGACACCCCTAGTATTGACTTTGTATATATTTGTTGAATGACTCACGAAGGCAAGTAAGTCATTAAGAGAGAAGAGAAGGAAAGCCCCAATTTGATTGGAAGAAATTGGGAGTATGCAGAAAGAATAGAAGCACTAGACTCGACAAGGAATGGAAAGTGATTCCAAATATAGGAAAGTTGTTCAATCTTGAGGTGATTAATTCATTGGAAAATGAATCGTACAAAGATGTCTTGACAAGTTCGAGATGAAGGCCGATCACCATAACGCGCTAGGGCTAAACATATCTTCTTTCTTGCATGAGACCGGACCCGAAGGTTGCCTACGTTCCTCCAGTGTAGAGGCTCAGGTCACCGTAGTTCTTGTGGATGCTCCATTCGTCGAGATGGTTGTTGCTTCGTCCTTCATCGGTGGAATGATGTTGATCTTGTACTTCTTTGATTGAGGGGTTTTATTTTTTTTTGTGCTCTAACTTTTGCCTAGGTTGATTTGAGGATTTCAACCTAGCGAGTTTTTTTTTTATCCCATTTTGAAAACTTTGCTTCATGATTGTTGCTCCACCTTTCTTTGTCTTGATTTCGTCGTTGATGTTGGCGTCGATGTTTAGCCCCTAGGCGTTCAAGTGACGGCCTTCGTTCTAAAACTTGTTTAGACATCTTTTCATCATTTTGCCAAGAATTAGATTGAACAACTTGGAATAATGTATGAGGACAAGAACGACTTTTATTTGATAAGTGACTCAAAATTTAACATGGAACGAGAGAAAACTTTAATGCACACTTAAGAGGAATTTGACTCTTTTTTTTTATTCCTATTACTAGGTAGAGAAAGAGAAACGGAGATTGTTGTCGTCGTAGACCTCATCATCGTTGTAGTCCTCATTGTCGTTGTAGTCTTCCATGTCGTTACTCGGGTTGCTCGGGAACCCTTCGTCGTAGAAGCTTGTCTCATAGGAGGACCCGGCCACTTCTCAGAGCAAATTGTCAACTCTAATACCCGTATCATACATGCTTGCAAAATCCGGATAAAAGGCCCCTCTAAGATGAGTGCGGTAGTCTATTTTCAAACACTTCAAGAAGATGTCCATTTGTTCCTTCTTTGAGGGCCTATCAATAATCTCGGCTAACTTGTCATTCCAACGGCGAGAAAAGTCCCCAAATGATTCATCACCCTCTTGCACGGTGCTCTCCAATTCTTTCTTGGTGGTACGGAACATAAAATTGCCTTGGTATTGCTTCTTGAAGGCAAGCATAGCGGCATCCCAATTGAGGCGGGTGGAAACCAGAAGACCCATATACCAATCTTTTGCGACCCCCTCAAGAGTAAGTGGGAAGCATTGTGCCATCATTTGAGGAGACACTTTCTTTGGTAGCATGGCCCAAATGTAGGAGTCGACATGAGCATCGGGACAAGAGGTGCCTTTGAACTTGCCAATATCGGGCATCTTGAATTTTTCAAGAAGAGCCACCATAGTGTTCACGAGAAAAGAAGCATGATGAAGATCGAAGCTTGGGACTTTGTGCAAATTTAGCCCACTAAGATTTTGGTCAATGTAGGACATGAGAGTGTTGACCAAACCGGTATTGATGCCTTGGACCTTTCTTTCATTCGTGAGCCCCTTCAATTGGTCCTCGAGTTTGGATACTTCTCTTTTATGGGCCATTTCCACATGCTCGTAACGGGCTCGCCATAAATCATCCTTGCGGCGAACATCCTCGGCTAGTGTATCAATTTGCCCTTTCAATACTTTCACCATGTTGAGTAACCCTTCGTTGGACACGGAAATGTTCTCACCCTTGTTGTTGTTGCCGTTGGAAGCCATTGGACCTATTGATAGAACACGGTTGATCTTAGGTTGGCCTCACAAATACCTTTTGAGTAAAATAAATTCACCCATAAACAAAGGAAAAAGACTCGACCATATAAAAAAAAATGACTCTTTTTTTTCTTATAAGTCGGAGGGACGGGGTCCCTTTTGGGGTTTCTAAGAAGATAATGGAATCGTCAAACTAGTATATAGACCATCTCGCGGTCCCATATACTCATCGGATTCCATCACGTTTGTGAATCCTACATGTATCGGGATTAAACTAAATCAATGTAGTAAAGCATACATGCGGGGACGGATTTTTTATTTTCGTCCAAAATAACCACTTTTGGGGACGGATTTTTATTGCGTCCGTATTAACAAGTTGGCATGTATGATTTGAAAACATTAGTTTAGGAAAATCTCGGTACATGAAAACCGACTTGGTCATGGAGTGTTAGACCCTAACTCGAATTGTGTGGTTTGTGCTCGGCTAAAGAGAGGCTTAAATGTCACCCCCGACATGTAGTCTTGAACTACGCCACGGGCTGAGGTTGACCGCTTTGAAAGAGTCAAGGTCGGGTGGAGCTTGAAACTTTCAAGGACGGGCCTCGACGGGTTTGGGGTTGGACTTGTGCGACTCGATAGTGAGCAGTTAATAGGAATTATGCGCACGTAGTGTGAGGTCCATCACGTGACAAAATATATTTTTTTTAAGAAATAATAAAAACAAATAAGCACGTATTTACAACTTTCGAATCACCCGTGTGACCGATAAAAATAAAACAGAGGATTAAAAGATGGTTTTGTGCAGGCCCGGTGTCCACACACTGTAAAAGATGCCCATTCTGTTCACTGATCTGTTCTGGAAATTTACCCAGACGCGCGCGCTTTAGGCTGTGCGGATGGGAGGCGCACGCCTTAGGCACTAGAGGGCAGAGGCATCCGCTTCTGGGCAGTACCTGCAAATTCATGGGTTCAAGGGACTGCCTTGACCCTAAATAAAAACACTTTTCCCCTGCAGAAATCGTTAGCACAGAAACATGTAATGGAAGGACATGACGGAAGGCGGGCGATTCTGGTAATTGGGGTCAGACGCGCGCGCTTTAGGCCAAGAAGGCCAGAAGCGCGCGCTTCCCACCCTTTTTACCAGAATGCCCAGAAAATAGAAATAAGAACACCCAAAAACGAAAACGCAAGTTTAACCCTCTATATCCCCAGCGGAGTCGCCACTGTAGATACCCCGGGAAAACCCCACTTGGATAGAGCGGTAAATTATCCTAGGATGTCTACTTGATTTTAGAGTCGCCACCCACGTTTTAGAGGAATGCGAGAAAACCTAAGAAGAGCCAATTTTTTTATGTACGAAAACCAGAGATTCGAGGAGAGAAGGGTTCGAGGGTTAGGTGACGGAGTGGGAAGTACTTAAACACCCACTCAGCCCCGCTTACACGGGTCTTGTTACCTTTGTTCTTCTAATGCATGAGAAAGTCCTTCGATTTATTAATATACGAGTGCTAACAATTACAATGAAAAGAAAGAGGAAAACTACAAAGCAAAATAAAAGAGAATTGTTTTATTTATTTAATGGTAAAGATTACATGTCAAACTATTCTAACAATTATGTTAAGAAAACAATGGTAAATTAAAGTAGAGATTAAAATGTAGGGAGATAACCTTAACCAACTTTAATGTAGTAAAGTGGTCATTTGGTCATGTCCCAATTGATGGGGATTGCATACATTACCAAGACATGTGAAAATAAGAGAAGAAGAATAAAATACCTTAAGAAAGTGGGCTTCAAACTTGGACTTGAAAATGGTGTTGTTGTAAGACAATTGTTGTAGAACAATTTGTGTAGAGTTTTGTTGTGTTAAACTCTTGTTGGGAGAACTCTTGTAAAGAGAATTCTTGGGAGAATTGTGTATAGTGTATTTGTAACGACCCGAGCCCGCAAGCGCGACCCGCTACATAAGCACCACAAACTGGCCCACTGAACACATAAATAACTAGGTTCACTTGGCTTACCACAGGCCTACCCAAAAGTCCATGGATGTTATTGGTGCTCAATGTTAGTAGAGTGTAGGCTTATATATCACACTCAAAGCCCATATCTTTCCGATGTGGGATGGGGTATTACAAACACCCCCACTTAAATCCTTGCCGTCCCCGGCAAGGCCCAAACAATACCCAGATCATCCCCCCGGGCGAGCTCGCAAGCCTTACGGCCGGGGGTCCGCTCTGATACCATTTGTAATGACCTGAGCCCGCAAGCGCGACCCGCTACATAAGCACCACAAACTGGCCCACTGAACACACAAATAACTAGGTTCACTTGCCTTACCACAGGCCCACCCAAAAGTCCATAGATGTTATTGGTGCTCAATAGTAGCTTTGTGGGCTTATAAGTATCACACTAAACTCCCACACCTAGCCGATGTGGGATGGGGCATTACAAACACCCCCACGAAGATCGAACCCCAGGCAGTGTAGGATTCAAGAGGTGGCTCGTACGGATTCAAGAGGTGGCTCCCACCGTCTCTGCGGTGTAGCACTTTGTTCCGCACAGCACTTTGTTCCACACTTCTGGCCGGGACCCGCTCTGATACCATTTATAATGATCCGAGCCCGCAGACCCGACCCACCACATAGGTACCATACACTAGCCCACCAAGCATCTCCTCAATTGGGTCAACCACAGCCCATCACAGGCCTCTAAAAGTCCAATGGATGATTTGATGCTTAGTAGGAGTGTATGGGCCTTCTATATAGCACACTCAATTCCCACATATTTCCGATGTGGGATGGGGGATATCTAACGACCCGAGCCCGCAAGCGCGACCCGCTACATAAGCAGCACAAACTGGCTCACTGAACACACAAATAACTTGGTTCACTTGGCTTACCACAGGCCCACCCAAAAGTCCATGGATGTTATTGGTGCTCAATGGTAGTAGAGTGGAGGCTTATATATCACACTCAAAGCCCATATCTTTTCGATATGGGATGGGGTATTACAAACACCCCCACTTAAATCCTTGTCGTCCCCGATAAGGCCCAAACAATACCCAGATCGTCCCCCCGGGCGAGCTCGCAAGCCTTAGGCCGGGGGTCCGCTCTGATACCATTTGTAACGACCCGAGCCCGCAAGCGTGACTCGCTACATAAGCACCACAAACTGGCCCACTGAACACACAAATAACTAGGTTCACTTGGTTTACCACAGGCCCACCCAAAAGTCCATGGATGTTATTGGTGCTCAATAGTAGCTTTGTGGGCTTATAAGTATCACACTAAACTCCCACACCTAGCCGATGTGGGATGGGGCATTACAGTATTTGTGTAGATATTTCAAGTCAAAAGATAAGGTCCTAAAAGTCTAGAGTTTTGGCTAGAGAGAAAATGTTGAGGTCCCCCTTCTAAGGTAGAAGAAAGGGGTTTTTATAGGTAAAAAAGAGAGGGAAAGGTTGGAGGGAAAGATGATCAATCCATGTGAAATGGAATTGACTAATAAAAAATAAGATAAATAAAATAATAAATGAAATAAATAAAAGAAATCAAATAAAAATAAAAAGGAAATATTTTGTTTTTATAAAAGGGCTAGAAATATGGGATTGGGATGTTAAAAATAAAAATGTTTTAATGTTTGTGATCAAGGAAGGGATTTTGACTAAAGAAGATGTTTGTAAATAAGAAAAGGGAGGGAAATAAGGTGCAATCCGTTACTGCCAAAGTGGAAAGCACGCGGGTCCGGCCTTTGGGGCGAGAAGCACTCGCGGCCCATTGACAGTGTCGGAGGCGCCCGCGGGTGAAAATAACAAAATGACAGAATGACTCTAAAAAGTTAACTCTGTTATGCAGTTTAGTCCAAAACTAATGGAATCAGTTAGGAACTTAATGGAAATAACAGAAATTAACAAAAACAAGTTAAATAAAAATACTATGTATGCAATCGGGGTATGATGTCCAAAGTGGGGTGTCTACACAATGCATGACTTGTTGTTTCATAGCCTTGCTTAGAGTGCTTAGGAGAATGTTTCTTGCTTTCCCATCATTTGAAACTCTTCTTATTTCTTCTTCAGACCATTCTTCCTTTGGTTTCTGAACTGTTGGTTGAGCAGCATTGGTGCGCGGATTTGGATTCGCTTTCATTGGAATGTAAGGTCTATAGACTAAGGTGTCATAAAGCCTTTCATTGATAGAGATGAGATGGGTCAAGATGCTGAATTTCCATACGTCAAAATGATCTTCATCAAAGACTGGAACATGTGTGTAGTTAGTAGTTGCCCTAGGTTTTAAGTTTGCCATATCGAATCAGCACCCAAGCTGTTAAGCTTGAAAAACAAAAAACATTTTATATAGGTGTTTGCTCTGATACCACTTGTTGGTCCCAAAGGGGCAACAAGGGTATAAAAAATAGCTAGAGGGGGGGATGAATAGCTGTTTTGAAATTATTTTCATACCCTTGAGAAACTCAATTGCAAGTGCGCACTTTATCAAATAAGCGTTATGAAATGCGCCTAAGTGAGTGACTAAAATGCACAGCGGGATTTAGTTAAGTAAATAAGCGCAATGTATGATAAAGGGGGCACACACACACTCTAAGTATTTTGGCTCAAAGTGAGTGAAAGATGAAACTAAAGCAAATGAGAAACAAACACAACACATTTAAATCCAATCAATCTACAATGATTAAACAAGCAAATAGTGAGATAAGATATAAACTTGAGTAAATGACAAGAAATAGATACGCGCTATTTGGAGAGGTTCGATCGGGAAATGATCTACGTCCTCTACCAAGATTTAGAATCCAAGATCAAAAATTCATAATTCCATATAGTTCTTACAATTGTGAAAGTGTGTGTCATAATTTGGTCTAGCAACCAAGATCAAGTGTTCTTGATATTTGTTCGTGGTGTGGATACCGCTAGAGGGTGAATCTTATCATCTTCAAAGTTCGTGTTCTTACTCTGTTCGTGATCAAGATTTCAAGTCTCCACCGAATTCAAGGTTGCAAATTCAAAGTCATCAAGAGTTAGTATTCTAGTATTCATTATGCATGTATTTGAAATAATCATATGAATGGATCTATGGCTTTGGGTTTCATAAAATTTTAAATGCTAAATTCCGCTGCGTATGTTACTACGAAACCCAACTGTGGTATCAGAGCTTCGTTCATGTTGATTATTTCAATACTAGATCATGTTGTGTGTATATAAATTGTTTATGTGCCTAGTATGATATGAATATTGGGATTATGATGTTTATGTGTTATTGTAGACACCCCGCCTTGGATCTCTCATGTCCCGATTGCATACACATTCTTTGTCTTCCTCTTTTTTGTTAAGTTTTGTTACTTTTCGTTAACTTTCGTTACTTTCCGTTAAGTTCTTGACTTACTCCGTTAGTCTTGGATTTGACTAAGTGGCAAAGTCAACCTTGAGTCTTTGTTTCATTTATTTTCGTTGACTTTCACGATGTTCGTTAAGTTTTTGGACTAATTCCGTTAGTTTTGGGGCTTAACTGCATAACGGGGTTAACATTTGGGCTAAAATATGAATTTTCTGAAGCTGGGATGCGCACGCCTTTGCCCTCCTTTGTGGGAGGCGTGCTCCTCCCATAGGGGGGGGGTGGGAAGTGCGCGCTTCCCGCTTCCAGAATCTCAGATTTGGCCAAATTTCTCTCCTTTTCTGATTTGTAACCCCCAAGGCCATTATGCCTTGGCTTGATCCGGGGAAGGGCCATCTTTATGACCAAAAACACTTCCCTAACACCTATAAATACCTCTTCATTCCACCATGGAAATAGAGGAAGAATTCTTGAATCAAAAACACTTTAAAACACATAAAATCCATTTTCAAAGAGTGGTCACTATAGACAATTTGGTTCTTCCCCATTCAAGCACAAGGTACAATGTTCATTCTCTTATAAACTTTTAATCTCATCTTTATTTTCTCTCCTTGTTAAAATCTTTTTATTACACTCTTCATCTTTAATGTGTATGCAATCTCCATAAAAGGGATACAACCAAAAGGCCACTTCACTATTGATGTTTGGCCAAGGTTACATCCCAACATTCCAAATTCCACTTTAATTTTCATTTCATTTCTTCATGTAATTGTTTGGCATAATTGTTACATGTAATCTTTTAGCATAAATTAATAAATAAAAACAATTTTCTTTTATTTCCTTTTAATTTTCCCCTTTCTTTCCATTGTAATTGTTAGCACTTCTTACATTAATAATTGAAGGACTTTTGTTTTTAGTATTAGAACACCAAAAGTAGCAAGACCCGCGTAAGCGGGGCGGAGTGGGTGTTTAAGTACTTCCCACTCCGTCACCTAACCCCCGAACCCCTCATCTCAAGAATCTTTGGTTTCGTAATCAACAAAAATTGGCTTTCTTTAGGTTTTCTCGCGTTCCTCTATAAACGCGGGTGGCGACTCTTAAAATCAAGTAGACATCCTAGGTTAATTCACCGCTCTAACCAAGCCGTGGTCCCCCGGGGTATCTACAGTTATATGCGTTTTATGTGGTTTATTGTTTTATAAACTTTAATCGCACTATTCAATCGCAATAAAAAATATGGTGGATTTAAAATTATTTGGGTTATCAATTTTTGATTGGATCAAAGTTTTAATAATCTAGAGATTCATGAATAAATTGTTTATTCATGGTTTTGATGATCATGGTGATTTAATCACCAAGAACACCAAACCCTAATTGAATCGGGGGAAAACAATTTTAAGATAAATTTTGGAACTGTAAAAATTTTGGTTTTTCAAAAGAGGTCCGACCGGACCTAGTTTATGACCCGGCCGGACCCTCGGGTTTTGGCACGAGTGAGGCTAGGGTTTGGGTGTGGATCTCGGGGTTTAATTTTCTATTTGTTTTGATCTTGTGATACTGAGATTAGATTAAGGTTTGAATGGCTAGCCTACGTTCTCGAGACTGTGTTTCCCAAACTTGATCGCTGTTGGTAGTGGTGCCCTAGGCACGTTTAATAAGCGTTGTAATTGTTATCATTTATTTCATATCAATAAAGAGATGTTTTGATTATTATTGTTGTTCATGTTTACTTATAATAATCTCCGTCCCTAGTACTTGTTAAGCGCTAGTATAAAGGCTAAATGATCATGGGATGATCATGTTAGACTTATGGGTACTTATTTGGAACAAGGTACTGGACATAACCCGCCGTATGAGATTTATGTCATGGTCTATGTCGTACATATATCTCATATTAGTTATGTCATTCGAATCCTTAGACATGAAGTTATTATAGTCTTCCACTTGATGAACATTATGTTTGACATATTCAAACGCTACCTTAACCGGGTAGTTATAAAGTGTATGATTGGCATAATCGGATTCACGTAGGGAAGAATATTGTGGAGAAAGGTTATCCTATGCTCATGGTTCAAGATGGGAAGAAGGCTAGTGCCAAAGGAAAAGGTAAGAAAGTGGTCAAACCCAAGATAAGCAAGGCAAAGATTGCAAAGGCTCCAGAGGCAAAACCCGATTCACAAAAGGATGCAATTTGTTTCCATTGTCAAGAAATTGGTCATTGGAAACGTAATTGCAAGGCTTTCTTAGAAGAGCAAAAGAAGAAGAAGGGCAACAAGGCTGAGTCGACTTCAGGTATCTATATGATAGATATTCTCCTTTCTACCACTGATTCTTGGGTATTGGATACCGGATGTGGTTCTCACATTTGTTTAAATGTGCAGGGACTAAAGAATAGGAGAATACTTAAAGAGGGTGAAGTAGACCTACGCATGGGGAATGGAGCAAGAGTTGCTGCATTAGCCGTAGGGACTTATGAAGTCACTTTACCTTCCGGTTTAATACTTGTTTTGAACAATTGCTATTATGTACCGGATTTAAGTAGAAATATTATTTCAATTTCTTGTTTGGATAATGAAGGTTTTAAGTTTCTTATTGAGAATAAGAAATTTTCTATTTATTTAAATGATGTGCTTTATGGTATTTCTAATTCATTTAATGGCCTTTATGTCTTGGATGTCAAGAATGAAAATAATGAAAATGTCTATCATATAAATAAGAAATCTAAACCTAATGATGTAAATCATTCTTATTTGTGGCATTGCCGTCTTGGTCATATTAATGAGAAGCGTATCTCAAAACTCCATGGGGACGGTCTCTTGGGTTCATGTGACCTTGGGTCATATGATACTTGTGAGTCGTGGCTTATTGGGAAAATGACTAAGCCACCTTTTACCAAGCTAGGTGAAAGGGCAAGCGACTTATTGGGGTTGATACATTCCGATGTATGCGGACCATTAAGTAGCAATGCTAGGGGAGGATTTCAATACTTCATAACCTTCACCGATGATTATAGTAGATTTGGGTATGTTTACCTAATGAAACATAAAAGTGAAGCATTTGAGATATTTAGAATATTTCAAAATGAAGTAGAAAAACAACTTGGCAAAAGTATTAAAGAACTTCGATTGGATCGAGGTGGAGAATACTTAAGCCATGAATTTGATGATCATCTAAAGAATTGTGGAATAATTTCACAATTGACTCCACCCGGAACACCACAATGGAATGGTGTGTCCGAGAGGAGAAATCGGACTTTGTTAGATATGGTTCGATCAATGATGAGTCAAGTTGATCTTCCAATATCCTTTTGGGGTTACGCTCTAGAAACCGCTTCTTTCACACTAAATCAAGTTCCAACTAAATCGGTTCCAAAGACTCCATATGAGATGTGGAGTGGAAAGAAACCTAGTTTGACTTTCATGAGGATTTGGGGTTGCGCAGCTTTTGTCAAAAAACTTGTCTCCGACAAACTAGCACACAAATCTGATAAATGTATTTTCTTGGGATATCCTAAGGAAACTAAAGGATATTACTTTTACAACCGAGAGGACAACAAAGTGTTTGTTGCCCGAAATGGTGTCTTTCTAGAGAAACGGTTTCTCTTCAAAGAAATCAGTGGGATTAAAATAAATCTTGAAGAAATTTGAGACCCAGAAAATAACATTGAACCAATAATGGAACAAGAACAAAAACCACAAGGAGTTGTAGAACCTGTTCAAAATACACAAGTAACTCGCAGATCTAGTAGGTTACGATCCGAGCCCGAGAGATATGGATTTCTCGTAACGGATAGTAATGAGGTGGAAATCATTGAGAATGATGAACCGACAACCTATCAAGAGGCGATGTCTTCTCCTGAATTGGATAAGTGGCTTGGAGACATGGAATCCGAATGCAATCCATGCAAGACAATCAAGTTTGGAATTTGATTGATGCACCCGAAGGTGTAAAAACCATAGGATGCAAATGGGTCTTCAAGAAGAAGACTGACATGGATGGGAAGGTGCGTACTTACAAAGCTAGACTTGTAGCGAAATGTTATAGGCAAGTTCATGGTATTGACTATGATGAAACCTTTTCACCCGTAGCAATGATCAAGTCTATAACAATTCTGCTTGCCATTGCCGCATATCATGACTATGAAATATGGCAAATGGATGTCAAAACCGCTTTCCTAAATGGAAAACTACAAGAGGATGTGTACATGACACAACCAGAGGGTTTTGAACAGAATTCTAAGGTATGTAAATTGCAGAGATCCATCTATGGATTAAAGCAAGCTTCTAGGAGTTGGAATCTCCGTTTTGATGAATTGGTCAAAGAGTTTGGCTTCATCAAGAACGAAGATGAACCTTGTGTATACAAGAAAATTAGTGGGAGCATAGTGCTATTCCTTATTTTATATGTGGATGACATATTACTCATTGGAAACGACATTCCTACACTTTAGTCTGTGAAGACTTGGTTAGGAAAGTGCTTCGCAATGAAAGATATGGGTGAAGCCGCATATATACTTGGCATTAAGATCTATAGACATAGATCAAAGAAGCTACTTGGTTTAAGCCAAAGTACATACATTGACAAGGTCATTAGAAGATTCCGTATGGAAAATTCTAAAAGAGGTACCTTGCTGGTGTTACATGGAGTTTCTCAAAGCAAGACTCAATGTCCTAAGACAAAAGATGAGCGTGAGAAAATGAATGATGTTCCATATGCTTCGGCAATTAGGTCCATCACGTATGCCATGATTTGTACTAGGCCGGATGTATCTTATGCTTTGAGCATGACAAGTAGATACCAATCCGACCCCGGTGAAAAACACTGGGTGGCTGTAAAAGCGATTCTTAAGTACTTGAGAAGGACTAAAGACTCGTTTTTGGTCTATGGAGGAATGGAAGATGATCTCATTGTAAGTGCTTACACGGATTCAAGCTTCCAAACCGACAAAGATGATAGTCAATCGCAATCGGGTTTTGTGTTTATGTTAAATGGTGGAGCTGTAAGCTGGAAGAGTTCCAAGCAAAGTACAACCGCTGATTCTACAACGGAAGCTGAGTATATTGCTGCATCGGATGCTGCAAAGGAAGCTGTTTGGATTAAGAAGTTCATCACTGAACTTGAAGTGGTTCCTAGTATTGCTAACTCAATAGACCTTTATTGTGATAATAATGGTGCTATTGCTCAAGCAAGGAAACCAAGGGCACATCAGAAATCCAAACACATAATTAGGCATTTTCATATTATTTGAGAAATCGTTAATAGGGGAGACGTGAATATATGCAAAGTACCTTCTGATGACAAGGTTGCGGACCCGCTAACAAAGGGACTTTCACAAGCTAAACATGATGGTAATGTTAGGTCCATGGGTATTAGATACATGGGAGATTGGGCCTAGGGCAAGTGGGAGATTGTTGGTAGTGGTGCCCTAGGCACATTTAATAAACGTTGTAATTGTTATCATTTATTTCATATCAATAAAGAGATGTTTTGATTATTATTGTTGTTCATGTTTACTTATAATAATCTCCGTCCCTAGTACTTGTTAAGCGCTAGTATAAAGGCTAAATGATCATGTTAGACTTATGGGTACTTGTTTGGAACAAGGAACTGGACATGACCCGCCGTATGAGATTTATGTCATGGTCTATGTCGTACATATATCTCATATTAGTTATGTCATTCGAATTCTTAGACATGAAGTTATTATAGTCTTCCACTTGATGAACATTATGTTTGACATATTCAAACGCTACCTTAACCGGGTAGTTATAAAGTGTATGATTGGCATAATCGGATTCACGTAGGGAAGAATAATAAGCTAAATGGATTTGTCCCTCTTCGGAGAGATCTCAAGCTTAGGCCTCTCGTAGGAATGATGTTGATGAAAATGTTCGGCCGGACTCAAATGAATTGATTAGATCAATGTCATTTGGATTATCAACATATTCGTAATCGAGAAAGTAATGAACAAAGACAAGTTGACCGTTTGACCATGACTCGTGTTCAATGAGATCGTGGACAAAGGGATTGTGACATATTCTAAAGGAATGCGAACTTGTATCTAGTTATACTATTTGGGTAGGTATCACGGTTTGCCAGAACATAATCATATCTTATGGATTCATGTTTGAACCCATTGCCAACTTAGTATAATCCTAGAGGGTCACACACAATAGAACGAATCCTAAAAGGACTATATTGGAAATTATGGGTCTCTGATCCTGGTGTGCGATCTTACAAACCAGGCTGGGCGGCCACACATGTTTGGGCGACCGCACACCTGTTTTTGGGCGGCCGCACAGTAAGTCGGGACAGATTTCCTGATTTGATTAGGAAAAGAATTTTGGACGGGTTTTGACACAAGTTTCCTATTTGGAATAGGTCTAACTTGTATATAAATAGCCAAATTCGGCCAGAACTCAACCCTAGCTTTTGTGCAAGTCTCCAAAGAGTTTGAGAGAGTTTTATTTTTTTCTAAGACATCCTAGATTGAAGAACAAAATAATACACAAATAATATTCCATATAGTTCATATTAATTGTGAAAATGTGTTTCACAATTTTGGTCTAGCAACCAAGATCAAGTATTCTTGATATTCGTTTAAGGTGTGGATACCGCTAGAGGGTGAAGCTCATCATCTTCAAAGTTCGTTTTCTTACTTGTTCGTGATTAAAGCTTCAATTTCTCCACCAAGATTAAAGACCAAATTCAAAGTCATCAAGGGTTAGTTTTCTAGTATTCATATTGCAAGTATTTCATTTAATCATATGAATGGATCTATGGGCTTTGGGTTTCATAAAATTTTAAATGCTATTTTCCGCTGCGCATGTTACTACGAAACCCAACAATCTCAATCAAGGATTCAAAGATAAAACGAAGTTATAATTATGAAGAGTTCATAATAGCTAAAATTGAGAAACAAAATTCTTGATTCAAGTTTGGAGATCCATGTGGAATTGTGAATGCAATTGGCCTACGTTCATCGAGACCATCTATTGCTTAGTTTCAGCCACATGGACTACTTTCTTGGTTTCTTGAATTAGTGCGGAATTGTGATTGTGGTTGCCTTATGGCTTAGTTCGGCCGCACTTCTTGTTGTCTAGATTTGGAGATGATAACCAAAGTTCAAATAGTCTCATCCTTATAATTATAGAGAAACTAATGACACATAAATATTATGCTTAAATTAATGGAGATTACTTTAGTGACTAAACTTGATGCTCAACATATTTATCTTGTTGGAATAGAGATCCCTCAAAGAAACAAAGAGAAGAAAATCGGTACTGCAGGCGAGCGGGCGCCTGGTCTTGAACAGGTGAGCACCCGAGTTGAGCAGAAAGTTTCAGCCGTCTGGAATTTAATTCAGGCGGGCGCCTGGTCCCCCGATCTGGATTCAGGAAATAGCAGGATTTTCGGGATTTCTCTTATGTTTAGGTTTAGGTCTTATTCTAGGTTGTATATTTAAGCAATGTTCCGCCCCCATACTCATTGTAACTCAGATTTAACATATTATAGTGCAAGATCCTGGCTTGGTAGTTCCCCCAGACGTAGTCAAACATATTGACGAACTGGGTAAAAAAATTCTTGTGTTCCTTTGTCTTTTGCTTTGGTTATTTATTTCTTGTGCTTGTTTGGGTGCTGCGATTTCTTGCGATTTGGTTGGGTGTTGGGAGGGATTATTTCACAACAACTTGTATCAGAGCTCCGGTTTAACAATATGGGTTTATCAAGCAATCAAGAATGGGCAAGGATAAACAAGCGGTGGAGAAATTTAATGGGTCAAGACTATGGGTTTTGGAAGATGCAAATAGACGATCTCTTGTATAACAAAGATCTCTATAAGCCCTTAACAGGAGTCAAGCCGGAAAGCAAAAAACAAGAAGACTGGGATCTTATGGATCGGAAATCCCTAGGGGTGGTTCGATCTACTTTGTCAAAGTGGATCGCGAAGACTACCAAGAAGGCGAAAACCACCAAGGAGCTATTGGATTATCTTACTGAGAGATTTGAAACTCCATCTGCTGCAAATAAGGTTGATTTGATACGCAAAATGGGTAATATCAAGATGCAAGAGGGAGGATCCATACCTACACACATCGATGAGTTTATGGATGCTATAGACTAAGTGGCGGCGTTGGATATTACGTTTGGTGATGAGGTTCATGCTTGTCAATTGCTAGCATCCTTACCAGGAAGTTGGAGCGGAACGGTGACGGCGTTAAATGCTTCAGTAGGTAAGAATAAATTTAAGTATGATGATGTTAAGGACTTTCTTTTAGGCTAGGAAAATCGTATGAAGAATTTGGGGACACCATCTACTTCGGGATCGGCTTTAGTTACAACTAGCAGGGGAAAGCCGGGTACTAGCAACAAGGGGAGAACCGAATCAAAGGAAAACGTAGGAGGTGGTGAGTACAGGCCTGGGGAGAACAAGAATGTACCAAGGGTTGCCAAGGGATCGGTACAGTGCTATCATTGTAAGGAGTTAGGACACTACAAGAAGGATTGTCCCATGCGAGGGGATAAATCGGCAAATATGGTAACTGGGGGTGAAGATGTACTGGTTCTAAGTGTTAGTAGTGCGCTAGAATCATAGGTGCTGGATTCGGGGGCATCATTCCACTCATGTGGGCATGCAAAGGAGTTGGAAAATTATACTTCCGGTGATTTCGGAAAGGTCTATCTGGCAGACTGCGAGCCTTTGGAAATCAAGGGGAAGGGGGATGTCAGAATAAGAGCATCAGACGGGAAGGTCTTACATCTACACGGGGTCAGACACATTCCGGGTTTGAAAAAGAACCCGTTATCAGTTGGGCAGCTTGATGAAGAGGGTTACAAGGTAACTTTTTGCTACAGGAACTGGGTTATTACCAAGGAGGATTCATAGATCACTCGGGGTAATAAAGAGGGGACATTGTATTTAGCGAATAACACCAAGGATAGTATCGCGGTGGCGTCAGCCAATGGTGATACGGATTTGTGGCACTGTCGATTGGGTCACATGAGTGAGAAGGGGATGAAAGTACTTTGCTCAAAGGGATTACTACCAGGTTTGAAGATAGTCAACGTGGGGATCTGCGAGGATTGTGTGTTTGGAAAACAGGCGAGAAGCAACTTCTCGAGGACAGGTAGGGCTTTGAGGGAAGCAAAGTTAGAATTGGTTCACACAGATTTGTGGGGACCGGCCCCAGTAGCTTCTCTAGGTGGTGAGTCATACTACATATCATTTATTGATGATTCGACAAGGAAGGTCTGGGTTTATTTCTTGAAACACAAAGATGAGGCATTCGAGGTGTTTAAGAAATGGAAGGCCTTGGTGGAGAATCAGACGGGTCTTAAGCTCAAAAGCTTGAGGTCTGACAATGGTGGGGAGTATAAGCTCAGGGAGTTCAAGGAATATTTTGCAACAAATGGTATTCGTATGGTGAAGACACCAAAGGGAATACCTCAACACAACGGGGTTACAGAGAGGATGAACAGGACATTGAACGAGCGGGCTAGAAGTATGAGATTGAAGTGTGGACTTCCGAAGACGTTCTGGGCATATGCGGTTGACACGGCTGCTTTCTTGATCAATAGGGGACCATCGGTACCATTGGGGAATGAAATTCTAGAGGAAGCATGGAGTGGCAAGCAGGAAAATTTGTCATTTCTTCGTATATTTGGCTGCGTTTCATATGTTTATATAGACTCTGCTGATAGAACTAAATTAGATGCTAAATCTGTAAAGTGTACGTTTATTGGTTATGGCGGGGATGACTTCGGGTACAAGTTTTGGGATGATTAAAATCATAAGGTTATTCGTAGTCGGGATGTTATATTTAATGGAAAGGTTTTGTACAAGGATAGAAAGGGGGCATCTGATGGGGTTAGTTCGGAGCCAAACATTGTTGAGGTAGATATTCCAGACTCGGGTGGGAGCAAGACGGTTCATGATTACCAAGATCAGGGGGTCACTGAAGATGAACTACATACTCCAGGACCGGATATTCCGCTGCGCAGATCCAACAGATTGCGTGGATCTCCTGATAGGTATTCTCCTTCAAATTACTATTTGTTGTTAACAGATAGTGGTGAACCGGAATGTTATATGGAGGCTGTTCGTAGTGCACTTTGTGATAAGTGGAAATCTGCGATGGAGGATGAGATGGACTCATTGAAGGCCAATAAAACTTGGGAGTTGATTAAACTACCTAAAGGGAAGAAGGCATTGCATAATAAGTGGGTTTACAAGATCAAGGAGGAGGCAAACGGCAGTAAGCGTTACAAGGCAAGACTGGTTGTGAAAGGGTTTCAAGAAAAATACGGTATTGACTATACCGAGGTATTTACTCCTGTTGTGAAGATGACCACTATCAGAATGGTTCTGGGGATAGTAGTGGCAGATAATTTGTTGCTAGAACGGATGGATGTAAAGATGGCCTTTCTTCATGGGGATTTGGAGGAAGAAATTTACATGGTACAACCAGAAGGATACTTATCTAAGGGTAACGAGGAACTTGTTTGCAGATTGACTAAGAGCTTGTATGGCCTTAAACAAGCTCCTAGGCAGTGGTACAGAAAGTTTGATGGATTCATGAATGACATTGATTTTATCAGATGTGAGGCGGATGATTGTTGCTACTTCAAGAACACTGACAATGGGTACATAATCTTGCTATTATATGTGGATGACATGCTAATAGCGGGCTCTAGTAGTAGAGAGGTAAACAGATTGAAGGCACAGTTGTCAAAGCAGTTCAAGATGAAAGATTTGGAGGAGGCCAGAAAAATCTTGGGCATGCGGTGTCACGACCCGAAATCTAGGCTCTATGTTATTAGTAATAAATAATTATTATTTATTTATTTGCTTATTTGTTTATTTAAATTATTATTTATTTATTATTTATGTGTGCATTTTATGAGTTATAATAATTTATACCTAGCATTTTAATTGGGTCATTTGTGCTAGTGTAGAAATATTGTGTCTTATTTGTTAGTGGGGAGTATTTGTGTGTAGTGTAGAGGAGGGGGCCTAAGTGTAAATTCTTTAAATCATTTTCCCCTACTCCCTCCCTACTCCTTCTCTTCTCCCGCACTACTCCATCTCCCAGCTCAATCTCTCTCTCTCTCTCTATACTTGGGGTAAGCTTCTTCTCTCTTCCTTGTCTCTTCATTATCTTCCTCTTCCTCTCATAATCTCTCATTTCTTAAAACGTGAAAGGTGTTTAGATCGTCGATAGGATCGCGTAGAATCAAAAATATTTGAAATCCATCAACTTTGAGAAAATCCAAGTAAGTTACTTTTCCCCCATTTTGATGTTAAAATGTTCATATCATGTTCATATAATGCTTTTGTTGTTATATTTGAAGTTTGAATGAGGTTGCAATTTATTTGGAATTTATTTGAGTTTTGGGGTCAAAAATGGTGATTTATGAATGTTGGGTTTGATTCTTGATTTTGGTTGTTAAATGTTGTTGTATGAGTCTTTTTGGACTTATAAGTTGTTTTGGTACATTAGTATGCTAGTTAGAGGGTTGGATTCTGGTTGAAATGTGTTTTGGTATGAAATGGAAGAACCCATTTTGTTCTTCCCGATTTCCAGCATTCCAGAAGATTGGGCGACCGCCCAAAAATGCATGGGCGACCGCACATCTATCTGAAAGGTTTTGTTCTTGCTTGATGACCTTTTTGGGCGACCGCACAGATCACATTGGGCGGCCGCACAGTCCTCTGAAAGTTTACATTTGTTATTTTGTGTGGTTGAAGAATGCGTTTTGATCCAAATCTTGGGTGTCCTTCTAGTTGACCTTAGTGGACATTGTAGTACACTCTAGTGATAGAATTGGGTCCTTTGTGATTATGTTTGTGTTGGAAATAAATTAAGTGTTAATTGAGATTATTGGAACACTTTAATTGTGTGTTGTTGGTTCATTTCACTTTCTTGGTGACTTCTTGGTATGGTTCCCTACTTTGGAACCTTAAGTTGTTTATTTAAGCTAGTATTTATTACTTAGCAGTTATTTGAAAGTCCAGCTGGTATTTTGTGTGTGTTTGGGCGATGCGAAACATTATGATGGCACGGCCAAGTCCATTGTGATGTTGACCATTGTTTTGCCCCATTATTACCCTCCTCCAGATTGGCCTTGGATGTGAGAAGAGCTAGCTCCTTTGTGTGCATTTTAGCTTTACTTGTACCATGACTTTGTGGTATGTCTCCCGTCCCTTGTGACACTTCCTTTGGTTATTGGTTCCGGTACCGGGGGTTTCTCTTCGGCTTTCATGCTATGATGAAGATGATGATTGTTGATTATTGAAGCTGCGCAACGATCCTTTATTTGGATGTTCCGGTTTGGAAAACCTTGGCTATATCCTTTGTTATGTGTTTATTTCCGCTGCTATCTGTTATGTGATAAATGCTATGTGCTATGTGATATTTATTATTGCTTATTGCTTCTTGCATCATAGCATGTCATGTAGTTGCATTAGTAACTTATTGAGATTTATCTCACCCCCTTTTCTTTTATCTTTGTTTTTCCTTGACCCCCCCCCCCAGGTGCCAAGGATTAGTCTCGCTGATCACGAGAAAGAGGACGTCGAGTGTGGATACGTTCTTTTGGGGAAGGTTGTCATATGTTGGTTTACATTATGTAAATGTGTAACCATTTTGGGATAGTTGTACCAAACAATGACGTCATTAAGAATTGTATATTTGTATTTTGTTGGGCATAAACTTGTAGAAGTTTATGATAGTTGTAATTGGTTTTTATCAAACTTGGTTTTGTAAAACTTTGGATCATCACCTTTTGGTATCAAATGGAATTTTTAACTTCGGTATTTCACAGTTTTGGATTTAGAGTCGACGTTCAGATCGCAGTCTCGGGCCCGTGGGGTCCGGGGTCGCGACAGTTGGTATCAGAGCTATGGCATTAGCTCTAAGTATAAGTCTAGGTGGATTAGTATGACCTAGGTGGGTAGTAGTGTGGGAGTGATTAACGGTTGATGTTTTATACAGGTACTTGTTTACAATGGTTCGTAGAAGGAGTGGTGAAGGTAGTACCGGTAATGCAAATCAGAATGATACAAGGGAAGAAGCACGTGCTATGTTTCAAGGCATGTTCGAGGCGGCCATGAAGTCCATACATGATCAAGGTCCGAGGGTAGAACAAGCACCACCCGCTATGGATTGGAGCAATTTCTGAAGTTGAAACCGGTTGAATTCAATGGGGAGCCCGATGTAAGGAATGCTGAGTTGTGGATTGAGTCGATGGAGAAGATTTATGATGTATTTGGGTGTTCGGATGAGGACAAGGTCCGGTTCGCGGCTTATAAACTTGTGGGAGCCGCCGAGCATTGGTGGAAAGGTGTTAAAGCTACTTGGGATGATACTCACACGGTGTATGCGTGGGAGTTGTTTGTGCGCAAATTCAAGGAGCATTTCATTCCGGTTGTTGATCAAAACCGAAAGGAGATCGAGCTACTCAACCTAGAGCAAGGTGTGTTGTCTATAGCACAATACTCGGCTAAGTTCATAGAATTAGCCCGGTATTGCGACTATTTGGTGAGGACCGAGGAACAAAAATCTATGAGATTTATTCGGGGATTGAAGACCTCCATCCGTACTCAACTTATTGCTCAACAGATTGTGACTTTCCAAGATGCGGTGGACCGAGCCTACTTAATAGAGCAAGATATTGGGGAGCATAAAAGGAAGACCGAGGTAGCTAACCCGAGCAAGCCAGGAGGGAAAAAGCAAGCCACAACACCGTTCCGATAACCGAGGTAACTTTTGGGGACAATCTCAGTTCCGAGGGAAACCGATCCCAAGGAACCCGGGTACCACTTCGGGAACCAAGGGAGCCAAATTAGGAGGCTTTGTTCGTATTGTCAAAAGGAAGGTCATTCTGAAGACCGTTGTTGGAAGAAGCAAGGAAGGGCACCAATTGTGGTCAAATGGGTCACTTTGTAAAAGATTGCCCGAGAGGTAGAGTACAAGCATCCGGGTCAGGAGTTGGCATTAATCAAGGTCAGAAAAGGGATGCTACCGGAGAAGCCCAAAGTTCAAGGAAAGATTTTTGCCATGAATCAACAACAGGCGACCGATGATCCTACAGTTATAGGAGGTATTGTTTCTGTGTCTAATGTGAGCGCACGAGCGTTAGTAGATCCAGGATCATCTCATTCATACATTTCTGTGCAATTTGCTTCTCTGTTAAATGCTGCATTTGAGTCTTTACCGTACATGCTAGAGGTGTCGACCCTATAGGAGAATGCTTGATTTCCGATCGAGTCTTTCATGCTTGTGATGTGGTTATTTGTGGTCGAGTCCTTTGTGCGGATTTGGTAGTTCTTCCTATCCAAGACTTTGATGTCATTTTGGGTATGGATTGGTTGAGCAGTTTCATGCTTCCGTTGATTGCCGTAAGAAAACTGTTACTTTTTCTATTCCCGATGTGCCTAAATTTGTGTTTGAGGCTAGTCCTCTGAGTAGAAAGGTTCGCTTAATTTCTTTTATGAAAGCGAGAAAATTATTGCATAGTGGTTGTGAGGGGTATTTGGCTAGTGTTCTTGATACTAGGAAGGAATCCCCTAGTTTGGATAGTGTTCGGGTAGTTCGGGAATTTCCCGTGTTTTCTCTACCGAGTATGATATGCCTCCCGATCGTGAGATTGAGTTTTGTAGAGACCTTTTGCCGGGTACGGCTCCAATTTCGAAAGCACCTTATAGGTTATCCCCCGCAGAGTTGAAGGAATTAAAGGTTCAGTTGCAAGAGTTGCTTGATCAAGGGTTTATCCGCCCTAGTGTTTCCCCGTGGGAGCACCGGTTTTATTTGTGCGGAAGAAAGACGGTTCCTTGAGATTGTGCATCGATTACAGAAAATTGAATCAGGTTACGGTGAAGAACAGTATCCTCTACCCCACATCGATGATTTATTGATCAGCTTCAAGGGTCCGTGGTTTTCTCTAAACTTGATTTGAGGAGTGGGTACCATCAGTTGAAGGTTCGATCGGAGGATATTCCGAAGACTACTTTTCGCACTCGGTATGGTCATTATGAGTTCTTGGTTATGCCGTTTGGGTTGACTAACGCGACTGCAGTGTTTATGGATTTGATGAACCGAGTTTTTCCATCCTTATCTTGATTCGTTCGTGGGGTGGCCTTTATTGATGATATACTCGTCTACTCTAAATCTCGAGAGGAGCACGAGCAGCACTTGAGGACAGTTTTATCCGTTCTTGCGAGGGAGAAATTATTTGCGAAGTTCAGTAAATGCGAATTTTGGCTCGAGAAGGTGTCATTTCTGGTCATGTGATTTCGAAAGACGGGATTTCGGTGGATCCGTCAAAGATAGAGGCTATAGTGGATTGGAAGAGACCCGAATCAAGTGACAGAGATTAGAAGCTTTCTTGGTCTAGCCGGTTATTACCGAAGATTTATTGAAGGGTTTTCGAGGATCGCTACTCCGATGACTCAGTTGACCCGGAAGAATGTTCCGTTTGTGTGGACCGAGAAATGTGACAAGAGTTTCGAGGAGGATTGAAGAAGAGGTTGACTACCGCACCGATCTGACTTTGCCTAATGGGAGCGATGGCCTAGTGATTTACAGTGATGCCTTCGAAAGAGGGTTTGGGTTGTGTGTTGATGCAGAATGGGAAAGTAATTGCGTATGCTTCGAGGAAGTTGACCCCTAGTGAACAGAATTACCCACTCATGACATGGAGTTAGCGGCTATTGTATTTGCGTTGCACAAATGGAAGCACTATATTTATGGAGCGAAGTTTGAGATTTTTACCGATCACAAGAGTTTGAAGTACCTTTTCTCCCAGAAAGAGTTGAATAATAGACAGCGCCGATGGATGGAATTGTTGAAGGATTATGATTGCACGATTTCTTATCACCCGGGAAAGGCGAATGTGGTAGCCGATGCGATTAGTAGAAAATCTTATGTGGCTTCGATGATGGTTCGTGAGTGGAAAATGCTTGAGGATGTTCGAGATTGGTCTCCTCGTGAATCGAGACATGGGGCTATTTTTGTGAATATTAGGGTATCTCCGACCCTAATTCAGAGGATAAATGAAGCTCAGAAAGAAGATCCCGAGTTGGTGAAGATAATGGGTAAATTGAAGGAAAAGAATTTTGAGGATTTTTCTTTGAGTTCGAGTGGAGTGTTGACTTTCGTGGAAGATTGTGTGTTCCGGATGTTGATGGAATTAAACAGAGAGTTCTTGATGAGGGTCACAAATCGAGGTATACTATTCATCCGGGCAGTACGAAGATGTATCAGGATTTGAAGCAACAATTTTGGTGGATTAATATGAAAAGGGAAATAGCCGAGTATGTTTCGAAGTGTTTAACGTGTCAGCAGGTCAAAGCCGAGCATCAGAGACCCGCGGGATTACTTCACCTGTTAGAGATTCCCGAGTGGAAATGGGAGCATGTGACTATAGATTTCATTACGGGACTACCTCGTACCCGTAGGAAGTATGACAGTGTTTGGGTAATAGTGGATAGATTGACCAAGAGTGCCCATTTCTTGCCTATTGATATCAGATATTCGATGGAGAATCTTGCGACCCTTTACATTGATGAGATTGTGAGATTGCATGGGGTTCCGGTTAGCATTGTGTCAGATCGAGTCCCGAGGTTTACTTCTAGATTCTGGAAGGCGTTTCAGGAAGCTTTGGGTACAGATTTGTGATTCAGCACGGCTTTTCATCCTCAGACCGACGGTCAATCCGAGAGGACTATTCAGATTCTTGAGGATATGTTGCGAGCTTGTTCGATAGACTTTTCTGATTCTTGGGATTCGCACCTACCATTAGTGGAGTTCTCTTACAAACAACAGTTATCAGGCTAGTATCGAGATGGCACCGTATGAGGCCTTGTATGGAAGGAAATGTAGATCGCCTATTTGTTGGGATGAGGTCGGTGAAGCAAAAGTTTGGTTATCGATTTGCTTCGGGATTCAGTTGGAAAAGTCAAAGTTATCCGGGATAGATTGAAAACAGCCCAGAGTCGACATAAGAGCTACGCAGATAACCGAAGGCGAGACCTTAGTTTTTCAGACCGGTGATTTGGTGTTCTTGAAAGTATCTCCGAAGGTGGGTATTCGTAGGTTTGGGAAGAAAGGCAAATTGGCTCCGAGGTTTATTGGTCCGTTTGAGATTTTGGAAAAGGTTGGACTTCTAGCGTATCGTCTTGCGTTACCGCCATCTTTGGACCGGTTGCATAATGTTTTTCACGTTTCTATGCTTCGGAAGTATGTTCATGATCCATCTCACGTGTTACCGAGTGTGTACCGGAGGATATTGAGCTCGATATGACTTATGAGGAACGACCGGTTTGGATTTTAGATACCAAAGTCCAAGAGTTGAGGAGCAAGAGCATCGCGTTGGTTCGAGTTCTTTGGAGGAATCATAATATCGAGGAGTCGACGTGGGAGCTTCGTGACGAGATCGAGAGGAAATTTCGGTGGCTTTTTGTTTAAGGTGAGTCTCGTTAAAATTCGGGTCGAATTTTCTTTAAGGGGAGTGAATGTCACGACCCGAAATCTAGGCTCTATGTTATTAGTAATAAATAATTATTATTTATTTATTTGCTTATTTGTTTATTTAAATTATTATTTATTTATTATTTATGTGTGCATTTTATGACTTATAATAATTTATACCTAGCATTTTAATTGGGTCATTTGTGCTAGTGTAGAAATGTTGTGTCTTATTTGTTAGTGGGGAGTATTTGTGTGTAGTGTAGAGGAGGGGGCCTAAGTGTAAATTCTTTAAATCATTTTCCCCTACTCCCTCCCTACTCCTTCTCTTCTCCCTCACTACTCCATCTCCCAGCTCAATCTCTCTCTCTCTCTACTTGGGGTAAGCTTTTTCTCTCTTCCTTCTCTCTTCATTATCTTCCTCTTCCTCTCATAATCTCTCATTTCTTAAAACGTGAAATGTGTTTAGATCGTCGATAGGATCGCGTAGAATCAAAAATATTTGAAATCCATCAACTTTGAGAAAATCCAAGTAAGTTACTTTTCCCCCATTTTGATGTTAAAATGGTTATATGATGTTCATATAATGCTTTTGTTGTTATATTTGAAGTTTGAATGAGGTTGCAATTTATTTGGAATTTATTTGAGTTTTGGGTCAAAAATGGTGATTTATGAATGTTGGGTTTGATTCTTGATTTTGGTTGTTAAATGTTGTTGTATGAGTCTTTTTGGACTTATAAGTTGTTTTGGTACATTAGTATGCTAGTTAGAGGGTTGGATTTTGGTTGAAATGTGTTTTGTATGAAATGGAAGAACCCATTTTGTTCTTCCCGATTTCCAGCATTCCAGAAGATTGGGCGACCGCCCAAAAATGCCTGGGCGACCGCACATCTATCTGAAAGGTTTTGTTCTTGCTTGATGACCTTTTTGGGCGACCGCACAGATCACATTGGGCGGCCGCACAGTCCTCTGAAAGTTTACATTTGTTATTTTGTGTGGTTGAAGAATGCGTTTTGATCCAAATCTTGGGTGTCCTTCTAGTTGACCTTAGTGGACATTGTAGTACACTCTAGTGATAGAATTGGGTCCTTTGTGATTAAGTTTGTGTTGGAAATTAATTAAGTGTTAATTGAGATTATTGGAACACTTTAATTGTGTGTTGTTGGTTCATTTCACTTTCTTGGTGACTTCTTGGTATGGTTCCCTACTTTGGAACCTTAAGTTGTTTATTTAAGCTAGTATTTATTACTTAGCAGTTATTTGAAAGTCCAGCTGGTATTTTGTGTGTGTTTGGGCGATGCGAAACATTATGATGGCACGGCCAAGTCCATTGTGATGTTGACCATTGTTTTGCCCCATTATTACCCTCCTCCAGATTGGCCTTGGATGTGAGAAGAGCTAGCTCCTTTGTGTGCATTTTAGCTTTACTTGGAGCATGACTTTGTGGCATGTCTCCCGTCCCTTGTGACACTTCCTTTGGTTATTGGTTCCGGTACCGGGGGTTTTATCTTCGGCTTTCATGCTATGATAAAGATGATGATTGTTGATTATTGAAGCTGCGCAGCGATCCTTTATTTGGGTGTTCCGGTTTGGAAAACCTTGGCTATATCCTTTGTTATGTGTTTATTTCCGCTGCTATCTGTTATGTGATAAATGCTATGTGCTATGTGATATTTATTATTGCTTATTGCTTCTTTCATCATAGCATGTCATGTAGTTGCATTAGTAACTTATTGAGATTTATCTCACCCCCTTTTCTTTTATCTTTGTTTTTCCTTAACCCCCCCCAGGTGCCAAGGATTAGTCTCGCTGATCACGAGAAAGAGGACGTCGAGTGTGGATACGTTCTTTTGGGGAAGGTTGTCATAGGTTGGTTTACATTATGTAAATGTGTAACCATTTTGGGATAGTTGTACCAAACAATGACGTCATTAAGAATTGTATATTTGTATTTTGTTGGGCATAAACTTGTGGAAGTTTATGATAGTTGTAATTGGTTTTTATCAACTTGGTTTTGTAAAACTTTGGATCATCACCTTTTGGTATCAAATGGAATTTTTAACTTCGGTATTTCACAGTTTTGGATTTAGAGTCGACGTCCAGATCGCGGTCTCGGGCCCGCGGGGTCCGGGGTCGCGACATAGCATATCGTCTTGCGTTACCATCATCCTTAGACCGGTTGCACAATGTTTTTCACGTTTCTATGCTTCGTAAGTACGTTCATGATCCATCTCACGTTTTACCGAGGATACCGGAAGATATTGAGCCCGATATGACTTATGAGGAACGACCGGTTCGGATCTTAGATTCTAAAGTTCAAGAGTTGAGGAACAAAAGCATTGCGTTGGTTAGAGTCCTTTGAGGAATCATGGAGATCAGAACAGGCAGAGCTTTTAATAGAAAGGTGAAGCCCCGACAAATTCGGGTAGGAGATTTGGTCCTTAAGGAAAACCCCCGGGAGGTCTAACCCCGACAGAAAATGGGAGCCCGTGTGGATCGGTCCCTTCGTGGTACAGGAGATCTTCTCAGGAGGTGCAATGAGGCTTGCGGACTTGGATGGAAACCCTTCATGCACCCGGTCAACGGTGATAAGCTCCATCGTTATTTTGTTTAAAAAAAAAACTTGTAGGTGCTAAAAGAATATACCCACCTTGTCACGACCCGAAATATAGGCTCTATTTTATTAGTAATAAATAATTATTATTTATTTATTTGCTTATTTGTTTATTTAAATTATTATTTATTTAAATAATTATGTGTGCATTTTATGTGTTATAATAATTATGCCTAGCATTTTATTTGGGTCATTTGTGCTAGTGTAGAATTGTTGAGTCTTATTTGTTAGTGGGGAGTAATTGTGTTAGTAGATGGGGAGGGGGTCTAGTTGTAACTTTTTAAAATAATTTCCCTACTCCCCTCTCCTCCCTCACCTCTCCCTCACTCTCCCCTCTCCTTCCCAGCACAACTCTCTCTCTCTCTCCCCCATTGGTGTAACTAAGTTTTCTCTTCCTTCTCTCTTCATTTTCTTCCTCTTCCTCATCTTCTCTCATTTCTTAAATCTCGAAATGTGTTTAGATCGTCGATAGGATCGCGTAGAACCAAAAGAATTGAATTCCGTCATCTTTGAGAAAATCCAAGTAAGTTACTTTCCTCCATTTTTATGCTAAAATGTTCATATCATGTTCATATAATGCTTTTGTTGTTATATTTGAAGTTTGGTTGAGTTTAGAGAGATTTGGAATTTTATTTGAGTTTTTGGGTAAAAATGGTGAAAGCTTGAATGTTGGTTTTGATTCTTGGTTTTGGTTGATAAATGGTGTATTTGGATTCCCATTCTAGTTATAAATGATGTTTGGGTACCTTAAAAATCTTGTTGGGAGTGTTGATTTTGGGTGTTATGGATTTGGTATGAAAATGGTAAGGCAATTTGAAGAACCCAGCTCTGTTTTTTCCTCCCAGCCCGCAGACCAGGCGCCCGCCCGCCTTGACCCGAGCGCCCGCCTGCACCCCCTTTTCCAGCGACCCAAACCTTCTGGCCAAACAGGCGCCCGCCTGCCTATGCCCAGGCGCCCGCCCGCCCGCCTGTTGGGGATTTTGCCCTTTTTGCTTGATTTAAGACTTAAGGCTTAACTAGTGGAGGTTTAAATCTTCTAATTAACTTAAAATAACACCGTGGGACACTTATTTTAGTGGAATTGATTCTTTTGTGAAATAATGTGTTATGAAATTTATTTAAGTACCGTTTTGGGAATGTTGGGCATCTTTGATGTGCTGTTTATATTGGTTTACCTTTGTGGTGATTTAATTGGATTGGTTCCCTACTTTGGAACCTTAAGTTGTTTATCCATGCTAAATTATTATTACTTAGCATTTATTTGGAAGCCCAACTGGCATATTGGTTGCATCGGGCGATGTGAAAGATTATAATGGCAAAGCCAAGTCCATTATAATGTTGACCATTGTTTTGCCCCCTTCTATACCCCTTTTCCAGATTGGCCTTGGAAAGGATAAGTTAGCTTCCTTTGTGAATGTATCTAGCTACCGGGCATGACTTTGTGTCATGGTCCTTGTCCTTTGTGACACTTTTATGGTTATTGGTTCCTGTACCGGGGTTTTCTCTTCGGGTTTCATGCTATTATGAAGATGATGATTTGTTGATTATTGAAGCTGCGCAGCGATCCTTTATTTGGATGTACCGGTTTGGAAAACCTTGGCTATATCCTTTGTTATGTGTTTATTTCCGCTGCTATCTGTTAAGTGATAAATGCTATGTGCTATGTGATATTTATTATTGCTTATTGTATATTGCATCATAGCATGTCATGTAGTTGCATTAGTAACTTATTGAGATTTATCTCACCCCCCTTTCTTTTATCTTTGTTTTTCCTTAACCCCCCCCCAGGTGCTAAGGATTAGTCTCGCTGATCACGAGAAAGAGGACGTCGAGTGTGGATATATTCTTTTGGGGAAGGTTGTTATAGGTTGGTTTACATTATATAAATGTGTAACCTTTTGGGATATTTGTACCAAACATTGACGTCATTAGGATTTTTGTATTTTGTAACTTTGGTGTATAAGCTTATGGAGTTTGTACTAGTTTTACCTTGTTGTTCAAGATGATTTTTAAAACCTTGTGTTATCACCTTTTGGTATCAAATGGAATTTTTAACTTCGGTATTTCACAGTTTTGGTTTTAGAGTCGACGTCCAGATCGCGGTCTCGGGCCCGCGGGGTCCGGGGTCGCAACACACCTAGATCGAAAACCCATTTGGGCGGTCTAGAAAAAAAACAGGGTCGCACCCAAAATTTGAAAAAAGTGAACTACGATGACCTGAGCCCCTTAGTCTCATTTGAAAGAGGGGAACGTAGGCAGGCAATTATTGGTCCGGTCTAAAAAATGAATAAAAATCAAATTTGGTTTCGAGCAAAGACTCCATGTGAATGTAAATTGGCTTCATAAGTAACCATTTTCATTACAGTTAAAACACTTCTTTGATGAGTTCAAGCACGGTCTACTCTCGATTCAACTAACATGCTTAAGACATAACTAAGACACCTAAAATGAACTAATGTGTCTGCAATGGAAATGGGTGGATACATGGAAATATAGGACTATCACTGTTCCTCGTCCCTCCACTTCTTCCTCTGTCACGACCCGAAATCTAGGCTCTATTTTATTAGTAATTAAATGATTATTATTTAATTATTTGCTTATTTATTTATTTATTTAAATTATTATTTATTTAAATATTTATGTGTTATAATATTTATGCCTAGCATTTTAATTGAGTCATTTGGGTTAGTGTGGTATTGTTGGGTCTTAATTGTTAGTAGGGAGTGTAGTATTATGAAGATGATGATTTGTTGATTATTGAACTGCGCAGCGATCCTTTATTTGGATGTTCCGGTTTGGAAAACCTTGGCTATATCCTTTGTTATGTGTTTATTTCCGCTGCTATCTGTTATGTGATAATTGCTATGTGCTATGTGATATTTATCATTGCTTATGGCTTCTTGCATCATAGCATGTCATGTAGTTGCATTAGTAACTTATTGAGATTTATCTCACCCCCTTTCTTTTATCTTTGTTTTTCCTTAACCCCCCCCCCCCCAGGTGCTAAGGATTAGTCTCGCTGATCACGAGAAAGAGGACGTCGAGTGTGGATCCGTTCTTTTGGGGAAGGTTATTATAGGTTGGTTTACATTATGTAAATGTGTAACCATTTTGGGATAGTTGTACCAAACAATGACGTCACTAAGAATTGTACATTTGTATTTTGTTGGGCATAAACTTGTGGAAGTTTATGATAGTTGTATTTGGTTTTTATTAAACTTGGTTTTGTAAAACTTTGGATCATCACCCTTTTGGTATCAAATGAAATTTTTAACTTCGGTATTTTACAGTTTTGATATTAGAGTCGACGTCCAGCTCGTGGTCCCGGGGCCCGCGGGGTCCGGGGTCGCGACATCCTCTGACTTCTTCGAGTCTTCTTTTTCTTCTCATCGAAGATGTCGATCCCTCCCCTTCCATGATCGGGTATCCTCCCGACATCCTCAACCAGCCCGGTTGCCCTCAAAGCTGCATTAGCAACGGCCCGAGCTCGAAGATCTTCCATTCGTGCCCCAGCCCTAGGCATCACAGCCATTCTCCTATCAGCCAAGACTTGATAGTCCTCGACAATGTCTCCAGTAATGTTATGGCCACTCGCCACGGCCTCGGTCTCTCTCAAAACCCTTCTAAGGTCATGAGTCACACCAAGAATAGCCTCACGCCTCTCATCAATGAGCCTCTGAGTCTGTCCCATAGTCTGTTCATACCAGTCCAAGTAGACCGTGGTTAGAACCATGCTGGCTGCACGCCCAAGATGCACCCGAGCCGAAAAGAGGGAACAAGTCCACAATCGGGAAAGAAGTGAAATAGTGGAAGAATCCCACATAGACAAAGGTGGAAGCTTCAAATGCTCCGGGTTAACATCGGACCACTCCAACAGTGGAGTCTGCAGTAATCCAAACTGACGACGAACCAAAGAAAGGATGTAGTAAGACGATCCCAAGAGTCCTGACACTCGAACAAAAGGGGAACTGTCCTGATACTCCCGCACCGAGCCAATACGCCAATGTGGGACCGACCAACGGATCTCGGCAGTCGTGATGCGAGCCATGTAAGCCTCCCAGTCACTCTGAACGAAATCCAAGAGGATGCCTCTCAAGGAATAAGACCACGGTCTCTGAGAGACAGGAGCCTCGGGAATGGCCATCAACCTCTCCCTCAACCACAAAGTGAGTAAGGCGGGGCTACCGCTACGCATGAAGCCGTCTCCCAAAGCCAAGCGGTCTATGCCATGAAGGGTTTCTGTCACGACCCGAAATCTAGGCTCTATTTTATTAGTAATAAATAATTATTATTTAGTTATTTGCTTGTTTCTTTATTTAAATTATTATTTAATTAATAATTTAAATGTGCACCTTATGTGTTATAATAATTCATGCCTAGCATTTTATTTGGGTCATTTGTGCTAGTGTGGTATTGTTGAGTCTTAATTGTTAGTTGGGAGTGTAGTATTGTGTTAGTAGGAAGGGAGGGGCCTAGATGTAACTTTTTAAAAATAATTCCCCTACTCCCTCTCTTCTCCCTCACCTCCCTACTCTTCTCCCTCACTCATCTTCCTCCTCCCAGCACACTCTCTCTCTCTCTCCTCCATTGTGGGTAAGTTTCATCTTCTTCCTTCTCTCTTCATTTTCTTCATCTTCCTCTCTTAATCTCTCGTTTCTTAAAACTTGAAACATGTTTAGATCGTCGATAGGATCGTTGGAAGCCAAAAATATTTGAAATCCATCAACTTTGAGAAATCCGGGTAAGTTGCTTTTACCCCATTAATATGCTAAATTGTTCATATCATGCTTATATAATGCTTTAGTGGTTATATTTGAAGTTTGATTGAGTTTGGAATTTATTTGGAATTTATTTGGATTTTTGGTTAAAAATGGTGATTATATGAAGGTTGGGATTTAAAACTTGATTTGGGTTTCTAAATGTGTTATTTTGGTCCTATTCAAGTTTATAAGTTGTTTTGGTTCATTGTTATGCTTATTGGAGGTCTTGATTTTGAGTATTTGAGAAATGGTAAGAATTTTGGGTTGTTTGGGTGCCATTTTCGGGTATGTATGAACCCAGGAAGAAATCTGGGCATTGTTCTTCTGGCACGGTCGTGCCCCTTTATTTGGCACGGTCGTGCCAATATTCACTTGCCTCTCGTCATGTTTGGCACGGTCGTGCCACTTTCTTAGGCACGGTCGTGCCAAGCTGAGACTCTGATATATTCTTCCCTTTTCTTCTAAAACTGTTTCCCCCATAACTTCTTCGTCCGGACTCCGTTTTAGGCGTGTAAACTATCGTTTCGAAGCTCTATTCGAGTACTAAAAGATGGGATGGGTCGTTCAGTTAAGTTCTAAGTTTTATACTTCAGGATTTTATTGGGTGTTTGAGGGTAAGAGGAGTTGCATCAATCCTTTGTGATCAAGTTTTGCAAATCCATTTGAGTGACTGTGTTGAGTTGTTGTGATCATCATTGTGATATAAGTGAGGATTTAATACCTTGAGACCATTTAATTGAAAGTTATTTTACTGATCGGATTGATTTTTGAATAAGACTTGGTCTAGGTTTTAGGTGATATCCTATAGAACCTAGAGGGTTGTTTTGGAACACTAAAGTGTAGGGTTTAGTCCGGTCGTGATCATGTTCTAATAAGGGTAACCTTTTGGATTCGTTTGGGGTGTTTAGAATTGGTTCGTTATGGGCGGAGGTAAAGCGTGAATTAGCGATTGGGTACTTACGGTTTGATTAACCTTAAGGTGTATTCATTCTGATTTCCTACTTTGAAATTCCAGGTGTGATGAGATGGTTGAGTTCATAGTCCTAGTATATCTTTATGAGTAAATGTTTAGGGTCATTTTGGTAATAGTCATTGTGCCATTTGTGAGCGACCGTTTGGGTTGTGCTCTTTATGATTTACTTGTGGGTATCATATTTAGGATGTATTTGATACGTGCCTTGTCTTGGAATCATCTTGTTTTAATGATCAATGTTGTTGTGCTCTTTATGAGAAAATCCGTTTATCGTTGTTGTGCTCTTCATGAGAAACTCTTGTTATCGTTGTTGTTAAACTCTTCATGAGTACCCGTTGCATCTTTATGGTGATTATTTAGTATGGTTCCCTACTTTGGAATCCTTAGTTGTTTACCGTGCTAGTATTTTATTTCTTAGCATGATTGAAAGTCCAGCTGGTTAAATTGTGTATCGAGTCAGGCAATGGATAATGCTATAATGGCACGAGCCAAGTCCAGTATAGCATCGCCCATTGGTCCTTCTGTCCTCATCCAGATTGGCCTTGGTTGGGATGAGCTAGCTCCGTTGTGGGTATTCTAGCTAATCGTTTTGGAGCATGACTTTGTGGCATGGCTCCCGCCCCTTGTGGCACTTTACATTGTTATTGGTTCCGGTACCGGGTTTCTCTTCAGCTTTTATGCTACTATGAAGATGGTTTGTTTGATTGATGGGTTGATTGGTCGCTTCTGACCGGGGTTTTCTCTTCGGCTTTTATGCTACTGTGAAGATATGGATTGGTTGATTGTTGAAGCTGCGCAGCGACCTTTATTTGGTTCTTTCTGTTGGGAAACCTTGGCTAATATCCTTTGTTATGTGTTTACTTTCCGCTGCTATCTGTTGACTGTTAATTGTTACATGCTATGTGATATTTATCATTGTTTATTGCTTATTGCATTATAGCATGCCATGTAGTTGCATTAGTAACTTACTGAGATTTTATCTCACCCCGTTTATTTCCATCTTTGTTTTTCCTTAACCCCCCCCCAGGAGGAAAAGGATTAGGATTCGCGGATCGAGGAGGACGTCGAGAGGATTGAGATTTTGGGGTAGGTTGTTATGGATCGATTTACATTATTTAAATGTATAACCTTTTGGAGATAGTTTTACCATTATTGACGTCATTAAGAATTGTATATTTTATTCTTTTGGGTATAAGCTGTGGAGCTTATGTTAGATGTACTTTGTTGATTTAAACTTGGATTTGTAAAACCTTGTGTTATCATCTTTTGGTTCAAAATGGAATTTTTAACTTCTATATTTTAGAGTTTTGGTTTTAAGTCGACGTCCAGTTCCCGTATTCTGGACCCGCGGGTTCGGGGTCGCGACAGTTGGTATCAGAGCTATGGTTTAGCTCTATGTATAAGTATAGGTGGATTAGTATGACCTAGGAGGGTAGTGTGTTCGGAGTGAGTAACAATTGTTGTTTTATGCAGGTACTTGTGTGAAATGGCTCGAAGGAGAAGTGGTGAAAGTAATACCGGTAATGCAAATCAGAATGAAACAAGGGATGAAGCCCGTGCAATGTTTCAGGGCATGTTTGAGGCGGCCATGAAGGCCATACATGATCAAGGTCCGAGGGTAGAACAAGCACCACCACCCCGCTACGGATTGGAACAATTTCTGAAATTGAAACCGGTTGAGTTCAATGGGGAACCCGATGTAAGGAAGGCCGAGCTATGGATTGAGTCAATGGAGAAAATTTATGATGTCTTTGGTTGCACCGATGAAGACAAGGTCCGGTTTGCGGCTTATAAACTTGTGGGTGCCGCCGAGCATTGGTGGAAGGGTGTTAAAGCGAGTTGGGATGATACTCACACAGTGTATGCATGGGAATTGTTTTTGCGAAAGTTCAAGGAGCATTTCATTCCGGTAGTGGATCAAAACCGAAAGGAGATCGAGCTGCTCAACCTGGAGAAAGGTTTGTTGTCTATAGCTCAGTACTCGGCTAAGTTCACAGAATTAGCCCGGTATTGTGACTATCTTGTGCGGACCGAGGAGCAGAAAGCTATGAGATTCATCCGAGGTTTGAAAACTTCTATTCGGACTCAGCTTATAGCCCAGAGGATTGTGACATTTCAGGATGCAGTAGACCGGGAATACTTGATCGAGCAAGATATTGGGGAGCATAAGAGGAAGACCGAGGTTGCAAATGCGGGTAAACAAGTAAGCCATGCTAAATCTCAACCCCATCACCGTTCAGATAACCGAGGTAATTTGGGACCACCATCTCAGTTTAAGGGACAAACCGTGCTAGGGAATCCGAGTACTACTCCGGGGAAACAAGGGAAACAAGGTAGGTGGATTTGCACTTATTGTCAGAGGGAAGGCCATTTGGAGGATAAGTGTTGGAAGAAACAAGGAAAATGTATCAATTGTGGTCAACTGGGTCACTTCATAAAAGACTGTCCGAGGTTTAAGGTTCAATCATCAGGAACAGGAACCAGTACTTCACCGGGTCAGAAGAGAGATGCTTCGGGGAACCCTAAGGTATAGGGCAGAGTAATTGCGACCAATCAGCACTCACCAGGTAACGGATAAATTTCAGGAGGTATTATTTTGCGTCGTGAGAGCGAGCGCGTGCATTTTAGGATCATCGCATTTATGTGTTTCTGTGCATTAGTTGCATTTATTTCTTCTGAGTCTTTGACTTATGTGTTGTAGGTGTCTACTCCTATGGAGGAGTTTAGGGTATCTGATGAAGTCTTATGTGCTTATGATGTGCTTAAGTATGGTTATGTCTCACCTGCTAAATTAGCCATATTGCTATTGCAAGATTTTGATGTTACTATTGCTTTAGTCTATTGTTGTAGGGGGATTGTTATATTCCCCATTCCTAATTTCTTAAAACTGTTTGAGACCGTTCCTTTGGGTAGAGTTATACCTATCTTTTCTTAATTGAAATCCGAGTATTTAGTTTCGGTCAATTTGTTGGGTGTATTTATCATTCGTAAGATTTTCATTTTCTTCCGAATAGTACCTAGTGTTTGGGGAGGAGCTTGGGTTAAATTGGGTTGTTGTGGTACAAGGTTGTAATGCTAATATTTAGATCAATATCCATATTGTATCGGTTGGGTTATAGGAGTTGAGGATTCAATGAGGATCTCTTAAGGAAAATTTTGGTCACTTTTAGTACATCTCCGTGAATGCATCGGAATGGATTAGTATGGAGAGGTGTACGATTTGTTATGGATGATGAGTTTGTTGTAGGAGTTATGATCATTAATGGTGGTAAGCGTGTTAAATTAGAAAGGACGAAGTACATTTTGGGAGAGTAATAATTTCTCGATTTATGTTAAAGGCATTTTGAAATTTTGGTTAAATGGTGATTCTATGGTTCTAAATCCCTTCTTGGTGGCGTTTCCCGAATTGGATCAAGGGTATGTGAAGGAAGTGGAGTATCAATACTTGGGCATAATTAAGGAATATCATGATTTGGTATTGGGTCAGTTGGAACGTTGCTAGCTAATTGGTTTATTATGATGGTAGTACTATTGAGCCTAAGTATCATTAGGTTAATAAATGTATGCGTGAAAGACTAACTTGGGTTAGCTATTGAGGATTTGAGATTTGTCGATTTCCTTGGGTATATGAGCACAGGTTGTTAACTAAAAAGGGAGTTAGAGGAAATCCCTTGAAGATAAAATTTAGATCATTTTCGGACTATTGCGTATTCGTATTATTTTAGGCTTTCAAGGAGTGGAGTGTTATGACGATGATATTATGGCGTAGATTTAAGTGAACATTTTGTATTAAAATTTTGAGTTTATATTACACCTCTAGTTTAAGGTGCTACCTAGAGCGAGAGCACTATAATGGGAATCCTTAGAGATATAGCCTTTGGTGAATATTATGGGGATGGAAAATTTCTTTAGCTTTTCATATTTTAAAAGCTAATTAAGCTCGAGATGGTAATGTTTGGAATTTCTGGGGAATAATACTAAGTATGCGATTTACAAATGGAGGTACCTCTGCGGTGTAGTTAAGGTTATGAATAAGGCGAGCTTGAGATACCTCGAGAATTATGTGTGAAAATAATTTGAATTCTTCGATTTTGAGTATGGATTTTGATTAGTAATGAAGATAGTGATGGAATGATTCGGTTCGAGAGGTGGTGTTATCGTAAGCATTATTTAAGGTTACCTTTTAGTGGGTTAGATTGGACAATTGAGGAATTTGAGAAATGGCGGAGCTATCGTATCCGTAGCCATTTGGTCTTTCGGGTAAGTCTCGTTAAAATTCGGGTCGAATTTTCTTTAAGGGGGAGTGAATGTCACGACCCGAAATCTAGGCTCTATTTTATTAGTAATAAATAATTATTATTTAGTTATTTGCTTGTTTCTTTATTTAAATTATTATTTAATTAATAATTTAAATGTGCACCTTATGTGTTATAATAATTCATGCCTAGCATTTTATTTGGGTCATTTGTGCTAGTGTGGTATTGTTGAGTCTTAATTGTTAGTTGGGAGTGTAGTATTGTGTTAGTAGGAAGGGAGGGGCCTAGATGTAACTTTTTAAAAATAATTCCCCTACTCCCTCTCTTCTCCCTCACCTCCTACTCTTCTCCCTCACTCATCTTCCTCCTCCCAGCCCACTCTCTCTCTCTCTCCTCCATTGTGGGTAAGTTTCATCTTCTTCCTTCTCTCTTCATTTTCTTCATCTTCCTCTCTTAATCTCTCGTTTCTTAAAACTTGAAACATGTTTAGATCGTCGATAGGATCATTGGAAGCCAAAAATATTTGAAATCCATCAACTTTGAGAAATCCGGGTAAGTTGCTTTTCCCCCATTAATATGCTAAATTGTTCATATCATGCTTATATAATGCTTTAGTGGTTATATTTGAAGTTTGATTGAGTTTGGAATTTATTTGGAATTTATTTGGATTTTTGGTTAAAAATGGTGATTATATGAAGGTTGGGATTTAAAACTTGATTTGGGTTTCTAGATGTGTTATTTTGGTCCTATTCAAGTTTATAAGTTGTTTTGGTTCATTGTTATGCTTATTGGAGGTCTTGATTTTGAGTATTTGAGAAATGGTAAGAATTTTGGGTTGTTTGGGTGCCATTTTCGGGTATGTATGAACCCAGGAAGAAATCTGGGCATTGTTCTTCTGGCACGGTCGTGCCCCTTTATTTGGCACGGTCGTTCCAATATTCACTTGCCTCTCGTCATGTTTGGCACGGTCGTGCCACTTTCTTAGGCACGGTCGTGCCAAGCTGAGACTCTGATATACTCTTCCCTTTTCTTCTAAAACTGTTTCCCCCATAACTTCTTCGTCCGGACTCCGTTTTAGGCGTGTAAACTATCGTTTCGAAGCTCTCTTCGATTAATAAAAGATGGGATGGGTCGTTAAGTTAAGTTATAAGTTTTATACTTCGGGATTTTATTGGGTGTTTGAGGGTAAGAGGAGTTGCATCAATCCTTTGTGATCAAGTTTTGCAAATCCATTTAAGTGACCGTGTTGAGTTGTTGTGATCATCTTTGTGATATAAGTGAGGATTTAATACCTTGAGACCATTTAATTGAAAGTTATTTTACTGATCGGATTGATTTTTGAATAAGACTTGGTCTAGGTTTTAGGTGATATCCTATAGTACCTAGAGGGTTGTTTTGGAACACTAAAGTGTAGGGTTTAGTCCGGCCGTGATCATGTTCTAATAAGGGTAACCTTTTGGATTCGTTTTGGGTGTTTAGAATTGGTTCGTTATGGGCGGAGGTAAAGCGTGAATTGGCGATTGGGTACTTACGGTTTGATTAACCTTAAGGTGTATTCATTCTGATTTCCTACTTTGAAATTCCAGGTGTGATGAGATGGTTGAGTTCATAATCCTAGTATATCTTTATGAGTAAATGTTTAGGGTCATTTTGGTAATAGTCATTGTGCCATTTGTGAGCGACCGTTTGGGTTGTGCTCTTTATGATTTACTTGTGGGTATCATATTTAGGATGTATTTGATACGTGCCTTGTCTTGGAATCATCTTGTTTTAATGATCAATGTTGTTGTGCTCTTTATGAGAAAATCCGTTTATCGTTGTTGTGCTCTTCATGAGAAACTCTTGTTATCGTTGTTGTTAAACTCTTCATGAGTACCCGTTGCATCTTTATGGTGATTATTTAGTATGGTTCCCTACTTTAGAATCCTTAGTTGTTTACCGTGCTAGTATTTTATTTCTTAGCATGATTGAAAGTCCAGCTGGTTAAATTGTGTATCGAGTCAGGCAATGGATAATGCTATAATGGCACGAGCCAAGTCCAGTATAGCATCGCCCATTGGTCCTTCTGTCCTCATCCAGATTGGCCTTGGTTGGGATGAGCTAGCTCCGTTGTGGGTATTCTAGCTAATCGTTTTGGAGCATGACTTTGTGGCATGGCTCCCGCCCCTTGTGGCACTTTACATTGTTATTGGTTCCGGTACCGGGTTTCTCTTCAGCTTTTATGCTACTATGAAGATGGTTTGTTTGATTGATGGGTTGATTGGTCGCTTCTGACCGGGGTTTTCTCTTCGGCTTTTATGCTACTGTGAAGATATGGATTGGTTGATTGTTGAAGCTGCGCAGCGACCTTTATTTGGTTCTTTCTGTTGGGAAACCTTGGCTAATATCCTTTGTTATGTGTTTACTTTCCGCTGCTATCTGTTGACTGTTAATTGTTACATGCTATGTGATATTTATCATTGTTTATTGCTTATTGCATTATAGCATGCCATGTAGTTGCATTAGTAACTTACTGAGATTTTATCTCACCCCGTTTATTTCCATCTTTGTTTTTCCTTAACCCCCCCCCCCCCCCAGGAGGAAAAGGATTAGGATTCGCGGATCGAGGAGGACGTCGAGAGGATTGAGATTTTGGGGTAAGTTGTTATGGATCGGTTTACATTATTTAAATGTATAACCTTTTGGGGATAGTTTTACCATTATTGACGTCATTAAGAATTGTATATTTTATTCTTTTGGGTATAAGCTGTGGAGCTTATGTTAGATGTACTTTGTTGATTTAAACTTGGATTTGTAAAACCTTGTGTTATCATCTTTTGGTTCAAAATGGAATTTTTAACTTCTATATTTTAGAGTTTTGGTTTTAAGTCGACGTCCAGTTCGCGTATTCCGGACCCGCGGGTTCGGGGTCGCGACAGTTTCGTCCAAGATCAAGGGGACAATATCCTTCCCCGCACGGCACTCCTCTAGGACGCTCAGTAAAACCCTATGACAAGTACCTTTGGAGCCAACCATGTAGAAAAAGGTAAGACTGCACAAACCAAAAGCATTCCAAGAAGCCTCATCTGTGCAATCCATGAACTTCTCGGGGAGATCTGAAATGTCAATGAAAGTGTGATCAAGGACCATGCATTGGGCCTCTTCCAAAGGAATGTCGAGAAGAGAGACCAACCTTTCGACACACATGATGTCATCGACCGAGGGAAGAGCAATGACCTCCGTGTCCACGCCACCCACCAAAGCCTTGAAATCCTCATAGGTTGGAGTGATTTTGTTGTAGGAGAAGCAATATACATGTCTCCTGACATCCCAAAAGGACGCAGCGGCTCTTAATATCTCAAGATCCGGGATGAACTCCTTGAGAGTCCATAGGGATTGGAGACCGAATTTGGAACGGAAAACTCCCTTGTGACTCCTCATACGGTATCGCATCCAAAGCCTAAGGTTGCCCTCAAAGCATTCTTGATGAATTTTGGACAATTTTGGTGGTTTTTCCATGAGAAAAGGTTCCATGGAAGAAGAAGCTTTCGAAATGAAGATGATGAACTGATTGACGAACTTCAGACTATGGCATTTAAGAAGATGACCAGGCCTGGAACAAAATTGAATAAAAAAGGAGTGTTTTCTCCCCTAGCCATACGGCTACTTTAGCCCTGCCAGAATTACTGATTTCTTGTTGAGAGTTAGCATTGTGGTCCTACCCATTCAAAGCCCCTTCCCAACCAATGTCATAAATACCCCCGAAAAATGCCCTTTTCGGCTCATGCAACTTGAATTGAACCTAGAAAAAATTAGGTTCCCAATGAAAACCAAAACTGGGCAGTCCAATAGATGGACGTAAGACCAGCTTTGTTGAAATTGACCCGGCCGTGTTTCGTAAGCCCGAGTCAAGAATGCGAGCTTTGTTGAAATTGACCCGGCCGTGTTTCGTAAGCCCGAGTCAAGAATATGAGCTTTGTTGAAATTAGCCCGGCCGTGTTTCGTAAGCCCAGGTTAATCTAGCCCGGCCGTACTTCGTAAGCCCAGGTTAAGAGTGTGAAATTAGCCCGGCCATGTTTCGTAAGCCCAGGTTAAGAATGTAATATAGCCCGGCCGTACTTCGTAAGCCCAGGTTAAGAGTGTAAAATTAGCCCGACCGTACTTCGTAAGCCCAGGTTAACAGGCTAAAAATATGAAAAAGTATCCTTTGGCCGTCCGGTGTGACGTAAGACCATTAGGTTTTGTGAGATTGTGTCCTTGGCCGTCCGGCGTGACGTAAGTCCATTAGGTTAGACCTATCCTTTGGCAGTCCGGAATGACATAAGTCCATTAGGCTCCGTAAGATTCATCCTTGGCCGTCCGGCCTGACGTAAGACCATTAGATTTTGTCGACCCGGCCGTACTTCATAAGTCCAGGGTAGAAAGTGAAATCGTGAAAGTCCCGGCCGTACCTCGTAAGTCTAGGATGAAAGTTAAGACGTTATCGCCACGGCAGCCCTTGGTAGGGCGTAAGACCAGTATAGTCATAATTAGGTTAAGAAAACCTTTGTCCCCGAGAGTGGCCAGGTTAGAGAAAACCTATCAATATGTCCCGGCAGTCCGGAGGGACGTAAGACCAGCCTTGTAGTCGACCCTCCACCATGAGACAAGTTGACCAATTTGAGTAGTCGACCATCCGCCATGAGACAAGTTGACCAGTTTGAGTAGTCGACCCTCCGCCATGAGACAAGTTGACCAATTTGAGTAGTCGACCCTCCACCATGAGACAAGTTGACCATTGTTGACCAATTTGAGTAGTCGACCCTCCGCCATGAGACAAGTTGACCAATTTGAGTAGTCGACCCTCCGCCATGAGACAAGTTGACCAGTTTGAGTAGTCGACCCTCCGCCATGAGACATGTTGACCAATTTAAGTAGTCGACCCTCCGCCATGAGACAAGTACTCGACCCTCCGCCATGAGACAAGTTGACCAATTTGAGTAGTCGACCCTCCGCCATGAGACAAGTACTCGACCCTCCGCCATGAGACAAGTTGACCAATTTGAGTAGTCGACCCTCCGCCATGAGACAAATTGACCAGTTTGAGTAGTCGACCCTCCGCCATGAGACAAGTTGACCAGTTTGAGTAGTCGACCCTCCGCCATGAGACAAGTTGGCCAGTTTGAGTAGTCGGCCCTCCTCCATGAGACAAGTTGACCAATTTGAGTAGTCGACCCTCCGCCATGAGACAAGTTGACCAGTTTGAGTAGTCGACCCTCCGCCATGAGACAAGTTGACCGATTTGAGTAGTCGACCCTCCGACATAAGATAAGTTGACCGATTTGAGTAGTCGACCCTTCGCCATGAGACAAGTTGACCAGTTTGAGTAGTCGACCCTCCGCCATGAGACAAGTTGACCAGTTTGAGTAGTCGACCCTCCGTCATGAGATAAGTTGACCAGTTTGTGTAGTCGGCCCTCTGTCATGAGATAAGTTGAACGTTACCCTCGAGACGACCCTCTCCGATAGAGCCAAGTCGATCGAGTCTAGCCTCTGAGCCATGCCTATCATTTGAGCCTCTGAGCCATTCCCATCATTTGAGCCTCTGAGCCATGCCAGCCCCCTTTGGTCAACCCCCTCCGAATAGGGCTAAGTTGACCAAGCCCAGCCTTTGAACCATGCCTGTTTAGGAAAGGATAAATGGATATCCACCTAAGGCCCATAGGTTTGAGTAGCCTTAAAATCTCTCACCCGAACTACATTAGGCTTGATTCCCTTGAATAAGGATACGTAGGAATCCTATACCTCTAGGTCCAGCCATAGAACAAATCGGCTATGCCGTCCTCCCATCAAAATGGGATGCTCATAGGTTTGAGTAGCCTTAGAATCTCTCACCCAAATCGGCTATGCCGTCCTCCCATCAAAATGGGATGCTTATAGGTTTGAGTAGCCTTAAAATCTCTCACCCAAATCGGCTATGCCGTCCTCCCATCAAAATGGGATGCTCATAGGTTTGAGTAGCCTTAGAATCTCTCACCCAAATCGACTATGCCGTCCTCCCATCAAAATAGGATGCTCATAGGTTTGAGTAGCCTTAGAATCTCTCACCCAAATTGGTTATGCCGTCCTCCCATCAAAATGGGATGCTTATAGGTTTGAGTAGCCTTAGAATCTCTTACCTAAATCGGCTATGCCGTCCTCCCATCAAAATGGGATGCTAATAGGTTTGAGTAGCCTTAGAATCTCTCACCCAAATCGGCTACGCCGTCCTCCCATCAAAATGGGATGCTTATAGGTTTGAGTAGCCTTGAAATTCTATCACCCAAATCGGCCAAGCCGTCCTCCCATCAGATTGGGATGCTTGTTTTATCGACAACCCCGCTTTCTTCAAAAGCGACGTTGCCGAGGGGCTCTGTAAGTACCCCAATCTGAAATTGACCTACTTAGAGGAATTCTTGGTACCATTTAGGGATAAACCAATAGGCCAGGACCTCACTAGGATAAACCTGATATTCCAGGACTGGACTGTAATTAAACTTAGAAAATCCAGAAGCTCGCCAAGTCGAGTCGTACGGATGGTTTGGGCACATGAGGTCCCTAGCCGTACAGCTATGTTGGGCACCCTCAGCCTCTATAAATTGAACCCCATGCTGATCATTTCAAGGGGGGGAGAAAACATTTTGAGAGTTGTTACTCTGCCAATTTGAGAGCAGAAAGTAAGTTATACACATATTTGAGTGATTAGAGAGGAAGATAGGCATAACCATCATAGGTGAAGCCTCCTTCTCCCCATCTTCTTCTTCATCTCAAACTCTCTTTTATCTTTGTTAATATTACTTATTCATATTATATTATTTCTTCTTGTTCTTGCAAAGTCTTGTCCATCTCAAGCACTTTACATTTCTTGCAAGTCTTGTCCATTTCAAGCAATATATCTATATATTATACAAGTACTATATCTATATATTATACAAGTCTTGGCCTTCCAAGCTATATATATTATGATTATATATGTATGTGATCCAAATCATGAGGTAATTTAAGGTGCCCTTCACACCTAGTATGTGATTTATGGGATAAAACCTAGGATGATCATGATTTGTTACATTTCATGGTGATATTTTTCTTGTTTGGCCATAAGAGTCATGATTGGGTGTGAATACCCCTTTTCGATGAAGCGACGCATGGGAAGTATCTTGTGATTATTTTTATTTACAAAAGGAATATTCTTAACGACATTAAAATTATGAGAGTCGCCACGCCGTTTTAATTAAAGCCAAAACATTGAAAAAAGCATTTTTAGTGGGTTCGGGGGTCAAATTACAACAAGAGAAGAATATTGAACGTTATCACTCCTATTTCCCGAATTGATCGGTCTTTCTATCATGATGAATGTGTTAGTAGTGTGTTAGTGATTTAGACCGGATCCGAAGATTGCCTACGTTCCTCTCAATGTGAGAAGCTCAGGTCAGCGTAGTTCGCAGAGAATTAGAATAGGCAGAAGAATCGGGATCATGCATAATGAGGGGGTAATTACCTAAAGATTAGGGTTTAGAAGTAGTTCCTAGATCATCCTTGGGTCGATGAACCCTAGATCATCATCGGCTATGAAATAACATGTAAACATGAAGATCGCAACCCTAAATATAGCATAAATAAGGTTTTAATCTATGAACACGAAGAACATGCGAAGAACATATTATGAACATATGAATGAACATGCAAATCATATGAAGAAACTATGAATAAACATGCAAGAACATGAATATTAAAGATCTACATTAAAAATGATGCAAGAACATGAAGAAAAAGTTAGAAAACTTACCTATGTTGGCAAGAAATAAACCTTTGATCTCCTTGAGTGTTTGAATGCTTAATTAGGGAGAAAATTGTGTTTAAGAACTCTAAAATTTGGACTTAGAGCTCTCAAACTCGGGCCTCTAAACCAATAGGCTGAGATTGGTTTATATAGTAAACTGAGGGGAAGATATGACGGCTGAGATCATTCGGAGCAAGGTTGGCCGCCTGGCCATGACTTAAGCCGGTGAGAAGAGTGGCCGCGTGGGTAAGGTCGGCACGCAGCAAGGTTGGCCGTGTGGCCAAGGATGCAGGCTGGCGTGATTTTCAAGCTAGGGTTTCTGCATGGTTTTAAGGAAACCATTTATTACCTATTTTGATAGATTTTGTCATAAATGAGGTATTTCGGGAATCCGGGACAAGTCTTTGCAAGGTTTCCAATTCCTATAAAGTCCTTGTATTTTTGGGAAAGTCCTAATAAACTCATTTTCAGGTCGGGTACTAACAGTAGCCCCTCGGCGACGCTTCTTGCAAGGCAATGTGGGGTCAACGATAAAAGAAGGATCCGTCTGAAACATGAGTTTCAAAACAGATGAAAGGTAAGGGAATGGCTGAACCTTGGCAGGCGACCTACGTATCCGCGGGGGAATCAAGCCAAACGTAGTTCAAATCTGATGGGAAATTGGGAATGACTATCCTCTGATGGGGAGCAACGTCTTCTGCTGGGGAAAATGCACCTGCTGGGGATGATAGATGACCATGTCGGTCGGGTGGCTGAACCTTTTCAGGTTTCCTACGTATCCTCAAAGGAATCAAGCCGGTCGTAGTTCGAAGCGATTAGGGAAAAACGAGTTATCGGACTTCTGCTAGGGATAATAAACCTACGGGCACTATCCTGTATGAAGAACGAACATTCGTTAGGAAATGAAGTCATTTGAAGCAAGAGGGATAATGGGACAATAAAGACTACGTTGTTCTAAATAAACCTGAGGTGGAGTAATAAACGCTGAGGTAAACGCAAACAGAAACGCCCGGGTTTCTGCCAACCGCGCTAAAATAATGGATGCTGGATCTCTCGCAACAGAAATGCCGAGGCTTCTGCTGACCGCCAAAATAATAGATGCTGGATCTCTCGGAAACAGAAACGCCGAGGCTTCTGCCAATCGCGATCGATCTAGGATGCGTATGTTATAGAGGCGCCGAAGACTCTACAATCATACGGATCCTAAGCAAACATTCGGTGACTGCTAAAATAATAGATGCTGGATCTCTCGCAAACAAAAACACCGAGGCTTCTGCCAATTGCGATCAATCAAGGATGCGTACGTCATAGAGGCGCCGAAGTCTCTACAACCATACGAATCCTAAGCAAATATTAGGAAATGCTAAAATAATAGATGCTGGATCTCTCGCAAACAGAAACGCCGAGGCTTCTGCCAATCGCGATCGATCTAGGATGCGTATGTCATAGAGGCGCCGAAGTCTCTACAATCATACGGATCCTAAGAAAATATTCGGTGAAGAATGGAAATTTTAAGAGGCTTCCCGTACCCAAAAATAACGAACATTAGTCAAAATAGCATTAAGGGCACCTAAAATGAATTAAAGGGACAAGATCAGGGGCAAAAATGGGATTTTGTTTGAAGGGACAAGGTTGACTGCGTGGCCAAGATCACTGACTTGCAATAGTGGCCGCGTGGCCAAGACCTCTGAGTGGTTAGATCTTCTTCACGCGGATCGCTGATCTGACGGCTGGGATTGCGAGGGCGGAAGTGGCCGCGTGGCCAAGGATGCCGACGGGCTGACTCCTTGGTCACAGCTCCAGACCCTCCCTATTATCCTCTCCTTTCTTCTTCTTCCTTCTTCCTTTCCACCATTGTTGAGTGTAGAGAGAGAAACCTTGGATCCGATAATTTTTGAGGATTTTGCTTCGATTACTTCGAATACATGGTGGATTGGATCAACGAGGCTTTGTTTGGGGATTTTCTGGGCCAAGGTGGGTATGTGCCTCCGCAACAAGAAGGAGAGTGGCAAGATGATGCTCAAGGTGAGGGAAACGAAGGGGCTAACCCGGGAGCGGGTTTCGAAGCGGCGCCCTTGATTCTACGGGGCAGTTTGAGACCACGAGCGGTGACTCGAAACTTTCGCGACGGCCTTCTTCGGTCAACATTTGATCAAGACTATGATTTCTACATCGACTCAGAGCGTCACTGGTCGATGGGCCTTCCGGAGACACGAGAGGTAAATTTCAAATTTTCGCTCCTCTCATTTTCACATTTTTGTACAAAATATATATTGCTAGAATCATAATTTGCTAGAAACGTAGATTGCTAGAAATGTAAATTGCTAGGAGTGTAACATACCTGTGCTGTGTTTACCTGCAGAGGATCAAGGCTCGTGGGTCCACAGTGACTGTGGGCAAACTGTGGGCGTCTCTGCCAGAGGGACCGGGCGGTTTGCGTGCTCGGATCAAGGCTATGGGGTTTGGCCCATTCTTTGACAGTGTCCGCATAGTTGGGGGTACCCTGAAGGTGGAGGCGGTGATAGAGGTGTGCAGGGAGTTCTGGTGGGACACCACCCATACCTTCCACTTCAGTTGGGGAGGATTACCATCACGCTGATGGATTTTGCGGCTATTACGGGGTTGAGGTTTACTGCTACCCCTTTGCCTTTTGATGAGAGCTTGGCGGAGCGGTGGAACTATAGGCAGGCTTTGTTGGGGGTTGACACCGATATGGGAGGAGGTGTCAAGGGTTATGCAGTGGAGGCCGGGAAGGTAAACCGTTTGGTGGAGATGGCTATTGAGGCCTTTGGTAGGGGGGAATATGATTTGGATTGCTTGGTCCGGCTGTTTTTATGGTACAGCTTTTTAGAGATCTTGTTTCCCAGTGGGGCTACTGTCTGCCGGTACTCACTGCTAGGGGCTTTTGTGAACTTGGACCAAGTCGGTGGGATTTCTTGGGGCGGAGCTGGTTTGGCTGAGATTTACTGGGCATTGGACCATTGCTCGAGGGCTAGCTCGTCGGCCTTTGACGGGTTTCAGTTCGCCTTTGAGGTATGTTCTTGACTACCCTTCTTTTCACTTGTTGAGATTTCTGCTCTATCTTTTGGCCTGAAATGTTTCTCTCATTGTATGCACAGGCTTGGGTGTACGAGATCTTCGGTGTCGCCCCTTTTCAGTTGGTGATGAGTGCCAACAAGGTTGTTCCCATCATGTCGTACTGGTGCAAGAGCAATAGGGCGCCTCCCCGCAGGAACCGGGATAGAAAGACAGTGGATGCTGCTGATCTGAGGAGGGTGTTCGCGATGTCTGAGCTTGTCGGGGTTAGATTTTACCCATGGAGTCCGGCCAATGAGGCGTAGGTCGGTCCCTATGTTGTGGAGTTGACCGCTTCTAGGGTTCTGCTTGTGGGTCTCACCGGGGAGGCCATGTATCTCGGAGAGAGGGTGGTTCGTCAGCACAGGGCTGGTACGTTACTGTGGGCTCCTTATGATCCTCCTCGGGATATACTCCGTCCCGCGAGGTTGGCGACTTTCTTGGCTCCCACTCCGGCAGAGCATTACAGGGGGAGTGACGACTATGCCGGCTACGTGCGGATACGGTTGATCAGCCCACAGGTACGGGCTAGGATGTTATCTGGAGAGGGATCGAACTCAGCCCGGTACGTTGGTCGGAGTCGGCCTTTGGTTGACATGCCCCTTCGCTCGAGTAGCGTGAGAGTGATGAGGGGCGGTCGGGAGGTGGAGCTTGGCTTGGAGCCGACTGATGCAGATCTTGTTGAGGAGACATTCATTCCTCCGCCTGACGCTGGGGTATGACCTTATGATTTATCTCAGTCATGCACACACACACTTGTCATTTCTGCATTGTAACCATTGCCTTGGATTCCCTTTCAGGTGACTCGGGAGGCATATATCCGTTCAGCCCGGTGGGAGAACGTGTTGATGCGTTTACTGAGGGAGGCGTGCCATTCATGTACTTGTCAGAGAGACGACGTTGCGTCACCCCAGCGTCGTGAGCGGTCTCCGAACGGTGCGGGCTCTTCTCACACTGGTGGTCGAGTGGTCCGGGGACGGAGTTCGGGTGCCGGTAGCTCTCGAGCTTTAGCGCGGCGTGGAGACACCACGGAGGAGGATTCTGATTAGGCGCGGCCCATTTTTCCATCTTTATTTCCTACACTGTTAGCTAGTAGAGAGCAGAGGGATATGTATGTATAGAACAGATATTCAAAATGCATGTATGTTTATTATGTTCTAAAATGCAATTTTATTGTGGGAGCCTACTTGTGCAAACTAGTTATTTTACAAATGTTCCTAATTTTATACAATGCATGAGCCACGGGACGGGGCAGGTACGTAGTTGCATGGATCCGTTACGGAGTGGGAGGAAACAAACTGGATTTCTGCATGGAACGATGTTGGCCGCATGGCCATGGCAAGGCCCGGAGCAATGTTGGCCGCATGGCCATGGCAAGGCCCGGAGCAATGTTGGCCGCGTGGTCATATCTTCCAAGATCACAAGTGGCCGCGTGGCCAAGTCTGTAGTCGGCTCTACTTTTCCTTTTCCTGGCAAGAGTGGGAGTCCGTACCCTATTTAATGAACCCTTTGCAGCCACAAAAATGTACCAGCAACCTTTTGAGTAGTTTTTTGAGTTCCTTTTAGCCAATTTGCTTGCTCTTTGTCATGGATCAAGAGGCTAGGATCATAAGTCTTGAGAAAAAAGTCTTTATAACCTCTTTGGAGAAGTGGGTTGCCAAACTCTCTGGTTCTAGTCGTAGGAAACTTGATGAACGGTATGGGATAAAGTGTCTTTGGTCACTTTTGCACATGAACTCCAATACCAACCTCTTGCAAGTCTGTGGAAAATTTTGGAATGATACCCTCCATGTCTTCAACTTTTCATTCAACGAGATGACACCCACTTATGAGGATATCGCGGCATTATGTGGCTACGAAGGGAAGGGTAAGGTTGCCTTGCCTTTTGGCTTTGTTTGCTTGAGGGATAAGTTGATGACCTTTGGCATGCCGGCGGAGGATTTTGATAAGTATGCTAGGGGCGGCTATGTCGACCTTTCTTGGATGCCACAACACTTTATGCACATGGATGTGGCTCTGACCGTTCCTTGGACCATCTTGCGCTATGTCTGTTCGCCTCTATTCTTTTCCCTTCTGAGGTTGGATTTGCTAGTGAGGGGTGTTTGGGCATGGTGAATTCGGCTCGTTTAGGTTATTACATTGTACCAGCCATTCTTGGGGACATGCTCTGTGGGATTCCCCATTTTGCGGCTTATGGTGGGATGCCTTGTGGTAGTGATAGGCTTTTGACCATGTGGTTGCAAGAGAGGCTTCGATTGAATAAACCGGCGGCTTCTCTGAAGGTGGCCTTATGGATGCACCGCATTAGAGGCATGGCGGAGCGGTTTGAGGGCATGACTCTCAAAGGTTGGGAAAAGTATTTGGCGGAAATGGTGACTGACGACATTCAGTGGGTGGTGCCCCATTGGCACATTCACTCCGTGAGGGAGAAACAAGTGGGACTTCACATGATCAAAGTTCCGACCCTTTCTGGGACTACTTTTTACTATCCCTCTAGAGTGCTTCGTCAGTATGGTTTGGTGCAGACCATCCCAGAGGGTTGGGACGAGGAGAGAGATGATTTTCCCTTTGGGATACTTCAGTTGGATGATAGTGCCTCAGTCCTTCTTTCTCAAATGTGGGGCAAGGCCGGCTTTAGTCGTAGGACCTTCCTCACATGCTCTAGCAACACCTTCCTGTCACGCGAGTATTTGGATTGGTATATGGGGAGACTTGGGCATGCGGAGCAGACTCTAGAGACCCTAAGGGGCACTATCTTAGGATCCTGTGCTCCGAGTTTTTCGTTGAGAATTAAGGAGGCTGAGGCTTATGAGAGGAGGATGAGTAAGAGCGTGGCTAACGGAAGCGGAGAAGAAGTGGGGGCGTCAAAGAAGAGGAAGGGCGAAGAGGCTCCTAATGGCAAGGCTAAAGGTGCTAGCGAGTTTGAAAGAAGATTTTGTGAGAATCCTAACAAGAAGAAAGTTCGCCATGGGCAAAGCAAGAAGAAAGAGACCGAGGGCACAAATGGCACTAAGGAGTAATCCCGAGCATCTCTCCATAGTCGTTGTGGACACATTAGTTTTAATTTATGTCATATTTTACGTTTTAGTTTCAATTTCAGAATAGTTTATGTATTCAAAAAGTATGTCAAGCTTAGACTCATCAAATAATTGTTAACATGCAATGACTATGGAAATAAAAGTTTTTGCTTTCAGAAAATACAACTCCTATCTTTATTGCTTTGTGACAGGATTTGGATGTTTATTTGTTTTTTAGACCGCACCTTTTGAAAGGCTGCCTACGTTCCCCTTTTACAAATAGGACTAAGGGGCTCCGGTCACCATAGTTCACTCCAGTCGGACTAGAATGATTTTAGAGAAAGGGAAGATAGAAGGGGGAATGCTCTAACTTTTGCCTAGACCGCCCTTGCGGGTTTTCGATCTAGCGAGCTCTGTACGCACCCTTATTTTGCATAGACCGCCCTTTGTGGGTTTTCAGTCTATCGGGCTTCTTTTTGCGTAGTAAACATTTTTTTTTTTTTGAGAAGGGGGGATACTAGTCGTAGTAGCGTCTGAGCTTGCTGAGGTTGACTGGTTCCTTGAACGGGTTGCCATCCAAATATGCCATTCTGACCGCTCCTCCGGAGAAGATCTTCTGTACTACAAACGGCCCTACCCAAGTGGGGCCCATTTCCTGAGGGGGTTGAACTTGTTGGGCAAGCGTGCTTTGAGCACTAAGTCTCCTTCCTTTATGTCAACGGGCTTGACCTTTTTATTGAAGGCTTTCGTCGTTCTCCTTTGATAGGCCCGGATGTGTTCCATGGCCTTCAATCTGCGTTCATCGAGCGTTGCCAACTGATCATAGCGACTACGAAGCCATTCTACCTCATTCACTTGGTTCTCGAGCAAGACCCTCAAAGATGGCACCTCCAACTCAATACGGAGTACTGCTTCCATGCCGTATGTCAAAGCGTAAAGGGTTTCTCCAGTAGCGGTGCGGACTGACGTTCTATACCCCCAAGTGCTAATGGTAACTTCTCGGGCCAATCCCATCCCTGCAAAGCCATTTTGCGAATTATCTGCTCTATCGTCTTGTTCGCCGCCTCAACCGCGCCGTTAGTCTGTGGATAGTACGGGGAAGATTTCTTTCGTTCGACCTTGAATTCTGCGAGCAAGCGAGCACACTCGGCTTCGAAATGACTGCCATTATCTGATATAATGAGGTTAGGGACTCCATACCGACATATAATGTTCTCTTTGATAAACCGCGCCACCTTCTTGGAATTCAGCACCTTGTAAGACTGAGCTTCTACCCACTTTGTGAAGTAGTCGACCGCGACGAGGACGAATTCATGACCGTTACTACCGGCCGGCGAGATCTTCCCAATGATGTCTATACCCCACGTGGTGAATGGCCAAGGCGTGGTGGAACTATACAACTCGTGTGGGGGGATGTGGTTGAGGTTGGAGAATACTTGGCACTTGTGACACCGTCGAACCCATTGAATACAGTCAGTCTCCATAGTAATCCAATAATAGCCCAGGCGAGTGATCTTCTGTCTAAGCATCCTTGCATTCATGTGGGGTCCGCACAACCCGTTGTGTACTTCTTCCATTATTGCTTCAGCTCTCTTGTTGTCGACACATAAGAGCAACAGACCGTCGTAATGCCTCTTGTACAAAGTATCGTCTAACAGCACAAACTGCCCCGCCAACCTTTTGAGTGCTTGCAGACTCTTGGCCTTCACATCTCCGTCAAAGGACATCTCTCCGTGCTTAAGGAACTTGTAGATTTAGGCGTACCATTGATCTCCGTTTACCTCTACATCGATCCGGATTTCACAGCAATAGGCGGGGTTCTCCCTTCGTCCAACCCTGAATGGTTTCACGGACCTTCCTTCTGGAATTTCAACTAAGGAGGCCAACGTAGCTAGAGCATCCGCGAACCTATTTCTGTCTCGCGGCAGGAAATGGAAGGTAACCTCTTTGAACTGTGTTATCAACTCGTCAATGTAACCTTGGTACCGCTGCAGGCAAGGATCAATGGTTTTCCATTTCTTCGCTGTTTGGTTAATAATCAAAGCAGAGTCTCCGTACACTTCTAACTCTTTCACGTTGCGTTCTAGGGCGGCCTCCAATCCAGCTATACACGCCTCATACTCGGCGGCGTTGTTGGTTGTCGAAAAGTTCAGCTTGATGGCTATGGGAGTGTGCTCATCTTTGGGATCAATAAGTAGGAGTCCGACTCCATTCCCTCGTTTGTTTGCAGCTCCGTCAAAGAATAATTGCCACCTTTCTGCGACCTCAATTGCGAAAATGTCGTCGTCCGGGAACTCAGGGTCGGGTCCTCTTGTCTCGGTGCTTGGAGAGTCTGCGAGCTGATCGGCCATTGCCCTCCCCTTGATTGCCTTCCTCAGTACATAAGTAATGTCGAACTCTCCCAAGAACACTGACCATTTAGCGAGTCTCATAGAAAGGGAGGGTTTATCGAACAGGTACTTGATAGGATCCATTTTCGAGACTAGTAAGATCGGATGGGATACCATTTAGTGCTTGAGCTTCGTCACCACCCATACTAGGCCTACGCAGGTCTTCTCGAGCGCGGAGTAATTGAGCTCGCTACCTTGTAACTTTCGGCTGACAAAGTAAACTGCATTCTCAATCCGGGAATCTTTGGCTTCTTGCGCTAACATGGCTCCGACGGCGGTGTCTGTCACAGTTAAGTATTGCAGGCGCAGGATTGGGGTAAGAATCAACCCCAATCCTATTTGATCCTCTCGAAGGCTTTTCATGAAATACTGTTTGATCCTCTCGAAGGCTATCTGGCAGTCATAATCCCACTCCACATTGGCTGTTTTCTTCATCAGTTTGAAAATTGGTTCGCAGATGGTGGTCAGCTGATTGATAAACCGACTGATGTATTGCAGGCGTCCCATGAATCCTTTTATCTCCGTCTTGGTACGGGGCAGCTTCATCTCCAGGATGGCTTGAATCTTCCTTGGGTCGGCTTCGATCCCATTCTCGGTGACCATGTAACCCAATACTTTCCCTCTACGAACTCCAAAGGTGCATTTCGCCGGGTTCAAACGCATGGCGTGCTCTCTCAACCTGTTGAAGAATTTTCTGAGATCTATCAAGTGTTGGCCACCAGACCCTTTTGAATGTATAATCATGTCATCTACGTACACCTCAATCTCCTTGTGGATCATATCGTGGAATAAAGTCGTAACTGCCCGTTGGTAGGTAGCCCTAGCGTTCCTTAGCCCAAATGGAATGACAGTATAGCAAAAAGTCCCCCATGGGGTGGTGAAAGCTGTTTTCTCTTGGTCCTCCTCGGCCATCTTAATCTGGTTATAGCCGGCAAACCCATCAACAAATGACTTGACCTCATAATGGGCGGTCGCGTCCACCAACATGTCGATGTTTGGCAGGGGGAAGTCATCCTTCGGCGTAGCTTTGTTGAGATCCCGAAAATCTACACACACTCTGACTTTACCGTTGGATTTTTTGACAGTCACCAAATTTGATAACCAAGTTGGATACTCGATCACCCTGATGAAACCCACACGGAGTAGCTTCTCAATCTCTTCCTTCACTTGCAAAAACCATTCCGGCTTGATGCGGCGCAGCTTCTGTTTGACTGGCTTAGCGTCTGGTGCTGTCGGGATTCTGTGCTCTATGATCGAGTTGTCGAGCCCCGGCATGTCTTTATAAGACCATGCGAACACATCCACATATTCTCTGAGTAGCTCAATCAGTGCTTCCCTTTCGGCTCCGCTGAAGAAGCTTCCAATCTGCGTTTCCTTAGGCTCGGCTTCGGTTCCCAAATTCACGCACGTTAACACCTCATCGGCAGCTTGGGCTCGAGATTCTTTTTGATTAATAACCTGTTCTGAAATTTCTTTAATGTATTCATCATTTAATGTGTCTGTGTCTACCTCTTCTAATGAATCATTATTAACTAAGTGTATATCATTAGTTTGATTATTAGTCAATTTATCAGTTAAAAGAGTGACTATGGAGGGATACTCGGAAAGGTCGAGGGTTTCATTCATGGCAAAAGGGAATATAGCGTTTGCAACAAGATCATAGTCTTCGGACGTAAGGTCGTCAGACTTAGAGGAAGACTCAAATTCAAAATGTAAAACACTAGACTCTGGGGACGGGTATTTTGGGTGAGTGACAGGAGATGCTGCAGGAGTGGCGACAGGAGAAGGAGTAGGCCCCAGTGTCCCCACCATAAATTCCGGAGTAGCTATAGGTCCCCCAATGATGCACCAATTCTTGAGCTTGTCTCCCATGGGTACCACCAATGTCCTTGGGTCCACCTCATCTTCAGAATCGTCTCTAATGACGGCAACCATGTTTTCGTGCAGCCCCAGATTACCCAGATGTTGAAGCAGATATTGGCCGTCCCACGTCTCAGTCAAACTCGGAGTTTCTGCGGTTTCTGATGTCGGCTTGTCAAGGGTTACGGCTTCAAGTTGATCTGCTAAGTCATCTGTAACCTTGGTGGAGTACTCATGCCTGATGGTTCTAACTCTGCCCGTGGCTTTGTCATATTCCATGTAAGTCAGCTTCATGTTGGACCGATCGAATTCCACATCTCTGAAAATCTCGAACCCTTTCTGCAACTTACCGGTGTGGTCAATCCATGGCTCTGCGAACTCAAAACACGAAAACTCCTCGCCTTCCCTGACAAAGTAGCTATTCAGGGACAGGCGGTATGGCCGCATTTCAGGCTTTTTGTAGGGAAGCTTCATCCTTTTAAGCAATTCTATCCTTTGTTGCTCCATCTTGTCTTCAGGAGTAAGGGTGTATCCTAGACCGAACAACCCTCGATGATCAACCTCTTCAACCAATTCTGTGGGGCCTTGCAAGTTCTTACCTAGCCCCAGCCCCGGTATGAAGCCCATATTACGCAGTATCTTGACAACAGGTGCCACTTTATCCGTTGTTTTGGTGAGGTCGATGGTGCAGATCTGTGCTTGAGCGACTATTTCGAAGCCATTGTAGAGTCGGCTCTCTTCCTCATGCTGAATCTGTAAGACAGGAACGCCCTTGGTGCCCGTCCCTTGGGCAGTTACGAGATCACTGTAGATGATGGTCACTTCATTATCAGATTGAAACTTCATACACTGGTGCAGGGAAGATGGGACAGCGCCCGACTGATGTAACCATGGCCGGCCAAGGAGGAGTGAGAAGGTTGCGGGGATGTCTATGACGTGGAAGTCGGTCGGTAGAATCTTTGTTCCGATGGTAATGGGCAAGGTGGCTTCGCCTATCACGGCGCAGCATGTAGAGTCATAAGCTTTGATGGTTTGCTTGGATGGGCGTAAATCAACACCATGAACGCCAACCACATCCATCATCCTTGAAGGCAGGATATTAATAGCAGAACCATTATCAATGAATACACGGGGAATCTTCTTGCCATTCACCTCGACAGTGATGTATAAAGGCTCATTATGATCAACTCCGAACACTGGCTTGTCTAGCTCCTAGAAAGTGATGATGTTTCCATAGTGGATATTTCCAATTATATGCGTGACGTTCTCTGGGGTAGTAGTGGATGGTACCATGGTGGCGGCGAGGTTTTGCTCGAGCATGAGGCGATAGGCTAAGGAGGAGGTGAGTAGGGACCATAGTGAAATATGGGCTTGGGTTTGTTTGAGTTGAGTGAGGATAGGGTCTTCTTTTCTAGGTCGCCTTGCTCGGGTTCCTTCCCAAAGATTTTCTTTGCACCTTTTGGGTCGGATTGGTACACTTAACCGGATCTTGTAAGGAGACAAACTTCTGCATGTAGCTCTTCCAAAGACAATGGCGTGTCATGACAAGGGGGAGAAACTTCGGTCTTTTCGGCCTCTTCGAAGATTTCGACCCAAGAAAGAGGTTGAGAGGGTTTGGGACTCTCTTCCTTTAGAGATTCGACTTCACTCACTAGTTCTTCTAAAGACAACAAGTAGCAAGAAGGTTCTTTATTATTAGTCATTGAAATACAACCCATCTCATCACAGTCCGCCACAATAGGCTCGGCCGGATCAGTGATCTCACTAAGTTCTACCATGAGTACATTGCTAGCTACATAATCTCTAGGGTCTTCGACAACTCCCTTGTGGATGAGCTCTTGCACGGCTTTCTTGAGTTCAAAGCATTCTTCGGTAGTGTGACCGGTGCACTTGTGGTAGTGGCAAAACTTTGACAAGTCGCAACCAAGACGGGGGAGGTGTCCTTCTAATGGTTCGATAATTTCTAACGTCACTAATGCCATGAAGATATCCACCATCGTGAGCCCTATCTTATCAAAGGCATCCATGAGCTCTAGGATACAGATCTCGCATGTTTGCACCATATTCACCCCACCCCCATTGTTAGGAAGAGGGTTATTCACCACGTTAGGACCCTTCGGCTTCTCAATCTTCTTATCATTGATCAACCCTTGAACTACGCGCTTCAGTTGAATACAACCATCCGTTGTGTGCCCGATGTGCTTGTGATACTTGTAGAACTTGGAGGCATCCAGATCGGTTCTTGGGTAGGCGGGTGTTAGTTGTGGTGCCCTAGGCACGTTTAATAAACGTTGTAATTGTTATCATTTATTTCATATCAATAAAGAGATGTTTTGATTATTATTGTTGTTCATGTTTACTTATAATAATCCCCGTTCCTAGTACTTGTTAAGCACTAGTATAAAGGCTAAATGGTCATGGGATGATCATGTTAGATTTATGGGTACTTGTTTGGAACAAGGTACTGGACATGACCCGCTGTATGAGATTTATGTCATGGTCTATGTCGTACATATATCTCATATTAGTTATGTCATTTGAATCCTTAGACATGAAGTTATTATAGTCTTCCACTTGATGAACATTGTGTTTGACATATTCAAACGCTACCTTAACACGGTAGTTATAAAGGGTATGATTGGCATAATCGGAATCCCGTTGGGAAGAATAATAAGCTAAATGGATTTGTCCCTCCACGGAGAGATGTCAAGCTTGGGCCTCTCGTAGGAATGATGTTGATGAAATGTTCGGCCGGACTCAAATGAATTGATTGGATCAATGTCATTTGGATTATCAACATATTCGGAATTGAGAAAGTATTGAACAAAACAAGTTGACTGTTTGACCATGACTTGTGTTCAATGACATCGTGGACAAAGGGATTGTGACATATTCTAAAGGAATGCGAACTTGTATCTAGTTATACTATTTGGGTAGGTATGACGGTTTGCTAGAACCTAATCATATCTTATGGGATCATGTTTGAGCCCATTGCCAACTTAGTATAATCCTAGAGGGTCACACACAATAGAACGAATCTTAAATAAAAGGACTATATTGGCATTTAGGGTCGGAGGACTTCCAAGGAATTTCTGGAAAGATCTGGGCCTCCTGGTCAGCCAAGCGGGCGCTTGGTTTGCACCAGGCGGGCGCCTGTTCAAGCCAGAAAGAAACTGGACTTTCTGCCCAAACAGGCGGGCGCCTGGGTGGTACCAGGCGGGCGCCTGGTGCTGCCGATTGGAAATTCCCTAATTTGATTAGGAATGGTTTTTGGCACAAGATTCCTATTTGGAATAGGTCTTAATTGTGTATAAAAAAAACCCCAATTCGGCCAGACCATAAATATATGTGTGCTTTTGTGAGTCTCAAAGAGTTTGAGAGAGATTTTATTTTGTTCTAAGACATCATTGATTGAGGAACAAAATAATTCACAAAATAAATTCCATATAGTTCTTTATTATATTGTGAAAGTGTGTTTCATAATATTGGTCTAGCAACCAAGATCAAAGAAGCTCCTTTGATATTCGTTCGAAGTGTGGATACCGCTAGAGGGTGAATTTTATCATCTTACAAAGTTCGTGATTTGTTCGTGATAAAGCTTCAAGATCTCCACCAAGACCAAAGAGAAAAATTCATAGCCATCAAGGGTTAGTTATTCATATATTCATCTTGTTGTATTTGATTTAATCATATGAACGGATCCATGGTTTTGGGTTTCTTAAAAATTTTAAATGCTAAATTCCGCTGCGCATGTTACTTGGAAACCCAACAGTGGTATCAGAGCCCCGTTCATGTTGATTAATTCAATACTTGGATCATGTTGTGTGTATATAAATTGTTTATGTGCCAAGCATGATATGAATATTGGATTATATGATGTTTATGTGTTTTGTGATTTTATGTGGTTTATTGTTTTTCCAACTTTAATCGCACGATTCAATCGCAATAAAAATTATGGTGGATTCTGAATTATTTCGATTATTGAATTTTGATTGGATCAAAGTTTTAATAATCAGGGAAAAATAATTTTGAGACAAAATTTTCGAACTTGAAAATTCTATACCATTCCGACCATACAAGCGCTCGCCCGCGCTGGACCAGGCGCGCGCTCGCTAGGCCAATATGGAATATTCTGATTTTGTTCAAAATCTGATTCTGGAATTTTTCGATAAATTCAACAAAACCAGTAACAAGACCACTTCAGACTTGCTGATCTGGAATGGGTTTTGGGTAGTTGGTTTGTGTGTGGATTTTGGGGTTAGAGTTTCCTATTTGTTTTAGTCTTGTGATTCCTAGATTGGTTCAAGTTTTGGATGGCTAATCTGCGTTCATCGAGATTGTGTTTCCCAAAATTGATCGCAATCAAAGTTTCAAAGATAAAACGAAGTTAGAATTATGAAGAGTTCATAATTGCTAAAATTGAGAAACAAAGTTCTTGATTCAATGATTGGAGATCCATGTGGAATTGTGAATGCAATTGGCCTACGTTCATCGAGACCATCTATTGCTTAGTTTCGGCCACATGGACTACTTTCTTGGTTTCTTGAATTAGTGCGGGATTGTGGTTGCCTAATGGCTTAGTTCGACCGCACTTCTTGTTGTCTTGATTTGGAGATAATAACCAAAGTTGAAATAATCTCATCCTCATAATTATAGAGAAACTAATGACACATAAATATTATGCTTAAATTAATGGGATTAATTTAGTGGCTAAACTTGATGTGTAACATGTTTGTATTATGTGCTCATAAATGTGTTATATGCTATATGTTATGAACCTTCAAAGAAAGTTTTAAGTCCTTTTGCCATGCCATGATTAAAACACTTGTTTATACATGAGTAACTTTATGTGGGCTCGCCAAAGTGAGGTGCATTGATTTTATTCATGTTTGAGCAAGATGAGTGAATAAGAGTTTCCTATGCGTTTAAGATGGTTGGACTTAATTAAGCGTCAAAACAGTTTTGGGCTTAAGGCAAAGATGAGATTTAACATGCTTTTTGAAATTGGATTTCTTAAAGAATCTCATGAAAGGAATTGAGAGTCATATGAGATATGATTGACAAGAGTTGTCTACCTAATTGATTTAATTTTGAGCGGTGCGCCAAAGTGTACTCAAAATTAGATTAAAGCGGGATCTCAACCCATTTAAATTATACTATACATTGGATGTATAAAGAAGGTTGTATAATTTAGTGGGAGTATTTTCTTTAAAATACATTATTTATCTCTTTAATGAAAATCGGTACTTATTAAATTTTGGAAATTTTTGCATATTTGTAGATAATGACTAATAACACTCAATCAATGTCGTTGCGATCGATCCTTGAGAAGGATAAGCTCGAGGAGAATGGTACAAACTTTATGGATTGGATCCGAAGCATAAGAATTGTTCTTAGGCAAGAAGATAAGTTGTACATTCTCGATGGGCCTCTCCCTGCTGAACCACCGCCTACTGCCCCTAGGGTAGAAAGAGACAATTACAAGAAACATCGTAATGATTCTAGAGATGTAAGTTGTCTCATGCTTGCCGCTATGTGTTCAAAACTCCAACAAAGTTTGGAACATTTGGAAGCCTATGAGATAAGCGTGGAGTTGAGAACCATGTTTCAAGAGCAAGCTAGGCAAGAGAGGTACAAAACCATTGTTGCATTCACTACTTGCAAAATGAATGAAGGGCAACAAGTGAGTCCTCACTTTCTTAAAATGAAAGGTTATGTAGAGCACCTTGAGAAACTTGGCTATCCAATCCCATTGGAGCTAGCCACGGATCTCATTCTTAATTCATTGCCTAAAAGTTATAATCAGTTTGTAATGAATTATAACATGCATGGAATGGATAAGAATCTCTCTGAGTTGCATGGGATGCTCAAAACTGCAGAGATGAAAATTGTGGAGAAAGGTTCTCCCATGCTTTTGGTTCATGATGGGAAGAAGGCTTGTGCCAAAGGAAAGGGTAAGGCAAAAGTTGTCAAACCCAAGATAAGCAAGGCAAAGGTTGCCAAGGCTTCTGAGGCAAAACCCGATTCACAAAAGGATGCAATCTGTGTCCATTGTCAAGAAATTGGTCATTGGAAACGTAATTGCAAGGCTTTCTTGGAAGAGCAAAAGAAGAAGAAGAGCAGCAAGGCTGCGTCGACTTCAGGTATCTATATGATAGATATTCTCCTTTCTACCACTGATTCTTGGGTATTGGATACCGGATGTGGTTCTCACATTTGTCTAAATGTGCAGGGACTAAAGAATAGGAGACTGCTTAAAGAAGGTGAAGTAGATCTACGCGTGGGAAATGGAGCAAGAGTTGCTGCATTAGCCGTAGGGACTTATGAAGTCACTTTACCTTCCGGATTAATTCTTGTTTTGAACAATTGTTATTATGTTCCGGATTTAAGCAGAAATATTATTTCAATTTCTTGTTTGGATAATGAAGGTTTTAAGTTTCTTATTGAGAATAAGAAATTTTCTATTTATTTAAATGATGTGCTTTATGGTATTGCTAATTCATTTAATGGCCTTTATATCTTGGATGTCAAGAATGAAAATAATGTCTATCATGTAAATAAGAAATCTAAACCTAATGATGTAAATCATACTTATTTGTGGCATTGCCGTCTTGGTCATATTAATGAGAAACGTATCTCAAAACTTCATGGGGACGGACTTTTGGGTTCATGTGACTTAGAGTCATATGATACTTGTGAGTCGTGTCTTCTTGGAAAAATGACTAAAACACCTTTTACCAAGTTGGGTGAAAGGGCAAGCGACTTATTGGGGTTGATACATTCCGATGTATGCGGACCATTAAGTAGAAATGCTAAGGGAGGATTTCAATACTTCATAACCTTCACTGATGATTATAGTAGATTTGGGTATGTTTACCTAATGAAACATAAAAGTGAAGCGTTTGAGATATTTAGAATATTTCAAAATGAAGTAGAAAAACAACTTGGCAAAAGTATTAAGGCACTTCGATCAGATCGTGGTGGTGAATACTTGAGTTAAGAATTTGATGATCATCTAAAGAATTGTGGAATAGTTTCACAATTGACTCCACCCGGAACACCACAATGGAATGGTGTGTCCGAGAGGAGGAATCGGACTTTGTTAGACATGGTTCGATCAATGATGAGTCAAATTGATCTTCCAATATCCTTTTGGGGTTACGCTCTAGAAACCGCTTCTTTCACACTAAATCGTGTTCCAACTAAATCGGTTCAAAAGACTCCATATGAGATGTGGAGCGGAAAGAAGCCTTGTCTATCTTTCATGAAGATTTGGGGTTGTGAAGCTTTTGTCAAAAGACTTGTCTCAGACAAACTTGCACACAAATCTGATAAATGTATTTTCGTGGGATATCCTAAGGAAACTAAAGGATATTACTTTTACAACCGAGAGGACAACAAAGTGTTTGTTGCCCGAACTGGTATGTTTCTAGAGAAAGAGTTTCTCTCTAAAGAAATCAGTGGGAGTAAAATAAATCTTGAAGAAATTCGAGACCCAGAAAATAACATTGAACCAATAGTGGAACAAGAACAAGAACCACAAGGAGTTGTGGAACCTGTTCAAAATACACAAGCAACTCGCAGATCTAGTAGGTTACGATCCGAGCCCGAGAGATATGGATTTCTCGTAACGGATAGTAATGAGGTAGAAATCATTGAGAATGATGAACCGTCAACCTACCAAGAGGCGATGTCTTCTCCTGATTCGGACAAGTGGCTTGGAGCCATGGAATCCGAATTACAATCCATGCAAGACAATCAAGTTTGGAATTTGATTGATGCGCCCGAAGGTGTAAAAACCATAGGATGCAAATGGGTCTTCAAGAAGAAGACTGACATGGATGGGAAGGTGCATACTTACAAAGCTAGGCTTGTAGCGAAGGGTTATAGGCAAGTTCATGGTATTGACTATGATGAGACCTTTTCACCCGTAGCAATGATCAAGTCTATAAGAATTTTGCTTGCCATTGCCGCATATCATGACTATGAAATATGGCAGATGGACGTCAAAACCGCTTTCCTGAATGGAAAACTCCAAGAGGATGTGTATATGACACAACCAGAAGGTTTTGAACAAGATTCTAAGGTATGCAAATTGCAGAGATCCATCTATGGATTGAAGCAAGCTTCTAGGAGTTGGAATCTCCGTTTTGATGAATCGGTCAAAGAGTTTGGTTTCATCAAGAACGAAGATGAGCCTTGTGTATACAAGAAGATTAGTGGGAGCATAGTGCTATTCCTTATTTTATATGTGGATGACATATTGCTCATTGGAAACGACATTCCTACACTTCAGTCTGTAAAGACGTGGTTAGGAAAGTGCTTCGCAATGAAAGATATGGGTGAAGCCGCATATATTCTTGGCATTAAGATCTATAGAGATAGATCAAGAAGGCTACTTGGTTTAAGCCAAAGTACATACATTGACAAGGTCATTAGAAGATTCCGTATGGAAAATTCTAAGAGAGGCACCTTGCCTGTGTTACATGGAGTTTCTCTAAGCAAGACTCAATGTCCTAAGACAAATGATGAGCGTGAGAAAATGAATGATGTTCCATATGCTTCGGCAATTGGGTCCATCATGTATGCCATGATTTGTACTAGGCCGGATGTATCTTATGCTTTGAGCATGACAAGTAGATACCAATTCGACCCTGGCGAAAATCACTGGATAGCTGTAAAAGCGATTCTTAAGTACTTGAGAAGAACTAAAGACTCGTTTTTGGTCTATGGAGGAATGGAAGATGATCTCGTTGTAAATGCTTACACGGATGCAAGCTTCCAAACCGACAAAGATGATAGCCGATCGCAATCGGGTTTTGTGTTTATGTTAAATGGTGGAGCTGTAAGCTGGAAGAGTTCCAAGCAAAGTACAACCGCTGATTCTACAACAGAAGCTGAGTATATTGCTGCATCGGATGCTGCAAAGGAAGCTGTTTGGATTAAGAAGTTCATAACTGAACTTGAAGTGGTTCCTAGTATTGCTAATCCAATAGACCTTTATTGCGACAATAATGGTGCTATTGCTCAAGCAAAGGAACCAAGAGCGCATCAGAAATCCAAACACATACTTAGGCGTTTTCATATCATTCGAGAGATCATTGATAGGGGAGACGTAAATATATGCAGAGTACCGACTGATGACAATGTTACAGACCCGCTAACAAAGGGACTTCCACAAGCTAAACATGATGGTCATGTTAGGTCCATGGGTATTAGATACATGGGAGATTGGGCCTAGGGCAAGTGGGAGATTGTTAGTTGTGGTGCCCTAGGCACGTTTAATAAACGTTGTAATTGTTATCATTTATTTCATATCAATAAAGAGATGTTTTGATTATTATTGTTGTTCATGTTTACTTATAATAATCCCCGTCCCTAGTACTTGTTAAGCACTAGTATAAAGGCTAAATGGTCATGGGATGATCATGTTAGATTTATGGGTACTTGTTTGGAACAAGGTACTGGACATGACCCGCTGTATGAGATTTATGTCATGGTCTATGTCGTACATATATCTCATATTAGTTATGTCATTTGAATCCTTAGACATGAAGTTATTATAGTCTTCCACTTGATGAACATTGTGTTTGACATATTCAAACGCTACCTTAACACGGTAGTTATAAAGGGTATGATTGGCATAATCGGAATCCCGTTGGGAAGAATAATAAGCTAAATGGATTTGTCCCTCCACGGAGAGATGTCAAGCTTGGGCCTCTCGTATGAATGATGTTGATGAAATGTTCGGCCGGACTCAAATGAATGATTGGATCAATGTCATTTGGATTATCAACATATTCGGAATCGAGAAAGTATTGAACAAAACAAGTTGACTGTTTGACCATGACTTGTGTTCAATGACATCGTGGACAAAGGGATTGTGACATATTCTAAAGGAATGCGAACTTGTATCTAGTTATACTATTTGGGTAGGTATGACGGTTTGCTAGAACCTAATCATATCTTATGGGATCATGTTTGAGCCCATTGCCAACTTAGTATAATCCTAGAGGGTCACACACAATAGAACGAATCTTAAATAAAAGGACTATATTGGCATTTAGGGTCGGAGGACTTCCAAGGAATTTCTGGAAAGATCTGGGCCTCCTGGTCAGCCAAGCGGGCGCTTGGTTTGCACCAGGCGGGCGCCTGTTCAAGCCAGAAAGAAACTGGACTTTCTGCCCAAACAAGCGGGCGCCTGGGTGGTACCAGGCGGGCGCCTGGTGCTGCCGATTGGAAATTCCCTAATTTTATTAGGAATGGTTTTTGGCACAAGATTCCTATTTGGAATAGGTCTTAATTGTGTATAAAAACCCCAATTCGGCCAGACCATAATCATGAGTGCTTTTGTGAGTCTCAAAGAGTTTGAGAGAGATTTTATTTTGTTCTAAGACATCATTGATGAGGAACAAAATAATTCACAAAATAAATTCCATATAGTTCTTTATTATATTGTGAAAGTGTGTTTCATAATATTGGTCTAGCAACCAAGATCAAAGAAGCTCCTTTGATATTCGTTCGAAGTGTGGATACCGCTAGAGGGTGAATTTTATCATCTTACAAAGTTCGTGATTTGTTCATGATAAAGCTTCAAGATCTCCACCAAGACCAAAGAGAAAAATTCATAGCCATCAAGGGTTAGTTATTCCTATATTCATCTTGTTGTATTTGATTTAATCATATGAACGGATCCATGGTTTTGGGTTTCTTAAAATTTAAAATGCTAAATTTCGCTGCGCATGTTACTTGGAAACCCAACACTAACCACAAGTTTAATACCAATAATCCGGTCAATCTTCCTGAACACCTCCACAACATCATCGATATGCTAATAAATATACACCTATATTTCATACCAATATCATTTAAGAGATAAATAATTTTATTTCATAAATACTCGCACTAAATTATACACCTATATTTCATACCAATATCATTTAAGAGATAAATAATTTTATTTCATAAATACTCCCACTAAATTATATAACCTTCAAATACAACAATTGTATAATATAATTTATGTGGTCTAAGATCCATATTTCACTCAATTTTGAGTCGGCTAGGGCACGACTGCTCAAAATCAAGTTATTTAGGTAGATAACTCCTTATCAATCATATCATATATGACTCTTAGATCTTGTATGAGATTGTTAGACATCTTATGTCAAACATGTTTTAATCTCATCTTGTGCCTTAGGCCCAAAACTGTTTTGATAGACTAATTAAATCAAACAATTTTAAACGTATAGGAATCACTATTTCCTCATCTTGCTCATACAATGATAGAATTAATTCACCTCGCTAGGTCGTAGCCTGCATAAAACTACCCTTTGTACTCATAAGTGTTTTAATGATGGGTTGACACATGACTTAAATTTTATGAAGGTTCTTTCATATAACATCGCGCATAATAATGGTATAATTAATCTAATTAATTAATGAACGGATACTATGTGAATATAATTATAAATTGAAGATTTTCATAGAGTCCTACTCTAGGTATAATTGTAGACACCATGCCTTGTACCACTCACCCCGATTGCCCACTTGATTTGGTGTTTCTACTTATTTTAAGTGTTTTTTGTTAGTTTATGTTACCTCCGTTAAGTTCACGACTGACTCTGTTAAGTCTGGGGGATAAATTTAATAACAGTTCTAACTTTCCAGTCCGTTCTGTCAAAATTGCCTTTTCAGAGTCGGGTCTGCCCTTTGAGGTCAGACGCGTGCGCCTTCTGCCCTAAGGGCGGAGGCGCGCGCTTCTGGGCGTCAGTAACAGATTCTCTCAAAGAATCCCTCCATTGCTCAATTTACATGATTTTGCCCGAGAATTCCCTCCTTGTTGACTCTGTTTTTGCACCAAAAACATCTTCTTTTCACCTATAAAAACCCCCCTTCTCCACCATTTCAAAGGGGAGGACTTTTAACACAAGAAAACTATACACACACTCTCTCAAAAAGGATTTCAAGCATTTTCCAAACGAGATTCTTGAAGTACTTGAAGTTTAGGTATTTTTTCTTATTGTTCTATTTCTCTCTATTCATCTCTTCTTCTTTTTATCTTTATCAAAGTGTGCAATCAACCCAAACCATTTTGGGACATGACACCAAAAGCTACTTCACTACATTGAAGTTGGCCAAGGAGTTATCTCCCCATATTTAAAATCTCTTTGAAACAACTTAAAACTCATTTTTAAAAAGTATAGGAAGAACACGTTTTATTATGTAGACTATGAACAAGCAGACGAACTTTAGTTTTTCGTAACCTAACCCCCGACCTCAAATACAAAAATATCTGGTTTTCACAAACAAAACATAGAACATTATTAGGTTTTTCTTATGTTCATCTAAAACATAGGTGGAGACTCTAACAAAACAAAAACAAAGCTTTAACGCAGCGGTGGGATCACCCCGCTCGCGTCGGGTATCTACACTAGCGACTTTGCTGGTGAATTTTGAGGGTTAAACTTGCGTTTTCTTCATAGTCTACATTGCTTTCTGGTCATTCTGGTTCCTGATGTTGGGAAGCGTGCGCCTCTAACCTTTTTGGCCTAAGGCGTGCGCGCGTCCCACATCAAGGCCCAGAAGCGCCCGCTTCTTGCGTGTTCTTCCTATTTTTTTTCTTTTCTATGCTAATCACTTCTGCAGGGGTTCCAAAGTATATTCAAGACCAGGGAAATCCCCTGAGTCCAAATGTCTGACAGGTTTTACCCAGAAGCGGGTGCCACTCAGTTATTAGGCGTAATGCGCGCGCTTTCCATATTACCGGCCAAAGGCGCACGCTTCTGGGCTGTTTTCCAGAACATGAACAGAGTCCAGAACAGGGCAGAATGATGGTGTGTGGCACGGTTGCCTGTACATAACTGTTTTAATTTCTGTTCATTTTTATCGGTTACACGGGTGACTCGAAAGTTGTAAATATGTACTTATTTGCTTTTCTTTTCTTTGAAAAAAAAACGTTTTGTCACATGTGTTTGACCTCACACTACGTGCACAAAAACTCCTATGAATTTCTCACTATCGAGTCGCACAAAGTTCATAACCCCAAACCCGTCGAGGCCCATCCTAGAGAGTTTCAAGCTCCACCTGACCTTGACTATCTCAAAGAGGTAAACCTCAGCCTGTGGCGTAGTTCATGACTACATGCCGGGGGTGACCTTTAAGTGTCTCTTTAGCCAAGCACAAGCCAACAAGTTCTTGTTAGGGTCTAACACTCCGTGACCAAGTCGGTTTTTCATGTGCTGAGATTTCCATAAACAAATGTTTTCAAATCATACATGCCGTTTCCAAAAGAAACAAAAAACTCCGTCTCCGCATGTATGCTTTACTACATTAATTTAGTTTAATCCCGTTACGTGTAGGATTCACAAGCATGGTGGAATCCGAAGAGTATATGGGACCGCAAGAAGGTCTATATACTAGTGTGACGATTCCACTATTTTCTTAGAAACCCCAAAAGGGACTCCGTCCCTCCGACTTAAAAAAAGAGAGTATTTTTTCTTTATGTGGTTTGAGTCGTGTGCCCATTGTGTGTTCAAGTCTCTCCATGGACCGAAAGTGTTACTCAATGACAAGGCCTCTTCTTCAATTTATGTCCGATTGGTACTCACCGCATTTACCGAGACTCAATAAACCGGCTAGTTCGTGAATTGATCACTCTAACAACTCCAACAGCATCAATGGCCGGTCCTTCTGCAAATGACTCCAACACCAACAACACCATGTCCCTCGAACAACTTTTCGCTTTGGTTTAATCTCTCCAAGAGCAAGTCTCCACTCTCAACAAGGAGGCTCAAAACAAACATGACTTTTGGCAAGCTCACCTAAAAAGTGAAAGGGAAGCTCACGAAGCCTAAATGGACCAAATGAAAGCTAAAATTATCAAGCTTTCCAAAGACAAGAATAAGGAGGACACCGAGGAATCCGAGTGGACCAAGGTTTTGTTTGAAAGCCCGTATGTTAGTGCCCGCAACAAGAAGGTGGGGGAACCTAGCATTGAGAGAAAAGATTGCAAAATGGTCGACTCAATCATGGCATACATCGACCAACGCTTCAATAGGCTCAATTTGGGAAAGGATCCGACATAAGCCTTTATCAGTCATCAATTCTCATGAGCACAATGGCCGCTTTACCCGACAAGTTCAAAATGCCCGACATTAGCAAGTTCAAGGGCAACTCTTGCCCTATGGGTCACATTGAAACTTATATATGGGCCATGGTTCCAAATAAAGTCTCCCCAAAGGTGATGGCACAATGTTTTATACTTACTCTCGAAGGGGCCGCAAAATATTGGTATACAACTCTCCCACTCACCATCCGTCTTGATTGGGATGCCGCCATACTCGCCTTCAAAACTCAATATCAAGGAAACACCACTCACCGCCCAACAAAGAAGGAGCTTGAAAGTACCACCCAAAGGGATAATGAGTCCTTTATTGACTTTACAAAGAGATGGAATGATAAACTTGCCGAGACAGTGGAAAGGCCCAATACAAAGGAGCAAATGGACATCTTCCTCAAGTGTCTCAAAATTGATCTTCGCACCCACCTAAGTGGGGCTTGCTACTCCGACTTTACTCAAATGTATGAAGCAGGGGTCCGAATTACTGACTTGCTCTAAGAGGTCAAGAAGACCACTCCAAGCTTCTGCTACAAAGCCGCCTCTAATTCAACAAAAGAGGTCGCCGTCAATGCTGTCACTATCGACAAAGGGAGCTATAACAAAGTCCCTCCGCCCCAAGGCAAAAAGTTCCAAAATGATCGTGTCTACACTTCTCTCCAAGGCATGACTCTAGCAGAGGCTTTTGAGGCTCTCAAGGCCAAAGGGCAAACTACTCCTCTATAAGGGTACAAGCCCAAAATGATTACCACCAACCATGCTCATCATAAATGGTGCGGCTATCATCAACATAGTAGCCATGTTACCGAATAATGATTTTCCATGTGGAAGACCATTATAATCTCAGGTCAAAGGATATCAAATGATATAACTATTATGAGATTTAATTATGACATTTGACCATGACATAATCTCATAATGGGTCTATCTAGTACCTTGTTCTCCAACAAGTACCCACAAGTTTAATCTGCATCTTATGCACCATAATCATCACATGATTATCCATTAAACTCATGCTAGCTCTTCATAAGTGCTAGGGATAATGATTATTATATTAAACATGCAAAAGATATAATAATCGTGTCTGTTATCTCTATAACAATGAAGCTATGATATTACGCATAGGCCTTTCTCAAGGGCCTAGGGCATAATATCCAACATCATATACACATAATCATCATATAATTATCTATTAAACTTATACTAGTAATTAATCATAATTACCAGAAACAGAGATTATTATAATAAACATGCAAAAGATATAATAATCAAACATTCAATATCTTTATTAAAGCGTAAAGCAAATGATAACATTAATCGTTCAAATAACGTGCCTAGGGCATACACACCAACAATCTCCCACTTGCACTAGGCCCAATTAATGTATCGAATACCCATAGGCCTAACATGACCATCATGCTTCGCTTGCGGAAGACCCTTTGTCAATGGGTCAGCAATGTTATCCTCACTTGGTACTCTGCATATATTCACGTCTCCCCTATCAACAATTTCTCGAATGATATGAACACACCTAAGTATGTGTTTGGATTTCTGATGCGATCTAGGTTCCTTTGCTTGAGCAATAGCACCATTATTATCATAATAAATGTCTATCAGATTAGCAATGCTAGGAACCACCTCTAGTTCACCAATGAACTTCTAAATCTAAACAGCCTCTTTAGCAGCATCGGATGCAGCTATATACTCAGCTTCAATTGTAGAATCAGATATGGAACTTTGCTTAGAACTCTTCCAGCTAATAGCACCACCATTAAGCATAAACACAAATCCAGATTACGATCTTGAATCATCCTAGTCGGTTTGGAAGCTTGCATCCGTGTAACCATTTACAACGAGATCATCTTCCATACCTCTATATACCATGAACGAGTCTTTAGTCCTTCGCAAGTATATAAGAATCGTCTTGATAGCAATCCAGTGACTCTCACCAGGATCCGATTGGTGTCTACTCGTAATGCTCAAAGCATAAGAGACATCGGGTCTAGTACATATTATGGCATACATGATGGATCAAATTGCTGAAGCATATGTAATTCCATTCATTCTCTCACGCTCATCAGTTGTCTTAGGAAATTGATTCTTTCTAAGAGTTATGCCATGTGTATCTGGCGAATTTCCTCTTTTAGAGTTTTCCATGTGGAATGTCTTAAGAACTTTCTCAATATATGTACTTTGACTCAAACTAATAAACTTCTTAGATCTATTACGATAGATCTTTATGCCAAGGATGTAGGCGGCTTCTCCCATATCTTTCATTGAAAAACACTTTCCTAACCAAGTCTTTACAGACTGAAATGAAGGAATGTCGTTTCCAATGAGCAACATGTCATCAACATACAACACTAGAAATAATACTACGATCCCACTAATCTTCTTATATACACAAGGTTCATCTTCGTTCTTGATGAAACCAAACTCTTTGACCGATTCATCAAATCAAATATTCTAACTCCTATAGGCTTGCTTCAATCTATAAATGGATCTTTGTAACTTGCATACATTGTTAGAATTTTTTGGACCTACAAAACCTTCAGGTTGTGTCATATACACATCCTCAAGTAAGTTCCCATTAAGGAACGCTGTTTTGACATCCATTTTCCATATCTCATAGTCAAAATATGCGGCTATAGCAAGTAGAATTCTTACAGACTTGATCATTGCTATGGGCGAAAAGGTTTCATCATAGTCAATACCATGAATCTGCCTATAGCCTTTCGCTATAAGTCTAGCTTTATAAGTATGCACCTTTCCATCCATGTCAGTTTTCCTTTTGAAAACCCATTTGCATCCTATGGTTTTTACACATTCGGGTGCATCTATCAAGATCCAAACTTGATTATCATCCATAGACTTGATTTCAGATTCCATGGCTCTAAGCCACTTATCTGAATCAGGAGCGGACATCGCTTCTTGATAGAAAGTAGGTTCATGATTATCAATGATTACTATTTCATTGCTATCCGTCATGAGAAATCCATATCTGTCAGGTTCGGATCGTACCATACCAGTTCTATGAGGAACTTGAGTATTCTAAATAGGTTCCACAACTCCTTGTGAAACTTGTTCAGATCTAACCATCGGTTCCACATTATTTTCGGGTTCTTAAACCTCTTAGAGATTAATTTTACTCCTACTAATTCCTTTGGAGAGAAACTCTTTCTCTAGAAAGGTACCATGACGGGCAACAAACACTTTGTTTTCCGCGCGGCTGTAAAAGTAATATCCATTAGTTTCCTTAGGGTAACCCACTAAAATACATTTGTCAGATTTTGGTGCAAGTTTGTCAGAGACAAGTCTCTTAACATAAGCCTCACAACCCCAAATTCTCATGAAAGACAAACTAGGTTTTCTTCCAGTCCACATCTCATATGGAGTCTTTAGAATAGATTTTGTTGGAACATTATTTAGTGTGATTCCAGCAATTTTTAATACATGTCCCCAAAAGGATAAAGGAAGATCAACTTGACTCATCATCGAGCGGACCATATCTAATAAAGTCCTTTTTCTCCGCTCAGACACGCCATTCCATTGTGGTGTTCCAGGTGGAGTTAATTGTGGAACAATTCCACAATCTTTTAGATGATTGTAAAATTCTTGGCTTAAATATTCTCCACCACGATCTGATCGAAGTGCTTTAATAGTTTTGCCAAGTTGATTTTTTACTTCATTTTGAAATATTCTAAATATCTTAAAGATTCACTTTGTTTTTCATCAAGTAGACGTATTCATATCTACTAAAATCATCAGTGGATGTTATGAAGTATTGATATTCTCCCCTAGCATTGCTGCTCAATGGTCCACATACATTAGTATGTATGAGTCCCAATAAGTCGCTTTCTATGGATGGCCAAAACCGGTTTCGGGCCCTGTTCCGGTTTGGAACCACCAGTTCCGGTTTGGCATATATGTGACCCTGAACCGGCCCGTGCTTACCCCGGTTCCAGTTCCGGTTGGCATAATCCGTTTCCGGTTTGGTTCCGGTCCCCCCTTTAAAATTATTGAAAAACAAGGGATTTTCGGTCCGGTTCCGGTTCCGGTCCGGTTCGCCATTTATGTGAACCGTAACCGGCCCGGATGAATGGCGGTTCCGGTTACTCCGGTTCCGGTTTATTCGCCGGTTTTGCTCCGATTCCGTGCTTCTCCGGTTCGGTTTTTTCGGTCCGGTTCTGATTCCGTTTGGCCATCCCTATCGCTTTCCCTTTCACTACTCTTAGTAAAAGGTGCATTAGTCATCTTTCCAAGTACACAAGACACATAAGTTTCATATGATTCAAAATCATGTGAATCTAAAAGTCCGTCCCCATGGAGTTTTGAGATACGCTTCTCATTAATATGACCAAGACGGCAATGCCACAAATAAGTGTGATTTACATCATTAGGTTTGGATTTCTTATTTACATTATAGATATCATCATTATTGTGAGTGTTGGTGCCCTAGGCACGTTTATTTAAACGTTGTATGTTATCATTTTATTCATATTAATAAAGATGTTTGATTATTATTATTGTTCATGTTTACTAATAATAATCTCCGTGTCTAGTACTTGTGAAGCACTAGTATAAGTCTAAATGAACATGGGATGATCATGTTAGACTTATGGGTACTTGTTGGGAACAATGTACTGGACATGACCCACTGTATGAGATTTATGTCATGGTCAATGTCATATATAGATCTCATATTAGTTATGTCATTTGAATCCTTAGACATGAAGTTATTATAGTCTTCCACTTGATGAATATAATATTTGACCTATTCAAACGCTACCTTTAACCAGGAAGTTATAAAGGGTATGATTGGCATAATCGGATTCACGTAGGAAGAATAATAAGCTAAGTTGGATTTGTCCCTCTTCGGAGAGATGTCAAGCTTGGGCCCTCGTAGAATGATGTTGATGAAATGTTTTGCCAAACTCAAGTGAATTGATTGGATCAATGTCATTTGGATTATCAACATATTCGGGATCGAGAAAGTATTAAACAAAAAAAGTTGACTCAATGACCATGACTTGTGCTCAATGACATCTTGGACAAAGGGATTGTGACATGTTCTATGAGGAATACGAACTTGTATATAGTTACACTATTTGGGTAGGTATGACGGTTTACTAGAACCTAATCATATCTTATGGGTTTATGTTTGAACCCATTGCCAACTTAGTGTAATCCTATTGGGTCACACAAAAATAGAATGAATCATAAAGGACTTAATTGGAATTTGGGTCAAAGGCCCTTTGAGGGATATTAGGAATTTAGAGGAGAAAACTGGAAAACAGGAGGGTCCGGGCGGACCTTACAAAGGACCCGGCCGACATCCTGCGGATCTGGGCGGACCACCTAAAGGACCCGGTCGGACCATGCTTGGATCCGGTCGGACCCTTTTGTGTACCCGGGCGGACCTAGTCGGTTTGGCCTGGGACTTTCCTATTCCGTTTTCTTGCGGGTTAAGACATTTTTTACCTATTTGGAATTTGTTAAACAAGTATAAAAACTCCCTCTAGTTTCCCTAATCAATATATAACTTTGTGAGAGCCTCCAAAGAGTTTGAAGGGTTATTTTCTTGTTCTAAGATCTCTTGGGTGAAGAACAAGAACAATCACATAAATTCCATATAGTCAAAATACAATTATGAAAGCGTGTTTCACAATTTTGGTCTAGCAACCAAGATCAAGAAGCTACTTAATATTCGTTCGTGGTGTGGATACCAATAGAGGGTGAAACTTATCATCTTCAAAGTTCGTGTTCCTGCTTTGTTCGTGATCAAAGTTTCAAGTCTCCACCAAGATTCAAGGTTTCATAATCAAAGGCATCAAGGGTTAGTAGTCTAGTATTCATTATGCAGTATTTGACTTAATCATATGAATGGATCTATGGGCTTTGAGTTTCATGAAAAATTTAATGCTTTATTCCGCTGCGCATGTTATGATGAAACCTAACAGTGGTATCAGAGCCCTCTTCATGTTGATTATTTCAATACATAATCATGTTGTGTGTATATAAATTGTTTATGTGCCTAGCATGATTTTAATATTAGGATTATGATGTTTATGTGGTGTATGCATTTTATGTGGTTTATTGTTTTATAAACTTTAATCGCACTATTCAATCGCAATAAAATTATGGTTGATTTAAAATTGTTTGGGTTATCAATTTTTTTATTGGATCAAAGTTTTGATAATCTAGAAATTCATGAATAAATGGTTTATTCAAGGTTTTGATGATCATGGTGATTGGATCACCAAGAATACCAAATCCTAATTGAATCGGGGAAAAACAATTTTGAGATAAATTTTGAATTTTAAAAATTTCTGGATTTTTTTGCAGAGGGTCCGACCGGACCCAAGTACTGACCCGGCCAGACCTGCTGGTCTGGTGCGGGCGGGGCTTGGGGTTCGGGGTGGATTTGGGGTTTAACTTTCATATTTGTTTTAGCCTTATGAATTCTAAGATTGGATCAAGTTTTGGATGGCTAGCCAACGTTCTTGAGACTGTGTTTCCCAAAATTGATCGCAATCAAAGATTCAAAGATAAAACGAAGTTAGAATTATAAAGAGTTCATAATTGCTAAAATTGGGAAACAAAGTTCTTGATTCAAGTTTGGAGATCCATGTGAAATTCTGAATGCAATTGGCCTACGTTCATCGAGACCATCTATTGCTTAGTTACGGCCACATGGACTACTTTCTTGGTTTCTTGAATTAGTGGGGAATTGTGGTTTCCTATGGCTTAGTTCGGCTGCACTTCTTGTTGTCTTGATTTGGAGATGATAACCAAAGTTCAAATAGTCTCATCCTCATAATTATAGAGAAACTAATGACATAAATATTATGCTTAAATTAATGGAGATTAATTTAGTGACTAAACTTGATGCTCAACATGTTTATCTTATGTGCTCATAAATGTGTTGCATGCTATATGGTGATGAACCTTCTTAAAAAATTTATGTCCTTTTGCCATGCCATGATTAAAACACTTGTAAGTACATCGGTAATTTGTGTGGGCTCTCCAAAGCAAGGTGCATTGATTTTATTCATGTATGAGTAAGATGAGTTAATAAGAGTTTCCTATGCGTTTAAAATGGTTGGACTTAATTAGGCGTCAAAATAGTTTTGGGCCTAAGGCAAAGATGAGATTAAACATGCTTTTTTAAATTGGATTTCTTAAAGAATCTCGGAAAAGGATCTAAGAGTCATATGAGATATGATTGACAAGTTTGTCTACCTAATTAATTTGATTTTGAGCGGTCACACCAAAGTGGACTTGAAATTAAATTAAAGTTGGATCTTAGCCCATTTAAATTATATTATACAATTGTTGTATAAGAAGGTTATATAATTTAGTGGGAGTATTTTTTGGAAAAATACATTGTTTATCTCTTTAATGAAATTGGTACTAGTAAAATTTTGGAAATTTTGCATAATTGTAGATAATGACAAATAACACTCAATCAATTTCGTTGTGATCGATCATTGAGAAGAATAAGCTTGAAGAGAATGGTACAAACTTCATGGATTGGATCCGAAGCCTAAGAAAAGTTCTAAGGCAAGAAGATAAATTGTACATTCTTGATGGGCCTATTCCTAATGAACCCGAAGCCAATGCCCCTAGGGCGGAAAGAACAATCACAAGAAACATCGTAATGATTCTAGAGATGTGAGTTGTCTCATGCTCGCGACTATGTGTTCAAAACTCCAACAAAGTTTGGAACATTTGGAAGCCTATGAGATATGCGTGGAGTTGAGAGACATGTTTCAAGAGCAAGCTAGGCAAGATAGGTATAAAACTATTGTTGTATTCACTTTTTGCAAAATGAGTGAAGGGCAACAAGTGGGACCCCACATGCTTAAAATGAAAAGGCTACGTGTGTAAGGATCCCGCCCCAAAAAAAACACGAGCACGTTTCAAGGGCGAAATACCAAACGCGGGAACCGGACCAATTTAACGGAGTCGCCATATTTTGTTAATTTTAAACCCAACAAAATGACAAAGGTTTGAGCTCAAAGGTTCGGAGATCAGGTTACAACTTGGGAAGATTTTTTACGTCCTCCCAAGTTGCCTCGGACAAAGCCGAGTCTCCCTTGTTAGTTAACAAAAGTGCATGTGTGTGTGTGTGTTTTGACGGGAAATCTTTGTTTTAACTTTTTGTTTATCTTTTCAATGAAAAAGGGTTTGTTTGACAAGAAACAGAAGATAGAAGGGCAAAATGGTCAATCTCCCCATACGGCCAAAGTAGCCGTACGGATGGGGAGACCACTCCTGGGATTTTACAGTTTGTTCAAGCAACAGTCCAGTCCAGGCAGAAACAGAGCATTCTGCTTGAACTGGACCAAACTGTTCTGATTCCAGTTTGTTATTCCAACATAAAACAACATTAACAACTCATTCCTATGCCATTTGATCATCAAAGAACCTCCCAAAACAAGAGTTTGGGCATGATCAAAGGCAATCATGGGAGAAAAATAAAAAAGGTGGCCAATATGCCCTTTTGAGCCATAGTGACCATTTGATGAGTAAAGATTGAAACTTTACCATCAAAATGGCTCTTCTAGGCAAGATTAATCCTTTAGGGACAAGAACAAACCATAAAGATTGGATCTTTATTACCCAACTTGGAATTTTGGGCTAGATCAAGGTGATGAGGATAAAGATTGAGACTTTATCCTCAACATGATCATCATAGCTTAAAATGAGCAAAATGAACAATAAGAGCATCATCCATGACAAGAATGTAAATGAACAATCAACAAGCCATGATCAAACTAGGTTTGAACCTCTTCCACACAAAGTATGGAGGGCACCTTTGATCATCTCATGGCTTGGACTAGGAAATATAAATAATAATAGATATATGTATATTGCTTGAATGGACAAGACTTGCAAGAATGTAAAGATCAACAATAATGACAAGATCAAAGTTAAATAGAGTTCTTAGATGAATAGAAGGGAGGGGGAGAAGGTGGCTTTACCTATCTTGGTTAAAGCCAATCTTCCTTTCTCTCTTTCACTCTTTGTTCACTCTTACTTACACTATTCTGAGGTGAATTCGACAGAGTAACCTTAGTTCTAATGTTTCTCCCCTCCCTGAAATGATCACCAAGGGGTTCTATTTATAGGGACTGAGGGTGCCCAAACCAGCCGTACGGCTAGGCCCCTCTAGTACCCAAAGCATCCGTACGGCTCAGCATGGCGAGCTTCTGGATTTTTCCAATTTTATAACCAGAGTAGTCCTGGAATTTATAGCTTATCCTAGGGAGGTCCTGGCCTATTAGCTTATCCCTGAAACGGTGCTAAGGCTACCTCTAAGATAGGTTGGTTTCAGATTGGGGTACTTACAGAGCCCCTCGGCAACGTCGCTTCGAAGGAGCGGGTTGTCGATAGAAATAAGCATCCCAATCTGACGGAACGACGGCTTAAAACCGATTTTGGTTGCAATGGCTGGACCTAGTGGTATAGGATTCCTACGTATCCCGTTCGCAAGGGAATCATGTCGCGGCCCCGAA